>CM053036.1:112674636-113144636 GCA_028564925.1 Lithobates sylvaticus
GGGGGGGGGGGGGGCGGGGGGTAAGTGCCCAGTAAGCAAGTGGTTAATCTTGGCATCAATTATTCTTGGAAACATCGGTCTCAAATAACGATAACCTTCACCTTCCTTGTTCATAGCTTTCACTCAAGTTTTATTGGAAGCAAAGATAAAAATATCTTTGTTGGGTCAATAAGTGGTTCAAGTGTCATGTTTTTTCTGTCCTGGAACGATGTTTTTTCTGAGTGGCCATTTCTTTTAAATGTAATGCAACTCTTTTACATTGGTATATCAATGCTGCATTCCAAAACACCATAGCTGCTACTTTTAGATCTCCACAGATATCCCAGTTGTACTTGGTACACTGGATGTGCTTCAATAACAGTTTCATGCTTTCATATTTTTCTTTCATGTATGCAGCATAGCCAACAGGCACTGAAGGGTGTAGAATGCCATTGTGTAGCAAGATGGCCTCAAGGCTTAACATTGATGCTTAAAGAGGAAGTAAACTCTCACACTCTGTTGCTTCTTTTCATTTAGTCCATTATAATAAGTAATTATCAAACTATAGCCACTGTATCTGTAACTGTATCCCAAATCGCATATTACTTACTGTTTAAAGAAACTTTACAAAACTTGTTTCCAGGGGTTAGGCAGCGCCATCTTAAATATTGTTTGAGTCCACAGTAGAGTGTATTTCCGCCCTTACATTGAGCACTTCCTGTACTGTTAACCAAGCCTCCTTCTCAATCCAAAGTTTCTATGGCAACCCTGCTTCCCTGTTCATAACTGACTTGTTTTATTTCATAGTATTTACTTGTGCCGATCTAGTGTTTGCCTTTGTCAGTCTTATCAGCTTCAGCTGATAAGACTGCACTAATGCTGTCCGATGCCCTGGTTTACACTGCATGTGATGTCACATGGTCACCTGGGGTGTAGGAGGAAGTTCTGAATGATTCTGCAGTCTCCTGGGATTTCAGTGTTGTGTGCCGTAGGAAGTCCTGATAATAGATAGACAAGTACACAGAGTGTGCCATAAATCAGGGGAAATCTGGGCATGCTGAGTGACGTCATTCTAAGGCCCCTTTCACACGATTGGACTGTTCAGATCCGCCTGTTAGTTTTGAGGGCGGACCTGAACGGGGGCTCCATGCTAGTCTATGGAGCGTCGGATGTCAGCGGAGACATGTCCGCTGACATCCGACCTGGTCCGATCTGCCAAAAGCAGATGGATGACTCTACGTCCAGATCCGTCGCTGGCGGATCGGATCGGGTGAGATCTGATGAAAACGGACAGCGTGTCTCTCCATAGAGACCAGCGGCACTGGACAAGCCCCTCCCCGCTCAATGAGCAGAGAGGGACCTGTCATCCGCCGGCTCAGCAGAGATCAACGGAGAGATCTCCCGCTGAGCCGGCGGACAGAGGCGGACTCCGTGGAAACGGAGTCCGCCTCATGTGAAAGGGGCCTAAAGAACAAAAAGGATTACAACAATACTAAGCAAGTAAGGAGATATCTACAAGCAGTGTTCATTTGGGTTTTGTATGCTGATTTACATGGGACAAAGTTGTGGGGGAGAGTTTACAACCACTTTAAGCCAAGCTCTAAGACAGGCATGGCCCGCCTGGTAGTTTGGACATATATATGTTTTGTGGCCCCCAATGAATCTCCGAGCGATGGGGCCACAAAAGATATATATTCTTGCTGCCTCGGAGGGGACAGGAAGGGGGTGGGATGAGTGCCGTACATACAGTGAGAATTTCCTGTTTACTCTGTGGCCTCTGTAATAGAAAATCCTGTCTCCTGGGCTGTCATTGGACGACTGTTCTGTCCATCATAGAAGGCGGGTCTTTGTATTAAAGAGGCCGCAGAGAAAACAGGAGTTTCTCCTGTATGTAATCTGTTGGTGCTCGTCCCGCCCCCCTCCCTGTCCCCTCTGAGGCTGCAGATGGGCATGGATCAGGCGGCAATGATGGCAATGTTGAGTCTGCATTCATGGCAATGGTGGGGCTGCATTCATGGCAATGGGGGTGCTGCATTCATGGCAATGGGGGTGCTGAATTCATGGCAATGGTGGGGCTACATTCATGGCAATGGTGGGGCTACATTCATGGCAATGGTGGGGCTACATTCATGGCAATGGTGGGGCTACATTCATGGCAATGGTGGGGCTGCATTCATGGCAATGGGGGTGCTGCATTCATGGCAATAGGGGTGCTGAATTCATGGCAATGGGGGTGCTGAATTCATGGCAGTGGTGGGGCTGCATTCATGGCAATGGTCAGGCTGCATTCATGGCACTTGTGAGGCTGCAGATGGGCACTGACCCTTATTTTGCGTCACAGATCTTTATTTAACATGTCATTTTTTTCCTGAAACGTCCCTCTTAAAGTGAAGGTGCGTGTTAAATGGTGATAAATACGGTATATCCAAATAACATGCCCAAGCTCATCTCTTTACCACACACAGCCACAAAGGCAGAAGAATTCTTGTTAAACAGTGTATTAGTGCTCGGATGAACACACTTAGACCGAATTTTAATGGTTCAAAGAATGTCAGGCAAAATGGTCGGCCTGACCATTTTTTGGAGCATGTTCACTTTATCAAATCTGGCCCTCTTTGAAAAAAATTTGGACACCCCTGCTCTAAGATCAATGGCAAATCTTGGACAATACATTTGAGAAACCCAGGACTTGTCTTGATCCCCAATCTTACAAAGTCCAGTTTATAGGATTTCTTAACAAGGCCAGTCATGGTGTGTTTTTAAGGCTTAAGCGTGTACTCGATACAAATGTAGCGGAATGTATTATGGCTGTTCCAAACTGGAGAGGGAATTCTGCTGTCACCAATCATCCTATATTTTTTTTTGGTTTACTTGTTATGTAAATTACATGTACAATCGCATCAAAGTGCACAAAATATATAGGAACTGATATCATCGAAATGAGCAGCATTTGTGCATAAGAGCTGCTTTTACAGCCTTTCTAGGAAGCATGAATCCAGCCCAACCATGCCTAAACATGCCCAAACCCTAGCAGTTCCCAAAATGTTATGCAATATGCCCCGAATGCAAGCCTGGACATGCATGAGCTACACAAAGCATATTATTACGCAAGAGAAAATGAATAAACTTAATATATATATGAGAAGAAATTGAGAAATTGCAAAAAACAGAAGGTTTCTCTAAACGTGTATGTGGCAAAGAAGAAATCAGGTTATTTTCATGATTATTATATACAGCAAATCATACACAATTGCCTAATAAGCAATATAAAAACAGTAAAAAAATTAAGTAAAAATAATAAACGTGTGTCAGCATAAAGATGTATAGACAAACATCAGTGTCACTTAATGCCAAATCTGTGGTAGTGCATGCCAGTGTGCCACCACTAAAACACAAATGTCTAAAAAATATATAGTGCTTGTGCATAGAAGACAGTGTAAGATACACTGGAAAAAACTAAAAACAATAATAAAGTCCAAATAACAAATCTGTGGGTGTTGTGCAAACAGGTGAAGCACCTTCAGTGTCCCTCCACCTTCACATCTATGCACTCACCTCCATAAAGGACCAACAACTGGTTACCATGGACCTTGCCCTTATAGGGGTCTATGGATCCTTAGTGGATGATTGTAGCCTCCTTGGGTTCAAGAGAATCCTGGGTGGTCAGCAGCAGTAGTGCTCATAAGAAGATAAAGGAAAATGCTTCTGTGCACTGACACTGGTGCACTCAGATCGCTCGCATCGCACATATAGAGTGTGCAGCCCCCTTTGGATCGCTTGGATATTCATGGCAGCAGCCCACACTCAGGGTGAAAGAACTTCCTGGTTAGGCGTGCTGATGTCACTATGCCCCCACCTTGACGCGTTTCATCACAATTACGTGACTTTTTCAAGGATTCTCCATCTTTCGTTATTTTCGCATCACCTTGGAACACCTATTGGGTATATAGCAGCAGACCCTCAAATACACCTGTTAGCGTATTATTACACATAGTAGCGCAGGGGACTAAAATATATATTTTTCATGATTAGTGGCCAAAAATGTGTTCTGGAAGCTAAATATTTTCTGTCCAGAGAAATCAATCTCAAATGCTAATTGTTAACCAGGTAATTTGGCAGTGGAATCCAGCTTCTTGTGCCAGTTGCATAACCATCCTATTTGCTAGCATATGACTGCACAGCAAGCTCGTAGATTGAGCAGTACTGGAGCATTAAAATCCAGTGTCTAATAGTGCCAGGTTCAAGACCATAGGCGGAGGATAGCAAGAATTACAGAAATGTAAATACACGAGTCCCCATTTAAACAGATACTGTATAACAGCAGCATTCATAACGGCAGACAATGGAAGCATGGGACACATACTTTCTCACACATCAACAGTACACAAAAATGAGCACAGCCGTTTTCCTCCCACGTCAGTTCTGACCTGCCTTAAATCCCACCCACCTCACTCTGCTTGCCTGCATTGAGCGGTGTTCAGCATGGATGGATCTAGGGAGTGATGCACCCATTTCCCCCCATGGATGCTGTGCTGGCCTGCCGAGTTCCTCCTCCCATCTTGTAGTGTGCACAGCCTGGGTACCGGACATGCAGGACAGATCTTTGTCCCTAGAGAGCACATAGCTGACATCAGATTGTCTTACAGACAGGATCCATCTGCACAGTGTTTAGCTGCCTGCTATGTTGCTTTTCTGACCTGTGAAACCCCCAGAACACAAACAGCTGCAGTAGCCAACTACACACTGTGCAGGTGGAGGCAGTTTCCGTAAGAGAATCTGATCTCAGCTATGTGCTGTCTCAGCTGAGTGCCCTGCTAGCAGTGATCTTAGGCCTCTGCTCTGCTGACCCCCATCTTCCACCATGTTGACCCCAACTGCCCTGCTGATACCTGTCCTCTGTCCTGCAGACCCCTGTCCTTCATCCTGCTGACCCCTGTTGACCCCACCATTTGCCCTGCTTAACCCTGTCCTCTGCCCTGCTGATCCTTGTCTTAATCCCTACTGACTCCTGTACACTGTCCTGCTGACCTCCCATCTTCTGCCCTGCTGACCCCGGTCCTCCAATCTTCTGACCACATCATCTACCCTGCTTAACACTGTCCTCTGCCCCATCTAATCATTGTCCTACTCACTACTGACCCCTGTAAACTGCCCTGATGAAGTTGTGAAGCTGCAGGAATTGGGCTGATCTGAGGTTTGAAGGTGCAGGAATTGGGACTAACCTGAGGTTTTAACGGTGCATGAATTGGGACTGATCTGAGGTGTTAGGTGCAGGAAGTAGGCCTATCTGAGATCGAAAGGTGCGGAAATTGGGCCTCATCTAAAGTGCAATTGTGCAGAAATTGGGGCTGATCTGAACTGTGAAGGTGCATGAATAGGAGCTTTTCTGAGATGTCAATGTACATGCATTCTGACTTATTTGAGATCTAAGGGTGCAGTAATTGGGGTGAGCTGAAGTGTGAAGTTGCAGGAATTGGGGCTGGCCTGAGGTGTAAAGGTGCAGGAATTGTGCTTATTTGAGATCTGAAGGTACATAAATGGGGCCTCATTTGACTTGTGATGGTGCAGGAATTGGGCCTCATCTGAATTGTGAAGGTGCAGGAATTGTAGAGATCTGAGGTATGAAGGTGCAGGAATTGAGACTGACCTGAGGTCTGATGGAGCAGAAATTGGGACTGATTCTGAAGTGTGCTGATGCTAGCATTAGGGTGATCTGAGGTGTAAAGGTGGCGCTAATGGAGCTGATATTAGGTGAGATGGTACAAGAATTGGGTTGATCCGAGGTGTGAAGGTGCAGGAATTGGGCCTGATTTGGGAGAACTTTATCAGGTTGACCGCTATCACCTCACACTTTACTTCCAGCTGTATAACTGCCAGATCGCATATTCATTTTAATCTTACTATACTTACCTTTCAGCACACGTCTTCTGGAATAAGAGTAAGTTAACATTTACTTTACCACTTACCATTGATCTCCGAAAGCCCAATGTGTCATTTACAGCATTTACTTTATAAAAATGAGTTTTCGTGCTTGAGTGTGTCAGTGTTCTCAGCTGGTCAACTCTTTCCTGTGTCATGACCTAAAGTCTGACCAGGAAGTAAGGCAGAAGAAATCGAGCGGTGTGTTTAACCACTTCAGCCCCATAAGGATTTGTCCCCTTAATGGCCAGGGGATTTTTTGCGATATGGCACTGTGTCGCTTTACTTGACAATTGCATGGTCGTGTGACGCTGTACCCAAACAAAACTGACAACCTTTTTTCCCACAAATAGAGCTTTCTTTTGGTGGCATTTGATGACCTCTGCATTTTTTTTTGTTTATAGCACATAAAATAAAGAGCGTCAATTTTGAAATAAAAGCAATATTTTTTACTTTTTGCTATAATAAATATCCCCCCAAAAAATATATAAAAAAACTAATTTTTTCCTCAGTTTAGGCTGATATATATTCTTCTACATATTTTTGGTAGAAAAATAAAAATTGCAATAAACGTATATTGATTGGTTTATACAAAATAGGGAGTAGATTTATGGCATTTTTCTTTTTATTATTTTTTTTTTTTACTAGTAATGGCGGCGATCTGCGATTTTAGCGGGACTACGCCATTGTGGTGGACAGATCGGACATTTTTGACACTTTTTGGAACCACTGACATTTATACAGCAATCAGTGCTATAAAAATGCACTGATTACTGTGTAAATGTCACTGGTAGGGAAGGGGTTAACACTAAGAGGCGATCAAGGGGTTAAATTTGTTCCTCTTGTGTGTGCTTCTAACTGTGGGGGGATGTGACTGACTAGAGGAGAAGCCTGATCACTGTTCCTGACTAGTAGGAATAGACGATCTGTCTCTCCTCTCCTGTCAGAACAGGGATTTGTGTGTTTACACACACACCCAACCCCCTATTCTGGTTCCCCTGCCTGCGATCGCGCTTTGTCAGGGGACATCGCGCCTGCCAGCCATGCGCATCGGGTCCCCCACCGTGCGCGCGCACGCCTGCTATAGCTGTTTAAAGGGTCGACGTACAGCTATGGCGATTTGCGCAGGAGAGCTGACCTGCCACGGTATAATGACGGCGGCTGGTCGGCTAGTGGTTAAACAGCTATGAAGAGAGTGAGGTAAGCCTGTGTAGAATTAATGGATTTTTGCAAAATAAGTATATTAATGCTATATTGGTACATTGGTTCCAGGGAAGCTGGAATTTAGAAAGCAAAAAATTTGAACAAAGGTGAACTTATCTTTTAAGCAATTCTCTACAATTTCCAAACTCATTATATACATCTGGAGTAAAAATCTAATAACATGTTATTTATGCTATTAAGGTTTGAACATACATTACAGACACAGATTTATCAGTTGTGATATATAACGTCTTTATAAATAAAACCAAGTTTCATAAACAAACAAAAATGTAGCTTTCCAAGTTTCCTTAGGAGCTTCACTTACCTTATCCCCACCGCAGGAATCTGTTGGAACCCAACAGATCCAATTTTCACCCATCATGGTGGGCTAAGTCAAAAGACCTTCAGGGACCGGGTTCCTTAAAAAGGGATTTCCACTCCCCTGGACCTGTATAGTACCCGGCCAGAAAGGCTTTGGCATTTTAAAAAATAAGCCAAGAACTGGGTTCCAGGGTCCAGCCCTCCAAGAGAGGCATTACAGGCAAAACCTTGTTTCTTCGGTGACGAGGCCCTGGTACCATTCACCTTAGCCTTTAAATGGCATTTTGAATGGATCTGGCTTGTTAGCTTGCTCGTCCAGCAAGGATTGCTCCAGTGGAGCTCTTCATAAAACATCTTTAACCCTGACCAACACCTTAGACACTGGCGAAAAAACTGAGGTGCTCCCAGTGTGGGAAGGGTTATATAGGGAGGCAACTTCCTGTCTTGGGCATGCCAATGTCCATCACCTAAAGGTGGCTATATACCCATATAGTTATCACTATGGCTCTGTGACCCGTGATGTACGATAAAGAAACCAAGTTTCATAAACAAACAAGAATGTAGATTTTTGCCAAACAGAAGTGCAACTTAAAAAAAATGTATTTATATTGGCTGTAATGCCAGGCTGCAAGTGGGAATGGGGAAGTAATAGGGAGTGAGGGAGTACACAGGGCAGCGTGCATTTTACTTTGGAGATTGGGAGGTGACCTGCAAGTGGGGATGGGGAAGCAAATGGGAATGAGGGAGTGCACAGGGAAGAGAACTGGACCTTCTGGGGAGTCTGTTATTTTACAGTGCTAAGCACTGCTACCTTGCTGGGAGGGGAAACACTCATCATGTCACATCCAGACAGACACAAATCCAACAGAGGTGTTCCTCTTCTCTGGTTTGCAGGGAATTGTTTCAGAACTCCCAGGCAGCAGGCAGTCAGAGGGAGCCAATACAGCTTGCCGATAGAAGCTGGGGCTTTAACAGACAGATGGAGCTCAGAGGAAAGCGGCAATTCAGGTAGGCACTGCAGATTTGAATTGACTAAAATGTGCTGGAGATTTTAGTCGACTAAAATACGACTAAAACAATTCAGATGACTAAAACAGGGCTCGACAAACCCCAGGCGCTAGGTCACCATGGTGACAAGCTTCATGCTGGGGTGTCACCTGAATTCTCCCTACACCCTGCGTGTGCCCCCCCGCTATATATTCCTAGCTCCGCTTGGCCAACTGCAGGCCCGGGACCAGCATAGCAGGTGCTGACACGTAGAGGGGCGGGAGGAGAGCGGACATACATCTGCTCTCCTCCCTTCTAGTTGCTGACCCGGAAGTCACTTTTGGATCCCTGTTCACATTTTCTGGGAAAGAATGTAATTTAGGGCAATGTGCATAGCATTACATTCACTGGAGCACAGGGCAGACATGCAGGGTCACCAAAAAAAAATCTTCACATAGGGGACTTTTTGTCCCCTAAGTGATGGGTAAAAAAGTTAAGTGAATTATTATTATTTTTTTTAATTAAAAACTTAAGTTTCACCCAAGCACATAATCTCGCCCCCCCCCCAAAAAAAAAATTAGACCTCCCACCCCCACATATATACGCATGTACAAACATAAATGCACGCGGAGGGGTGCCTATGCCTGAAAACGTTGATTATCATACACGTTACATATCGCCGCACATGCATGAATAAAAACAAAAATTCCAGCACCAGTCCTCCTTTGTAATGCTAAACTGATGACTATATGGGGCTTTTAAAGCATCACCTATGTAAAACATAGGTTACTGACATGTTTAAGGTTTGACATGTTGGCTATCTATTTACTTGGTGCAACTTTTATATTTTACCAAAAAATTTGGTAATTGCGTTTTTGTGCCCCCTAAAATTTACTTTTAATGTGTTTTTTTACCTTTGTGGCAATACTGTGTGACATAAAAAATCGGAACGAACACTATTTTATTCTCTAGGGTGTCTGCTTTCAGAAAATATATCATGTTTGGGGGTTTTATGTAATCAGACTTAAAATTATTTTTTTAAACGTGTGCAAAAAACACAAAAAACTACTTTGGCTGTGAAAGGGTTAAAGGATAAGTTCATGTAATGTGGTCCACCTGTAAGATGTTTTAGGTAAAAAAAAACTGTCTCCTAACTTTTTTTAGCTGGCTCCTAGATTCAAAGCAAGTTTGTCAAGCCCTGCACTAAATATGACTACAACTAAAATGGCATTTTAGTCAAGAGACTATGACTAAAACTAAATTGAAATTTGAGGTCAAAATTAAAAGTGGAAAAGGTGAAGTTCGCCCTTTTATGTAGCTGCCACTCAATTTCTTTTTTAGCACACTTTACTCAAAAGGTTTCCTACCCCTGCTGTATAAAGTACATTTATGACATGCCAATTTAAAATCCTATATCGAATACTTTTGTTATCAACCGGATTGGAAAATAAAAAAATATCATCTGATAAGCAAATTAGGAAATCTAAAAAAACTGGTGTCATTTACATAGTTGAATCTTCAGGCCTCCTCTATCAAAAACTATAGGTTTTTAGGGATGGGGACAGTCAGCCAGCTTTTTTTATACTCTTACAATTCTTAATTTATAAGCCTGAAAGATGAAAACCAAATAAATAGCGTATTTAATGATTTAGAAATTATACTTATTTCATACAAGGAACACAGATATCAGTGGCCATAAATATTTGATATCATGGGACAGCCATGTAAATGTGTAGTATAAGAATATATCATTCAGCCATAATTACATAAATTGCAAACTAAACCAAACAAACAATTAAAAATACCCCATTACTCAGTTCTGAGTTAGACATGGCAAGCTGCAAGAAAAAGTTCAATTTCTCACTTGTACATTTAAATGCAGAACCATGTGACACTGAGGCAGACTTGCCATCAAAGACCAATAGGTTAATGAAGATGTGGCCCAGAAATACACCTTCAACAATGAAGGTTTTGTTAATGACTTTTGGGAGAAGCTGGGAAGCCATTAACACTGCAAATCCATTTATAGTTAAAAATAAATAGATGTAATCACTACACAAGAGGTGTGAGAGCATCCCATTAAAGCATGGTCAATTAAGTAATTAACCACTTCAATACAGGGCACTTAAACACCTTCCCGCCCAGACCAATTTTCAGCTTTCAGTGCCCTCACATTTTGAATGACAATTACTCTGTCATGCTACACTGTATCCAAACAAAATTTTTATAATCTTTTTCTCACAATTAGAGCTTTCTTTTTGTGGTATTTAATAATCGCTGGTTTTTTTTTTTTTTTTTTTTGCGATATAAGTGAAAATTTTGAAAAAAAACAAAACCACTTTAGTTTCTATTGTAAAATTTTGCAAATAAGTAATTTTTCTTCATAAATTTGGGCCAAAATTTATACTGCTACATATCTTTGGTAAAAATAACCCAAATTAGTGGATTTTATTTAGTCTGTGTGAAAGTTATAGAGTCTACAAGTTAGGGCGCAAATCCCTGAAAATTGAACACACCCGATCACACCTGATGTACTGAAGGCCCATCTCATTTCTTGAGACACTAACAATCAAGGAAAGTACAAATACCCCCCAAATGACGCCTTTTTGGAAAGTAGACAGTCCAATGTATTTAGTAAGAGGCATGGCGAGTTTTTTGAAGTTGCAAATTTTTCCCACAATTCTTTGGAAAATTATGATTTTTTTTTTTTTTGTACACAGACTTATCGTATTGACAGGTTATTTCTTGAACACAGCATAAGCATACTTGCAACTACACCCAAAAATACATTTTGCTACTCCTCCTGTATGGTGATACCACATGTGTGATACTTTTACACAGCCTGGCCACATACAGAGGCCCAACATCCAAGTAGCACCTCCAGACATTCTAGGAGCAAAATTACACATATTATTTCATGACGACCTCTCTCAGTTTTGAAGGCCCTAGAGCAGCAGGACAATGGAAAGGCCCACAAAATGACCCCATTTTGGAAAGCAAACACCCCAATGTATAATCTACGAGGCATAATGAGTCTTTTGAACGGTTCATTTTTTTCCAGAAGTTTTCTGAACACGTGGGAAAAAATTAAACGCATTTAAATTTTTTTTACACAAAGTTGTCCATTTATAAGATATTTCCAACACATAGCATGTACATACCAAATAACAAAAGATTACCTGTGATTTTAGTAGTGCAGTGGTCCACAGAGGAGAGCATCGGTCCAGGCAGCAGGCAGGGATGTGGTCAGTTACAGCAAAAGCAATCGTCCAGGCAGCAGGCAGGAATACTGTCCATAGTTAGTACAAGCAGAGATACTGTCAGCACAGCCAAAGCATTGGTCCAGTAAGCAGGCAGAGATGTCCAGGCAGAAATACTGTCCATAGTCAGTAGAGGCAACACAGCCAAATATTGGTCCAGGCAGCAGAAAGAAACACAGTCCATAAAGTCCTGGGTCATTACAGGCAGCGATATGGTCAACACAGCCAAAGTATTGGTCCAGGCAGCAGGAAGGACCACCAAGCTTAGGGCCAGGGGGACAGGGGTAGAGGCTTCTCCCACCCAAATGAGAGCCACGCTACCCAGCGCCACCAGAGAGAGACACGCTACCCAGCACCACCAGAGAGAGACACGCTACCCAGCACCACCAGAGAGCCATGCTACCCAGCGCCACCAGAGAGCCACGCTACCCAGTGCTACCAGAGAGCCACACTACCCAGCGCCACCAGAGAGCCACGCTGCCCAGCGCAACCAGAAAGCCACGCTGCCCAGCGCCACCAGAGAATCACGCTGCCCAGCGCCACCAGAGAGAGAGCCATGCTGCCCAGGGCTTATTTATCCTAGGGACTGTACTATGCCTGCTGTCTCTGACCATGACAATGTGATAATGACATTGTCGAAAAGGGGCAGCGCCTGGGTGACCCTAAAATGATGCCCCCCTGAAAAAAGTTCTGTGGACACCCATGGCTGCAGAATATCAGTACATAGGACGACAATAAGCAATACACTCCATAGAGTTGGGCTTTATGGCAGAGTGGCCAGAAGAAAGCCATTATGTTCAGCATAAAAACAAAATGGCACTTTTTTTGAGGGATGTGGCATGTGGGAGACTCCCAAAATGTATGGAGGAAGGTGCTCTGGTCTGATGAGACTAAAATTTAACTTTTTGGCCATCAAAGAAAAAATGCTATGTCTGGCGCAAACTCAACACATCACATCACCCAAAGAACACCATCTCCACAGTGAAACATGGTGGTGGCAGCATCACGCTGTGGGATGTTTTTCAGCAATCAGGACTGGGAAACTGGTCAGAGTTGAGGGAAAGATGGATGGTGCTAAATACAGAGATATTCCTGAGCAAAACCTGTACCACTCCATGTGTGATTTGAGTCTAGGACGGAGGTTCACTTTCCAGCAGGACAATGACCCCAAACATACTGCTAAAGCAACACTTTAGGGGAGGCAAGGGGAAACATGTAAATGTGTTGGAATGGCCTAGTCAAAACCCCAGACCTCAATCCAATAGAAAATCTGTGGTCAGACTTAAAGATTGCTGTTCACAAGCGCAAACCATCCAACTTGAAGGAGCTGGAGCAGTTTTGTAAGGTGGAATGGGCAAAAATCCCAGTGGTAACATGTGGCAAGCTCATAGAGACTTATCCAAAGCGACTTGGAGCTGTGATAGCCGCAAAAGGTGGCTCTACAAAGTATTGACTTTAGGGGGGTGAATAGTTATGCACATTGACTTTTTCTGTTATTTTGTCCCATTTGTTGTTTGCTTCACAAAAAAAAAAAAAACATCTTCAAAGTTGTGGGTATGCTCTGTAAATTAAATTATGCAAATCCTCAAACAATCCATGTTAATTCCAGGTTGTGAGGCAACAAAACACAAAAAATGCCAAGGGGGTGAATACTTTTGCAAGGCACTGATTTACACACAGTTTTAATCATTTTGTATTTATACTCTTCTGTATGCTTTTAAACTCTTGTAACTCATACAAAATAGCAGCACACAGGAAAACAATTAGCCTTCAGTGTGTGATGTCTGTCATTCTTTGGGCACATCGGAAATGTGTCCCTTATCAGCGTTCAACAAAATACATAAAGTACATGAGCTCTGGCTGTGTATTATTCGAGATAGAAAAATTACAAAAGGGCAATAGACTTCCCCATTACATCTAACACTATATTATCAAGGTGAAAGGAGTGTTTCTGCTCGTACTGACAGCCAGGAGAAAATGACTAATTTTCATTAAAACTGAATTGCCAGCCAGAAGCACAAAGGTTTCAGAAGATCCATAAGACGTTTGTTAAAGGTACAGCCAGCTGAACATTCTCGGTTGGGCTGCAAGACCTAGATTGTCAATTACTCTGTTAGAAGTACATTTGTATTTATTATTGATTGAGAAAGAGGTTAGAATGCTTGCAGTAAGAACAGCTATCTGCCATTTATATTTTCTTCATTCTGGAGTGTGCTGACCTTTCTGCATCAAAAAAAAAAAACACATGCTATATTATAATCAAAGGCAAAGGCATCTGTTATTAACTTTTGGCAGTATACAAGTCCTGGAAATAGAGCATGCTCGTTTTCTTAAAGGGTAAGTTCACCTTTTTTTTTCCCTAAATTCCAGCTCCCCTATGCACCAATATAGCAGTCATGTACTTTTTTTGCAAAAATATCAAAGCTTTCCATTAAATCTACAGTCACTTATTTTTCTTGTCCTAATCCACATTTCCAGACGTTTCCATTAGTAATATCTTTCTTCCTTACAGACTATAGGTTATGACATAGTAAGGAGTTGACCAGCTGAACTCATTAGCACACACCCTGTATCATCCACCCACCCATTCCCAGGTGCACGTTTTTAAAATGAAATGCAATCAGTGATTACCCTTCTCACTAAATACACAATATACAATCAGATTGTATAGTGTCTGGCCATGTTTATACACCTAAAATTACTAGTTGCGCTTTCAGTGCCATTAATTGTTAACAACACACCAAACACAGAAGCAAACACACATTTTGACATGTGAAAAACGAGGGGCAAATGCTTCAAAACGCACAGTAAAAAACACGCAACCCACAAAACGCCAAAATGTCCCATTAACCACATGTAGTGCAGCCAATTGAAATCAACAGGCTGCCCTATGCATGTCACAGTAAAAATTAGACCCAAAATGTGCGCTCCCACTATGCTAGATGTAAATGGGTCCTGAAAGTGAAATTGGTGCTGTAACACAAGAACAATGAGGCTCCATTTACATCTGTGCCTTTTAGAAACCAAAAATTGCAGTAAAAAACGCACCAAGCTCCACTCTAAAAAAAGTTCTCAAGCTTCTTTGGGGCATTTCAGATGGATGGGCTGCCCTATGTGTTATGAGTGAAAATGCTCCAAATCACCTCCCCCTCGCTTAAAAAAACGCATGTGGGAATGCGAGTACCCACTATGTAGAGTTGTGAACGGGGCTTGACAGCTGAGTGTTTTTGTCCACTCCCTCATATGTACTTGTATAAAGATGGCCATACACTTTGC
Organism: Lithobates sylvaticus; assembly: GCA_028564925.1. Taxonomy (NCBI): domain Eukaryota; kingdom Metazoa; phylum Chordata; class Amphibia; order Anura; family Ranidae; genus Lithobates; species Lithobates sylvaticus. The sequence continues at coordinate 112,689,582 of CM053036.1, forward strand.
AGTCTGATTGTGTATTTAGTGAGAAGGGTGGTCACTGATTGATTACATTTCATTTAATTTAAAAAACGGGCACATGGGAATGGGTGGGTGATGCAGGGTGTGCAAATGAGGTCAGCTGGTCAACTCCTTCCTGTGTAATGACCTACAGTCTGTAAGGAAGAAAGACATTACTAATGGAAAAGTCTGGGAATGTGAATTAGGACAAGAAAAGTAAGTGACTGTAGATTTAATGGAAAGCTTTGATATTTTTGCAAAAAAAGTACATGAATGTCATATTTCTGCATAGGGGAGCTGGAATTTAGAAACAACAAAAAAAGTGTACAAAGGTGAACTTACCCTTTAAAGGACCATTATATTTTATCTAACCAGGAGCAACTTTTATCGCACATCTTCCCTTCTAACTATCCAATAAAAAATAGACATCACTCAAAACCAGCAGCTTCCCCTTGGAAACTTAGCTTGGAAACTCTTTATTGCAGCGACCACCAATAATATTAATGTACAAGGGGGGATGGGGGGTTACACTAAAAGACACATCATTTAAGATACAATCTAAAGCAGTGGTTCTCAACTCCTGTCCTCAGGACCCACTAAGGCCCCATGTACACTGCTGCTGCTAAACGGACGTTCAGAGGCAGTTGGACACTTTTTTCAACTGCCCCTGAACTCATTCAATGTTATCTTATGTGTACATGTACACAGGTTTGTTTACTGTAGTTTTTAGGCAGTTAGGTTTATAGGCCTTTTTTTTTAAGGGAAAAAAATGAGTTCAGACACCAAAGTTTCCAACGTTTCAGGTGCCAAACGCGTCTAAACGCGGTAACCCGCGTTTCGTTTATAGGTGTTTTTCATATTTGTCCATTTTTTTTTTTTTTTAAAATGCTTCTAAAGGCAAAACGGGGCTAAACGCAGCATCGAAATGCGGCAAAACGGATGTTTTAAACGTGGATTACCATCTATCAAGTTAAATCGTTCAGGAGAGGTTGTAAAAACGTCCCATGTACATGAAGCCTAACAGGCCAGATTTTAAGTATTACCTTGGGGAGATGTAGACTAGAATACTGCAATCACTGAGCAGCAAATGATCTCACATGTTATGTATCTCTGTTCTCTTGCAAACCTGGCCTGTTAGTGGGTCCTAAGGACAGTAGTTGAGAACCACTGATCTAAAGGGAGCATTATATAATTTTTTTAAACCGTATTTAAAAATATAAGAATTGTAGTTCCTTTTATGATACTGCATGTTCACATAAAATAATGATCATAGGATATTGAGGAAAATATAAAGATTGCATCTTTCTACTCAATCTACACAATCATTATAAATGCAGTGGAGCAATAAAATTAAGGGGAAAAAAAACCTTCCTCAGTTTCACTGATGTATTAGTTTGCCAGATGTAAGTTATCAATAGGATCATCCTTGAGGTTCGGCTCATGACTTACAGCATAAGTCAATCATATCTATTTTAAACCTCAACTACAGCTTAGTGAATATTAAAGGGTACAAACCATGAAAATATTACATCTATAATTTACATAGAGGAAGATGGTTGCCCTGTCTAATGGCTCTAAATTGTATCTAAAACCTAATTTTAGCATGGAAAGTGGTGGAAGCTTTTGCCATACTTTAACAACATGGAATACTTACCTTTCAGTTTGCTCTTCTCCAACATTGAGTTCCTGGTCACTTTCTTTTTTTCTATGTCACTTCTTCAGTGGCAGACATCTTTACTCTTCAGACTCTGGGAAATCATTGATGTTCTAATTACTGTGCATGTGTGCCGGAGCACCCGACTCCATTATTGACATCTTACAGATACAGAGAGTGGACCGAGTGTCCACATTGCACTGTGCATGCACCACAGTTAGTGTACACAAATAAATAAAATAATATTTCTACTGCTGGACGGAGGTGGAGAAACTGGATAGCACCTATGCATCTTAACTATTTTATGGAGTGACAATTTAAAAATATAATTTATCAAGTTTCGCTGCACCATGGAATTTCTTAAAAATGTCTGGCAACACACAAAGCGCCGCTACTCCCTGACATCAGACTCAGCCGAAATAACTTCTTTCATACTCAATCCTTCCATCCTGGACGGCCTGACCTTGCAAATGCCCTGCCCTTGGATGGTTCGGGTCTTATTTTACTTCTGATACTCATTAGTATGACAGAACTAGAAGACTACTCATTAACAGATCTCCAAGATAAGTTTAATTTTCCTAAACAAACATCCTATACAGATACCTGTAAATCCAACATTATACCCAGAAATTTCAAAATCAGTTCTCTAAACTGACCATATTTGACCAAATATTCAAATCAGGCCACTCCAGTAAAGGTTTGCTCTCAGATATTTCTAAAATACTAAATGCACTTTCACCACCACCCCCACTTACGCACATCTACATGTGTGAATCGTTGAAGATTCTGGGGGAGCAGTTACCTCTGGAGATTTGTCAAATTATATGGTCACAAGCTTCTAGGAGCTCTATTTCTACACTCCTGTACAACATATACTCGACAGTTAAACCGTACTTGGAAACTGTTGATTTCTTGATCCACAGCAGAGTGTTTGACACCCCAGATCCCTTTTTCCAGTAAAAGTTGGGTCTACCACCAGAAGACGTTTTATATGACTGTTGCATATACTAATGGCAGTGAGAAACCCTTAAATAGCAAAGCATTTATCTCTCATTCCTCCAAGATCTATATACGAATATTCGGTAATTCAAAACAATCAAACATCTCACAGCTTGTCTACATACAGTAAGTCCTTAGATAAATATACCAACAGCTGAGAGCTGTGGCACTTTACAGAAAATGCCATGTTAACCACAGGATTGGTTGAAAAAAAAAACACACAAGATTCAAACAATTGTTTAGTGAGACAGTATTTTATTGAATATAATTTGACAATGGCATTACAATCTAGATGTAACCCCCTTTTTGAAAATGATAATTGTAAGTGTTAAAGGAAAAGTACAGCCAAAGCTCACAGGAGTCCATTCATTCTGCACTCCTGTGACCCATTTTAAGCCGAAGCTGAAGCCCTCTGTTGGCTGACGTCACAGAGCTGGACCAGGCTGGACCAGACTGGGGCAAGTTCACAACCATATGGTCGGGATCCTCCCCGCAGCTCCCTGAACCGGCACCCCGGCGAGCTTCTGAGAGGCTGAGCCAGCTGTTGCCACCCCCTCCACAGCCCAGAAAGGGGGAGGGGGAACAGAAGAGACAGTGGGGCAGAGCAGACTGACAGCTCTCTGCTCAGAACGATGGGAAGAACTTTACAGAAAAGCAGTGTTTGATCGTTTAGTTCTTACCCTTAGAAACAGCGGGGACAGACACTGCATCCACCTAGGTAAGTATAATTCAAAAAAACAAAAAATACATCCATACTTCTCTTTTAATGCTAGACAATAAGTAAAAAGGAATAAATCATTTTACAGTCCAGTGTGGTCCATTTAAGCGCTGCCTTTCATCACACAGTGGCACTTTCAGCTTTTGGCACAACTTCACACTTTCTTGGATAACATTACCAGTTTGCTAACGTGTTAACTAAAGTTGTACTTTAAAACATGTAGCAATACCCCCGCAGGGGCTGCTTAAGCATGTTCAGTTTGTTACTCTGCCTCTCAACCCCAATAATTGTCACAGACCCCTTTGGCACACCTGGCAATAGTGAAAGTGCAATGACCAATGAGAAACACACACTTTATAATAAAACACAGAAATTGTCTTTACTGCAATGCTTCTGTGTAAGAATAATAGACAGTAACAATATATGTTTGAGTAATCAACTAGAGAGCAATATAGCTCTCAAGCTGCTTTCAGGCGATTCCAAACACTAGAATGTCCCCAAGAGCAGAGGCACAGAAATGGCAAAACAAAGCAAACAAAGCACAATATGACACTTTAAATTGGATTGGTTAGCTCTACAAGTCCAGAAAGGAGGAGAGCAGAAGAATGACTTTGTGTCAGGCTTCTCTCTCCTGTCCCCTGACACCAAAGGCCCAACTTTAAACACGCTATACAAAATCAACAGGTAATAGCTTAACTTCTTTAATAAACTGTCCCACACCCCCAATGCATAGACAGAGCCCTGAGTATGTGTATGTGGATCTGTATGGCACTAGTAGTTTCAGTCCTTTTGAAGCAGATAAGATTTGGTGTCTTCAGCTAGCCACTTTCATTGGTGCACTTAAACTTCTGGATAGCGGGCCCAAACAACATAACTGGCCCAGATTATCATGTGAAACAGGTAGGATTTTGTTCAACAAGGTGAGAGGACAATGATGTCTGTATACAACGTCCCAGAAGCGGATAGCCTTATCCCTTTATCCCTGTGGTACTACAAGTGTCCGCAAGATGACTACCAGCAATGATGTCTGTATACAGTGTTCAAATAACTCTTTCTGTAGTGCAGTGTCTCTGTTCCTTGCAGATGGGCAGAAATGCCCTCTCGCCACATCCTGCGATCAAGGCCCAAACAAACGTCCTGGAACAGATAGACTCTCTTGGCAACCCAACTGGCCACCTCACACTGGAACGATTCACTGTCGGTGTAGGTGCGCCTCGATATACACCTGGGATCCCCCTCTCTCAGGCTGGATGTCCCAACTGGCAGTGGAGGCCTGCATTGCGTGAGGAGATCATTTGAGAGACATCATCTCTCCCTCAGGTCTGGTCTCTTCCCTCCTGCAATGTTGACTGCCTTTTCCTCAGGACACAAAATGGAGTCTTTACTTTCCTGTCACAGAGCATCCTGGGCTTTTTGTAGTTCCTTCCTGAATACCAGGCTATAGAGTTGATTGGTGAAGGAGCTGCATGTCCCAGAATCCATTGCAACTGCTTCCTGCAGCTTAGTACATTCTTTCTGATTGGCTGCTGTAACTGTGCCTTTAATTGGCTTACTTCTTCCTGCCAATAGGGGCACAAGAGAGGCTACTGAATGCACAGCTGTGTGTGTGTCAGCTCACATTACATTAAACTCAGTCAGTGAAGCAGGAAGAAGGAGGGGGTGGAAAATCCCCCTTGCAGCTTCTGGCAGGCAGCTCTCCCTAACAAGCTGGAAAGCTTGTGTACATTGTTCCGGCCAGCTTGGCGGGGTTGTGTGTTATAGAGTAGACACCCGCTACAAACAGAAAATTTGAATTTTTTTTATTTATTATACATATTTTTAGCTGATTTTTCCTCCCTGAATTCCCCTTCAGCTCATACGGATATACAGAAGATGTCTGTAAAAAACACAGCAAATTCCAAAGGATGTTACCGAGATCAAAACTTTGATATTAGTAATTTCTTAATCAAACCACTTGTTTAATGTGATCAGAAATTATGAGCACTGCTTTAAATAACAAGAAAAGATGTAAAAATCCAAGGCTAAAGCAGATACAGATCTGTTACAGCTTCTTAAAATATTGAGCGGAAAAAGTAATAATCTGCAAATAAATTAGCTACTCAGAAGAAATGGATCACTGGGAATTGGTTATAAAATAATCACCACAGAACTATAGGCTGCTGAAAACAGTATTACAGAGGGAAGCTGAATAATATTGTATAATAATGACCAATGTCCCAGTTACCGTATATCCAACATCCAGTCTGATTTTAGAAGCCAAGCTCCTTAAAATGTATCAGTGCTTTTAACCACTTCCCGCCCAAGAACGTCATATGACATCCTTGAATTTCAGTGGGAATATCTGAATGATGCCTGCAGCTACAGACATCATTCAGATATCCTTGTTTTCAGCTGGTGATTCTGTGCACCATAAGAATGATCATAGCGGCAGTTCTGCCGATTGATCGCTCTTACAGGCGATGGGAGGGGTCACTCCCCCTTCCCGCCACCATCCTGTGCTTCTCCAGGCTCTCCCGTGCCATCGGGGACCCGGAGAAAGAATCGTCCGCCGCCGGATGATAAGCATAGAGATTTCCGGGCACCAGTCATCTGTATGACCGTCGGACGCCTGGGAGCGACGTTATGACGTCACGTCTGGGCCGCAGATGTAAAAGCCGCAATCGCGGCTGGTAAGCATGAGATTGCAGATTTTTTTTCCCAATCTCATGCTTTCCAGCCTGGAGGAGAGATGTGGGGTCTTATTGACCTTGCATCTCTCCATACAGACCTGTCACGAATGATTCTTATTACAAGGGATGTTTACATTCCTTGTAATAGGAATAAAAGTTAATCGTGGTCAGATCTCTAGCTAAGCTGTGTGTGTGCTCTCCACCAATTATCAGACTTCTTCTGACACGCTACCGCTGCAAAGCCATTCACTGGGAATCTCAGTGTGCTACTGCTTCTGCTCCCCCAGCTCTAATGCAGCTGAGAACAGTAGGCATGTGATAACAAAAAAAAAGGGGGATACAATATTTATAATTGTTTTTATATCTATACAAGAGCTCACCACAAGATTGTTGGCTAGGGGATACACTAAGTCAGAGCTAAAAAAAGCATTTAATCATGTCAAGGACACCAAAAGACAGGATCATATTTTTAAGTCCAAAAACAAGAAAAGGCAGGATAACACCACCAGAATTATTCTGAGATATTCCAATGAACATAATCAAGTGAAGAAAATCCTTACAAAATATTGGTATATTTTGACTGAAGATCCAATTCTTGGGAATCTAGTGACTAGAAATGCACCAATAACATACAGTACAAAAAAGCCGGATTTATTGGTGGAATGCTGACACAGAGTGAAATCAAATGTGACTCAAGGATGGACCCCTGTAAGATTTGGAGTACCTATCCTTGCAGATCCTGTTCACAATGTGCAGTCATTGGTAAAAGGACCTCATTCACACTGCCAATGGGGAACATTTCTGCCTTAGGCATTTTGCAAATTGCAAAACACAGGGTGTGATTTACCTCCTGCAGTGTCAATGTAGTGCCTTCTATGTGGGCAAGACACGGCAGGAATTGGGTAAATGCATTGAGAAACACATGCACAGTATGCGAATACCCAATCTAAACTTACTTACATGAATATAGAATGCCCAATGTTAATTTTACAGTTTAGACAGAATACATATTCCCACCAGGGGAGGTGACTGGAACAAGATTCTGCTCCAGTGCGAAATGCGCTGGATCAGATATCTTAAGGCTACAACTCCTCCAGGCCTCAATGATTCAGAGAGTTTCAGGCCCTTTCTGGATGGTTTTAGCTCAGGAAAAACAGATTAACTGAGGGGATCCCTTGATAGTATGATGCAGTGGGCATATAGGGATCATGTTTCCCCCTTATACATAATTTAGTTCTTAAGTGAGAGGTGTTATCTATAAATAGGTTCCTCTTTTCAATTTTAATCCAAATCCATTCTATCCCCATGGTGGGATTTCTGTAGATGATGTTTGATCTTCTTCTTCCTAGTCCTTTAGTGGAATTTCGTCGCCCCCACACTTTGGGAGCTGAAATATGGATGCTACACCTTTAGGTTTCTATTCTTTCTTTTTTGTAATTTTTATGTCCCTTTCCTCTCCGATTTCTGTTTCCATTTTTTCACTCCATTGGGATTGGAATATATGTGACAGTATATCGAGGGAATGATATATATTATAATTAATTAATTTTTTGGTTTGTAATGGCAAAGGCATTTCCCAGTTGGTGGGAATTATGTCATTCCTTTGCAAGCTTTCACTCCTGTACCTGGCACACAAAGGCCCTCATATTTATATTTGGGCTGTCTGTCCTCCTCTGGTTGTATCGGTATACCAACCACCAGAGGATGTTTTGTGTCAGCGGCTTTTGTTTCCAATATGGCCGCTAATCCGGCCTCCGGATGTTGTCATCCGATAGACCAGATATGACGCGGAAACACAGGACCTGCGCAGTATATGGAGACGCTGGGGACTGCAGCTGGTGCCATTCCTCTCCTCCACATGATTCCTGGAGGAGTCAAAACCGGTGGAGCCATGCTAATACAGGCGGCTGAAGTTTCACTACTTTGGAACACTTGGATCTCATAAGCAAACTGCCCTTAACAGTAAGTAGCCCTCTTTTAAGTTTAGGGTTTGCAATTTTGCTCCCTAGAGGGATGTTACATACACCCCAACAGATGGAGGTTTAATATGGGTGATGTGTGTGTATACATATCACCCATTGGATTCAGTCTTTATTTTCTTTTATCTGTCTTCAAATAGCTTCCGGTGTTCCCCTCTGCTTTGAGTGCCATATCTTTGTATTATATCCAGCAGACCTGTACAGGGTGAAGGGCAATTTGTGCAAATCTGGGACTTTTTCCACCAGGATATGGGGAATGCCTTTCCCAATGTTAAACATGTATCTAAAATGTAAGTGTTCATGTAACATGATTGTAGTTTTTGAACACATGGTACTCATATGAATTCTAAAATGTAATATTTTGTATTTTCAGAAGTGGTATAAATCCCTGATGAAGATTTTGCTTATGCATTTATTATTCAAAATGCGTTGGATATCCCTCTACTCTTCACCATCCGGTTTTCACTGGTGGTAGTTGAACAAGTAGTTGGGAAACACCACTTTATACAAGTAAAGGCGCAAAAATCTGGAGCAGTAATTAACCCACAGCATTCAAATATAAATCACAAATTAAAACACATAAAAATTATGCATAAAAGTAGTAATAAGGTGAAAGAGTCCATAATGAATGGTAGTGTTATAAAAGTCCAAAGACCAAAGAAGGGAGGGAGAAATGATGAATGTGGGTCCACATTCAGGGCTACCGTCAGGGGGGAACCGAAACCAAGTTCCAAAGATTCCAAGAAACATACAAGGGGAGAGGCGCCTCTGGGTGCCATCATGGGGGCGGTCATCTAGCAGCTTGAAGGAGGAGCGCGGCTGCCACGTCATTCGCAGCTCGTATGCTCAAGAAACACGTCGCCTATCCAGTGACGTCATCTCTCCTTACCTGCCTTCCAACTACGCCCCAAGCCTCGTTTTGAGTTTTTGCTCTACCGCGGCCGGCTTTACCATCTTGCGGTGTCTACAACGAGCAGCCAAGCGCCCAGCCAGCAGGAACAGAAAGACGGACCTAATGACTGCCCACATGATGGGTTATTTTATACACACGCTTAATGATGACTTCACAAATGTGAGTTGCCTGTACATGTGAATTGTGAATAAATTGTTTTACTTCTACACCCAGAGGCGCCTCTCCCCTTATATCTTTCTGGGAAATACCACTTGAAACTCAATCTAATACATCATGCAATGTTTAAAATTTTTGTATAATTATGCAACTTGTTGAATTTTTCTACTAATTTATTTATCTATATGTCAAAATAAATTCTCTTATATATATATCATTTCTTTCTAAACTTTATATTTCATTGCCTTAAAAACCCCAAACTAGGTTTTCAATTTTTTCTGCCTTTTTTATTTTTTAAACGAAATGGTTTGTTTTACAAGGTGACCGTTTACAATCACTTTAAGTTGGAATTCAATAGACATGCCAAATGTTTTTTTTGTATAACATTGGAATTTTTAACATTTGTAATACAAGTTTTGTCAATTATTTCATATATTCGTATGAACAGTTATATGTTAACACATTTCTGGGATACTGATTATAATCCCAGTTGATTTTGCAATTTTTTGGTGAGGTCTCAAACATCAACTGCTGAAAAGAATTTGGGTGACAGGAAAGAGGGCCTGGGGCGCTACTACATTCCCTTGGGGTCCTTGGATTATATACCATTACCTGATCTATACAGCTTACCGTAATTAAAGACAGCAGTTTTCATTATAGTGAATTTAAAATTTTCAACTAAAACTAACTAAAAACGACATAAAACTTAAAGTCTCCATTTAAGCTCTTGCAAGTCCACCTGGTGTTTCCTGCAATGAGTGTCTAGTCTGAGTGTCTGTCTAGTGCCGCGTACACACGACCGGTTTTCCCGTCGGAATAAACTCTGAAGGTTTATCCAACAGAGTTCCGACTGAGTTCTGCTGAAACTGTCTTGCCTACACACGATCACACCAAAGTCCAACCGTCTAGAACGCGGTGACCTACAACACATATGACGGGACTAGAAAAAGGAAGTTCAATAGCCAGTAGCCAATAGCTGCCACCTCATACTTTCTTCAGAGCATGCGTCGTTTTTGTTCCGTCGGAACAGCATACAGACGAGGGGTTCTCCCTATAGGAATTGGTTCCGTCGTAAATATTTAGAACATGTTCTATTTCTAGGTCCGTCAGAATTTTCAAAAAAAAAAAGTCAGATGAGGCACACACATGATCGGAATATCCGATGAAAAGATTCCGTCTGACTTTTTCTGTTGGACATTCCGCTCGTGTGTACAAGGCATAACTCCTCACGTACTGTGGATTTGTATAGAGAAACACTGCCCAAACAGTCCATTAAGCCCCGTGGGCAAGTGAAAAATGTGTCTTGGCTTTGGATGAAGCTAGCTGAGGCTGCTTTCACCTGTATACTAATGGTTTTGCTAGGTGTGCGGTACTTTGGACTTTTATATATGCATAACTAAAAAACTAACTAAAAAAACAACTGACTGATCAAAAAAAAAAAAGAAGAAGGTCAGGTAAATCAGAATGCAAGTCTACATTTAAAACATTTCCACGAGAAAAGTAAGCTGTCTGGACAATGAAGTGAACATTTTCATTCTTCAAATTCTAAACACATGATACATACCTGATCTGCTCCATCAACTGTTTTAAAAATTACACATTATTTCCCCAATGCATGCGGTCTAAACAGCAAATTTCAACTTTTATTAAAAGTCAACAAGTAAATCCTTATTTCCATCTTTAGCCACTCCTCTTGGCTGCTGTCATATATAGAGAACAGGGACACATGGCGGTCACAAAGGTGGTTGTAAGGGCTGAAAGTTTTTTTTAATTTCATGCATTCTATACATGAAAGTAAAAAAACCTTCAGGGTGCAGCTCCTCTCGCAGCCCTGCCTAATACTTACATGAGCCTGATCCAGCAATGTGCACGAGAGCCAAGGCTATCCCAGGACTCTCTCTCCTGATTGGCTGATACACAGCAAGTGAGGAGGGAGCAGGGAGTGAGACTGAGCCATGCTCTTTGTAACCCATAGACACACACAGGCTGCTAGGGAGTGAGCACGCACAAGTGCTCCTAGAGCAAGCAGCTTGCTCTGAGGGCACTTGGCAAGGGGGAGGGGTAAAAAAAGTACTGGCAGGGCCCCCCCCCCCCCCCGAGAAGAAGAGGATTGGGGCTGCTCTGTGCAAAACCACTGCACAGAGTAGGTAAGTATTTTGTGTTTATTATTTTAAAGAAAGGCTTTAGAACCACTTTAACCACTTTCCAACCGGCGCACGACGATGTACGTCCCTTTTTTGAAGAGGGATATCTCGGTAACGGCAGCAGCTGCTGCCACAACCGAGATATCCATCTCTTCAGGCGCCGGTCGGCATTCCGATAATGGTGGTCATCGCGGCGTATTCGCCGTGAGATCACCGTTATCGGCGGCGGGAGAGGTGCCCCCCCCCCTCCCGCCGCTCTCCCGCGCCTTCCGCCGCTTACCAGAACCGTCGGCAGCGGCGGAGGCGATCGGGTCCTTTCCCCTCCTGTGCATAGAGATGAGTGACGCTAAGATGGCCGCCACTCATCTCTATACCATAGGAGGGCGGAAGCGACGTCAAAAACGTCACTTCCGCCCATACCTCTTAAAGAGGAATTTTCAAATGTCATTTTTTTAAATGACATGTTTTTTTTTTTTTTTTTTTTCATTGAAGTCCAAATATGAGATCTGAGGACTTTTTGACCCCAGATCTCATATTTAAGAGGACCTGTCATGCTTTTTTCTATTACAAGGAATGTTTACATTCCTTGTAATAGGAATAAAAGTGAGCCAATTAAATTTTTTTTTAAAAACAGTGTAAAAATAAATAAAATCAAGAAAAATAAATAAGAAAAACAAAAAAATTTTTTTTTTAAAGTGCCCCGTCCCGACGAGCTCGTGCGCAGAAGCGAACGCATACGTGAGTAGCGCCCGCATATGAAAACGGTGATCAAACCACACATGTGAGGTATCGCCGCGATCGGTAGAGCGAGAGCAATAATTATAGCCGTAGACCTCCTCTGTACCGCAAAATATGCAACCTGTAGAATTTTTTAAACGTCGCTTATGGAGATTTTTGAGGGTAAAAGTTTGATGCCATTCCACGAGCGGGCGCAATTTTGAAGCGTGACATGTTAGGTATCAATTTACTCGGCGTAACATTATCTTTCACAATATATAAAAAAATTGGACTAACTTTACTGTTGTCTTATTTTTTTATTCAAAAAAGTGAATTTTTTCCAAAAAAAGTGCGCTTGCAAGACCGCTGCGCAAATACGGTGTGAAAAAAAGTATTGCAACGACCGCCATTTTATTCTCTAGGGTGTTAGAAAAAAAACAATATATAATGTTTGGGGGTTCTAATTTTTTTCTAGCAAAAAAATACTGTTTTAAACATGTAAACACCTAAAATCCAAAACGAGGCTGGTCTTAAAGTGGTTAAGATGTCATGGATATGTGGGCTGTGATCACCTTTTCTATTCTATACAAGAGGGAAGATGGCAGCACCTAATGGGGGAATAATTGGCTCTCAGAAGACAGAATAATTATGCATCATTGAGGCTTATAAGTTGATTACTTTATATATGGCAGCAGTATCTGTAAACATTGGCAGAAAATGGCTTCATTAAAGTATAACTAAAGGCAAAACTTTTTTTTTTTTTAGTTTTGGATAGAGTGGAGAGAGATTAGGGCACCTGTCAGTGCCCTCCGTTAGGGAGATTTACCCTCAAATTTTGGGTTGTCCCCAGAAAAGTAATTAAAGGGAAATCTTCCAATGGGGACACTAGATCTGGTGACCTGGGCCCCCCACAGGATTCCCTTAATTTGCAGGGATTTCCTCTTACTTCCTGTTTAGCTATAGGACAAGAAGAGAAGGGAAATCTCAGAAACGGGACACAGATGGCGAAAAGAAAAAAAAAATCTGACAGAGGTTATGATCCATCCTTGCTCTATCCAAAATGAAAAAAAAAGTTTTGCCAATAGTTCCACTTTAACCACTTGCCGACCGCCCTATAGCCGAATGACGGCTACAGCGTGGCCGGCTAGTTCTGGGAGGCCAACATATCAGCCTTCTGTGCACGCATCCCTGTGGTGTGCAGCTGGAAGCATCCATGATGGCTGGGTCCTCGGGACCCAGCGCATCACGGATAGGGTAAAGGACCAATCACAGTGGCCCTTTACCACATGATCACTCTGTCCAATGACGGAGCGAATACGTCAACAAACCAGCATCATGGCCGGTTCAGATCGTGCTGCTGCAGGGTTTCGGTCTCCTCTCCTCACATGCCGTATCGCTGTGAGGAGAGGAAAAGGAAACACAGCAGCAGCGCAAGCTGGCACAATCCTCAGTGCCAACAGTGCTCAAACAGTGCTCATCAGTGCCCCTACAACGCCCCTATGGTGCCATCAGTGCCACTACAGTTCTCATCAGTGCCCTACAATGCTCATCAGTGCCCTACGGGGCCACTATAGTGTTCATCAGTGCCACTACACTGCTCATCAGTGCCCCACAGTGCCACTACAGTGCTCATCAGTGCCCTACGGTGCCACTACAGTGCTCATCAGTGCCCCACAGTGCCACTACAGTGCTCATCAGTGCCCTACGGTGCCACTACAGTGCTCAGCAGTGCCCTACAGTGCCCATCAGTGAGTGCTCATCAGTGCCCTTCAGTGCCATAAAAATGTGTAATAAATTTGTTTTTATTTTCTTACCACATATTCCAAAAACTTGTGGAAAAAAATGACATGTTCGAAAGACTCATAATGGCTCATAGAATATTCGTTGGGGTGTTTGCTTTCCAAAATGAGGTAATTTTGCAGGCTTTTCCATTGTCCTGGTGCTCCAAGGCCTTCAAAAGTGTAATAGGTATTCAGGAAATTTGGTGTGTAAGTTCTGCTCCTAGAACGCCTGACAGTGCTCCTTGAATGTTGGGACTCTGTATGTTGCCATACTCAGAAGGAGTAGCGGAATGTATTTCGGGGCGTAGTTTTTTCTATGTACATGATACGTGTTAGAAGTATACGTTTTCAACTTTGTGTAAAAAAAAATGCGTTTTCAATTTCTTTCCACATTTTCCAAAAACTTGTGGGAAAAATGACATGTTAAAAAGATTATGTCTCATAGAATATACATTGGGGTGTTTGCCTTCCAAAATGGGGTCATTTTGTGGGGGTTTCCATTGTCCTGGTGCTCCAGGGCCTTCAAAAGTGTAATAAGTAGTCAAGAAGTTAGATATGTAATTTATGCTCCTAGAACGCCTGATGATGCTCCCGGCATGTTGGGCATTTGTATGTGGCTAGGCTGTGAATAAGTCACATACATGTGATATCGCCATACTCAGGAGTAGCAGAATGTGTTTTGGGGTGTAGTTGCATATGCCATGTGAGAGAAAAAAAATATCTTAATTTTGCAAAGAATTGTGGGAAAAAAATTACAACTTCAAAAAACTCGCCATGCCTCTTACTAAACACCTTAGAATGTCTACTTTCCAAAAAGGGGTATTTGTACATTCCTGGCTTGTTAGTGTCTCAAGAAATAAAATAATAGGCCATCAGTACATTAGGTGTGATCAAATTTTCAATGATTGGCACCATAGCTTGTAGACTCTATAACCTTCACAAAGACCAAATAATATACACCGATTTGAGTTATTTTTACCAAAGAAAAGTTGATAAATTTTATAACAGAAATTTATAGCGCAAAAAAAAAAAAAAAAATACCACAAAAAGAAGGCTCTATTTGTGTGGGAAAAAAAGGACAAAAATTCCATAAGGGTAGAATGTTGCATGACTGAGTAATTGTCATTCGAATTGTGAGATTGCTGAAATCTGTAAATTGGCCTGGTTAGGAAGAGGGTATCCAGTGAGCAAGTGCGTAAAGTGGTTGTATACCCTGTACAACCACTTTTACCTACAGGTAAGCCTGGCAGGCCAGGAAATGGGGACGAACGAGCGCACCCCAAAGCACCTTGTCCCCATGTTGATGAGGACAAGGGCCTCTTCCCGACAACCCTGGCCGTTGGTTGTCGGGGTCTGCGGGCGGGGGCTTATCGGAATCTGGGAACCCCCTTTAATAAGGGGGCCCCCAGATCCCGGCCCCCCACCCTATGTGAATGAGTATGGGGTACGATGTACCCCTACCCATTCACCTAAGGTGTAAAATGTAAAGTAAAAAAAAAACACCCACACTTTTGAAAAAATAGTTTATTGCACTGCTCCGGGGTCTTCTTCCGTCTTGGGGGTCTTCTCGCCGGACTCCCCCGCCATTTACCAAGCTCTTTTACCGAGCGAGGGGGAGTCCGGCTACCTTCTTCGTCGTCGCCGCCGTCTGGGGGTCTCGATCCGCCTTCGGGGGTCTTCTTCCGTCTTGGGGGTCTTCTCGCCGGACTCCTCCCCTCTCTTCTGCTCTTTTACCTAGCTCTTTCACGAGGGGAGGTGTCCGGCTACCTTCTTCGTCGTCGCCGCCGTCGTCTGGGGGTCTCGATCCGCCTTCGGGGGTCTTCCGGGGGTCTCTTCTGTTCTTGCGGCGGTCGTCGTCTTCCGCGCCGCCGGCGCCTTGTCCTTCTTCTTGTCCTTCTTGTTCTTCTTGTTCTTCTTCTTCTTCCGATGTTGACCCGACGCTCTCTCTGCCCGGAATGCCTGTGCCGCTCTGAGCTCGGACTTATATAGGGACAAGGGGACAGGGTCACATGTTCATGTCACATGGTGACCCCGCCCCCTTGCGATGTCACAGTCCCAGCATCCTCCGGGACTGTGACAACACAAGGGGGCGGGGTCACCATGTGACATGTGCATGTGACCCTGTCCCCTTGTCCCTATATAAGTCCGAGCTCAGAGCGGCACAGGCATTCCGGGCAGAGAGAGCGTCGGGTCAACATCGGAAGAAGAAGAAGAACAAGAAGAACAAGAAGGACAAGAAGAAGGACAAGGCGCCGGCGGCGCGGAAGACGACGACCGCCGCAAGAACAGAAGAGACCCCCGGAAGACCCCCGAAGGCGGATCGAGACCCCCAGACGGCGGCGACGACGAAGAAGGTAGCCGGACTCCCCTCGCTCGGTAAAAGAGCTTGGTAAATGGCGGGGGAGTCCGGCGAGAAGACCCCCAAGACGGAAGAAGACCCCGGAGCAGTGCAATAAACTATTTTTTCAAAAGTGTGGGTGTTTTTTTTTACTTTACATTTTACACCTTAGGTGAATGGGTAGGGGTACATCGTACCCCATACTCATTCACATAGGGTGGGGGGCCGGGATCTGGGGGCCCCCTTATTAAAGGGGGTTCCCAGATTCCGATAAGCCCCCGCCCGCAGACCCCGACAACCAACGGCCAGGGTTGTCGGGAAGAGGCCCTTGTCCTCATCAACATGGGGACAAGGTGCTTTGGGGTGGGGGGGCCGCACGGCCCCCCTTTTCCCCAGGGCACCCCCCATGTTGAGGGCACGCGGCCTTAGGCTTACCTGTAGATGCTGGAAATATCTCCTAAACCTCCATGGTTTAGGAGATATTTACAATAAAGTCGTGCACCGATATCTACGGCGCATGCGCACTTTAGAAAGGGCAGATCGTGCCATTTCTAAAGGGGGATCCAGAGTTTGTGGCCCCAGAAGGAAGAGGGGTGAAGATGCTAGAGGGGATAGCAGTGTAATCGCAGGCTTCGTTTTCAGGTAAGTGACACATAATGGGCTACTATGCAGTGAATAGTACCTGTTCCAGTGACATCCTAGGAAAGAGGGGGAACTCTCTCCAAAAGGAAAACAGTTAGCAATAAAATACTAAGGGAATGTTCTAACCTGTCCTTATTATATTCAAAGCTAAAAAGTAAATTGTATAAAAATATCAGAATTTCTACTTTTAGACAATGTCAACAGAAAACTGACATATCAGTACTAATTGCCGATTACAGATTGATATTTATACTCCTCCAAGAACCCATGACATTTAGAAGAATGACACTGAATCTCAAGAGCAGAAAACATAAAGTTCAAGGAGACCATCTACCTATAAAAAAAGACACTTTTCCATAGGAGGCACCTATGGTACCCCGATATGGGAAAGAAAAAAGATGGCTATTATTGATATCCTCGACAAATAAGGTTAATCAGAAATGTATGTAAATATCAAAATTGGTTTATTAAATTTACAAAACATGTGTGTTAAAAAAGCTAGACCCGGCATGAGAAACCATGCCATATACCCATATTTACCACAAAATACACATTTAAGTACCCCTAATGTGTGCACAATAAACATATAACAGACATCGACAAAACATATATCACAAACATGCAACAATACGGTTGAGGCGCCTCTGTTACCACCTACATGCCATTATGCCTCGATATAATATAAGTGCATAAACCAAAAGTGGTTTTTAATTAGTCTGCAAATGGCATGTGTGTGGTCCCTAGGGTGATGGAGATAGATAAATTGCAAAGGTGTCTGATATCAGAGTAAAGTACAATCCCTGGTTCACTAGCTAATTGGTAGTCCAATTAATTTACGAGAGTCCCAATACTTTGTGTATGGTAGTTCATACAATCCAATTTCTCGGCTGCTATGAATTGCTACTCAGGGGATAGTAATCCTTATTTTATTTCTTAAGAAAGAGAAGTTTATCGTTGTTTCTAATCAGCGGATAAATTATAGGCAGTTCATCAGGCATATATATTGGGTGTTTATAGAAACGTGATACAGTCGTCCTAATATTGTTGGGCAGAGATGCTCCTCATTGTTAGTCTGATACCAATATGCCAACATATATCCTGGGAAGTAACCCTTCCTTAGTTATTAGTATAGAGACTTCTTTCCATGAAAGCATTTCATCCTTTGAATAGATGAAGTCAGGTCTCATAAGACAACATAGTACTTGTCCAGAAAACAAAAATTTGAGTTTTCTTGATGTATTTATAACTTTATCATGTTGGTAAGCATTCGGCTGTTATTCCTTACTATAGCATGCTATGTATAATGTATTAGGCACTGCCAAGACGATAAGTGGCTATAAGTTGGAAAAAAGAAAGAGAGATTTTTTACATTACCGCTACTCTTCAGTCCTTTCAAGTAGACCCGTATGTTAGTGCATTTATTGCTAGCACATAGAGGAAGGAAATCTTCAGTTTTTCTCTCCCTTTGCCATCAAGATAATTTGATGATGAAATTTCAGATAATCCGTAGTACCATCCAACCATATATCAGCCTTTTCAGTCCTTGCATA
Source organism: Lithobates sylvaticus (assembly GCA_028564925.1). Taxonomy (NCBI): domain Eukaryota; kingdom Metazoa; phylum Chordata; class Amphibia; order Anura; family Ranidae; genus Lithobates; species Lithobates sylvaticus. Next base: position 112,707,836 of record CM053036.1, read on the forward strand.
TACCACTTATGCCTCTGTCTGTAGTGTGGACCGGATAATGTTTGTCTCACAACAGGTGTTGTAACAATCCGCCTTTGAAAACGTCCGTTGCTGACAGTCTTTGATCTCCACTTCAGTGTTTAGAAAAACCCAATGAGGGCCCGCTCCCCGCACCTACACCAACGCGCTTCGCAACGCAGCGTTGCGTAGCTTCAACTGGGCGTGGAGGATCCTCAAAATCGTCACTCCCTTATAGTCCTATGTGACGTCTTGTTTCCTCCCATAGAGGTGTTCTTTGCATGTGTTTTTTTATTCAGGATAGGCTATGTGTTTTAGCGCTTGATTGTCCTTTTGAATGCTATATGTAGCTCACAAAGGTTTCCTATGTTATTTGCACAAAACAAAAGTTTTTTGTATACATAAATAGGCTTTCTTTATACATAAAGTACCTCTGCCATAAGATCTGTAGGTGGAACCTAAAAAGAAATTTTCTTACGATGAAAAATGACACCTTTATGTATACATCTATGTGCGCCAATAGGCGCTAAAGGACAAGACACGGACAGGACAAAACAAGACAAAATTAATTAATTAATCTTTGTCATCATTGCAGTATACCTGTATATCCATTTTTGTTTCCCATTTATTTATACATTTTCCTCTAATGATATGATCATGGAGATGTGAATGGGAGATAAAAAACAATATACATATACATATATATTCCTGTATCCCTCCCACTCCATGGCTCTGTCTCACGAGCCGACTTACAACTCCTGGTAAAATTCACGGTGTGAACATCTTTACCCGTGTTATATTGATCAAAAGAAAAAAAAAAAAATTATATATATATATATATATATATATATATATATATATATATTATATACACAAAAAATCTTTTATTGTGCACCCACTGTTTGATCGCAGCCCAATGCATGGACTGGGTCCATGCAGTCGGTGCTTCTCCTGAAAGGATGGAGAATGGGTTTTTCCTATCTGGGGCTTGTCTTGTTTTGTCCGTGTCTTGTCCTTTAGCGCCTATTGGCGCACATAGATGTATACATAAAGGTGTCATTTTTCACCGTAAGAAAATTAATTTTTAGGTTCCACCTACAGATGTTATGGCAGAGGGACTTTATGTATAAACAAAGCCTATTTATGTATACAAAAAACTTTTGTTTTGTGCAAATAACATAGGAAACCTTTGTGAGCTACATATAGCATTCAAAAGGACAATCAAGCGCTAAAACACATAGCCAATCCTGAATAAAAAAACACATGCAAAGAACACCTCTATGGGAGGAAACAAGACGTCACATAGGACTATAAGGGAGTGACGATTTTGAGGATCCTCCACGCCCAGTTGAAGCTACGCAACGCTGTGTTGCAAAACGCGTTGGCGTAGGTGCGGGGAGTGGGCCCTCATTGGGTTTTTCTAAACACTGAGGTGGAGATCAAAGACTGTCAGCAACGGACGTTTTCAAAGGCGGATTGTTACAACACCTGTTGTGAGACAAACATTATCCGGTCCACACTACAGACAGAGGCATAAGTGGTATATGCAAGGACTGAAAAGGCTGATATATTGTTGGATGGTACTACGGATTATCTGAAATTTCATCATCAAATTATCTTGATGGCAAAGGGAGAGAAAAACAGAAGATTTCCTTCCTCTATGTGTTAGAAATAAATGCACTAACATACGGGTCTACTTGAAAGGACTGAAGAGTAGCGGTAATGTAAAAAATCTCTTTCTTTTTTCCAACTTATAGCCACTTATCGTCTTGGCAGTGCCTAATACATTATACATAGCATGCTATAGTAAGGAATAACAGCCGAATGCTTACCAACATGATAAAGTTATAAATACATCAAGAAAACTCAAATTTTTGTTATCTGGACAAGTACTATGTTGCCTTATGAGACCTGACTTCATCTATTCAAAGGATGAAATGCTTTCATGGAAAGAAGTCTTTATACTAATAACTAAGGAAGGGTTACTTCCCAGGATATATGTTTTGGTATCAGACTAACAATGAGGAGCATCTCTGCCCAACAATATTAGGATGACTGTATCACTTTTCTATAAACACCCAATATATATGCCTGATGAACTGCCTATAATTTATCCGCTGATTAGAAACAACGATAAACGTCTCTTTCTTAAGAAAAAAAAAAAAGGATTACTATCCCCTGAGTAGCAATTCATAGCAGCCGAGAAATTGGATTGTATGAACTACCATACACAAAGTATTGTGACTCTCGTAAATTAATTGGACTACCAATTAGCTAGTGAACCAGGGATTGTACTTTACTCTGATATCAGACACCTTTGCAATTTATCTATCTCCATCACCCTAGGGACCACACACATGCCATTTGCAGACTAATTAAAAACCACTTTTGGTTTATGCACTTATATTATATCGAGGCATAATGGCATGTAGGTGGTAACAGAGGCGCCTCAACCGTATTGTTGCATGTTTGTGATATATGTTTTGTCGATGTCTGTTATATGTTTATTGTGCACACATTAGGGGTACTTAAATGTGTATTTTGTGGTAAATATGGGTATATGGCATGGTTTCTCATGCCGGGTCTAGCTTTTTTAACACACATGTTTTGTAAATTTAATAAACCAATTTTGATATTTACATACATTTCTGATTAACCTTATTTGTCGAGGATATCAATAAAAGCCATCTTTTATCTTTCCCATATCGGGGTACCACCTCTCTCTAGGTGCCTCCTATGGAAAAGTGTTTTTTTTTTAAGCTTATCACTGGTTATGATATCAGCCCCTATAACACTTAGGAGGTATGACATAAAGTGTTATGGTTAAAACTATTAAGCTTTTTGCCTCTAATATTAGTGATAAAAATATAATCATGGCCACTATCTTATAATCTTTAGACCATCTACCTACCTTAAATCTGAACATGACAGTAGTGGTTGTAAGGGGTATCTGAATATTCTAGGGGATCTCAGCAAAAAAACAAGTATCTAAAAAAGGTCAGCATCTATCCAATTTCATATTATCACTTTCGAACGGAGCAAGAAGCTCCTGCCCTCACAATGGTTTCCACCAATAAATAACACAATGAATGTACAATTATCCCAAGATGTAAACTAGAAATAAGTGCATTTTATTTATCACAGTAACATGCTGCATTAGCAACTGAATCACTATATATCACGGGGGAAGAGAGAAACCACTGGACTTCCACTTTGCAAACCTAAAACCTACTGTTATCATTACATTTTTACAAATGGAAAAAGGGCTGATGTGTTGCTCCCCTCCCTTTTCCTCCAGAACTACCCATTTTAATCAGACTGCCTGACCAAATTCTTAATATTTCTAGTGGTTTCTTTCTCTAAGCGTTATGAGTTAAAAAAAAAAAAAAAAACGACTGTTTAAAATAACTACACAATGCACAGTTTTGTATAAAATCATTACTAGCTTTTCATCTCTTTCTTGTACTCGTGCTCTACACTATACATTATGGCCTTTGCTAAGGAACTATGGCTTTGATAGCACATGAATTCAGATGAAATTATGGTTTTCCCATACAGTGCTTTGGGTGACTGGCATGCCTTTTTTTTCCCTTTATCATGGAGAAAGACATTCAATTTATGTACACCAAGTCATTTTATCATCTGCAGAGCTGCTCATCCAGGCGTTCCACGGACGACATGTTAAGTATGGACCACTGTGCTTGTTGAGGACAGAAGTGGTTTTTAAATGGCTCTGCAAGGTTATCTATTCATAAGTCTGGGGAAGTCAATGTCAACACAGCTGTTACAAAGTTTATTGCTAAAAAGGAAATGCTTCCTATTTAAATGTGACACATATTGCATTTTCTTCCTGTGAATATTTATAATAAAAAAAAAAAACCTGTTCTCTAAAATGAACCTTGTTGCTGAAAAGCAGATATATTTAACATCATTGGAAATTAAAAATGTATACCAATTTATTGGATGCTATAGCAAAAATACAAGGCAAGACCACAGTGCACTACACAAAACCTGTATGAACAACTGCAAAACAATTATTTAAAGTGCCAATATGGAATTAGAATTTATTTATAAAGCAACAAATGTGATGACATCAAACACTGAGGTCTATCTTTTGGGTACATTGGGGAAGGGGGCACACACAGAAAAGGCTCAGAAAAAATACTGGTGTTTGGAAATGTTGAAATGATGGGTACAACTGGGCTAGGTAACTATACTCAAAGTGGTGGTGATAAAAGGTGAGCGCACTAAAAAATACATTTACCTTTTTAAGACCCATTTACACTTATGTGTATGTATATTGGAATTGTATGCATTGCCTTTGCTCAGTTATTTCCTAATGAGCCCTTAACTAGCATCAACAGAAAAAAATTACACAATCATTTTTTGGCCATCACATGTGTTCACAAATAGCAGAAGGAAACATCAAAACGAATCTTAGAAAGTATTATTTTACCGAAAGAGTAGTTCATGCTTGGAATAGACTTCCAACTAAGTTAGTGAATCAGTCAGTAAGTGGGTTGAAACATGCTTGGGACAAACAGATGTTAGCAACAAAAAAAATAAGTATAAATTGAAAAAAAAAAAAAAATGAGGCAGACTCGATGGACCACTTGGTCTTTTTTCTGCTGACACTCTTCTATGTGCAATAGAGGCTCCTGATGACACGCGGTCACGCAAAATGGCGTTGAGCAGAATTGCTAGAGATCCTGCTGCCACTCCAAGCTGGACTGGTGGCTTTTTATGTAAGTGTACGAACTGGCATTTGATATCTAGTTTTATGTGGATGTTTTTAATCTGTATATGCATTTCGGATCATTATTTCTCTTGCATCTGGTGGTTTCTTGTGGATTTCAATGCCATTACAAGCCCCTGGTGGAGTGGAGAAGTACAGTTGTCGTTTTTAACAGTGTTGGAGAAAGATAGACCATGAAGGATATTTCACAAGTGCATATTGCTGTTCTATCTTTAGACAGCATTTTGCTGTGGTAAGCTTGCAATCTTCCTACGGGTGGCAGATAAACACGATGTTTCTTCATGTATGGTAAAGATGTGAACAGAAGTCACCACGATTCACTATTTATTCACTGGCCACACGTGATACTTCATAATCGCAATAACTTGTTTTTCTTTATGGACACATTTACGTTTATGGTGGATTATACAGATTCACATATCATCTAAATATAATTTATTATCCAGCGCTGCAAATGTCATTTATACGTTTTTTCTGCTGTCACTCATTGTGCATTGCTAACAATTAACAGCCCACTTAAGATAAACTTGATGCCCCAAAACCCATGTGCAAGGTGTGTTAACCAGCATGGGTCTCTCATGAGTTCTTTCACTGACAGTGATGTTGACCAGGTCCTTTTACTGCCCTGAAATTAGCATGCACATGAAGCATACTTACAGGGGGTTAGGGGAGAATAGGAGAGCCCCAAGGGAACTGCGGCATGGGCCTAAAGGCGGTGGAGCTGTAGATACTTCTGATTACTGCACTGTGCACATTACATAATCTGACCCCTGCACGCTACCCATTCCTGAACCCTGCACCCTGCATATTACATAGACCTGACCCCTTCACTGTGTACATTACGTACACCTGACCCTTACACTATGTACATTACACACACGACCCCTGCATTCTGTGTGTTACCCACTCCTGACCCCTGCACTCTGTACATTACATACATCTGACCCCTGCACTCTGTACGTAGGCTTGTTTTAAGCCCCTCCCCACTCATAACAATTTTGCCGCACCCACAATTCACTGGGGCACACTCTATATACGCCATCTCATTCCTCACCTCCTTTTTTCAAGTCTTGAGATGTCCACTAGGCAAACTATATTGTATTTTAACCACTTAAAAGACAGGAAGGATTTGTCCCCTTTATGACTAGGCCATTTTTTGCTTTAACTGACAATTGCGCTGTCGTGCAATGCTGTACCCAAACAAATTTTAAATTCTTTTTTTCCCCACAAATAGAGCTCTTTTGGTGATATTTGATCACCTCTGCAGTTTTTATTTTTTGCGCTATAAACAAAGAGCGACAATTTTGAAAAAAATATAAAACTTTTAGCTATAATACACATCCACCCAAAAAACGAATTTATTCATCAGTTTAGGCTGATATATATTCTTCTACATGTTTTTAATTAAAAAAAAAACGCAATAGGCATATATTGATGGGTTTGCGCAGAAGTTATCGTGTCTACAAACTATGGGATAGATTTAGGGACTTTTATTTATTTTTTATTGTTTTTACTAGTAATGGCGGCGATCTGCGATTTTTAGAGGGACTGCGACAGTGTGGCAGACAAATCTGACCCCAAATTATACTTTTTGGGGACCAGTGACATTATTACATTGATCAGTGCTATAAAAATTACACTGGCGGGGAAGGGGTTAACACTAGAGAAGATCGTTGACATGTCCCCTGTCAGAACAGGGATCCGCTTGTTTACACTGGCAGATCCCCATTCTGCCTCTGTACTAGGCGTTTGCGGGCCGCTTATGGACATCGAGCCCGCCCAACCCGTACATTTCTTAACATCATGAAAACATCCCCAAGGACAAGCTAAAAACTGAGGACTCACAGGGTAGGTTTGGGGTGTAAGAGTACACATGGGGAGCTTTCTCAGCAAAGCTTTTGCCAGTGTCTACTCACCTAAAGGTAGCAGCCTACAACCAGGGTATATGAATATGCAGCCTGTGTTCTGCACTGTATGATTAAGTTAATTTAACTTGTTGACAAAGCCCCTTTAAAAATGTAGCTTTAAACTGATCATATTTTGTTGAGTACATTCCTTATTCCTTAACATCTTTCCGACAATGTAATGCAAATGTGCAGGGGCAGGGAGGGTGGGCCTTAACACCCACATGCCACAAATATGCATTAATGGCATCCAAGATTTCTGTGCTCAGACCCAACTGTCAGAGACAGCCAGCTCCTGCTCATATGACCACTGTGACAGCCAATCACAGAAAGCACAGGATTGGGAAGTTTGCCCTACCTGCTGGCGTCAAGACCCAGTTACTGGGCAACCAGGAGGGGGTGGGAAGGGGTTAACCTATTCATCCACAAAACATCTTATATCTCCCAAGGCAGCAAGGTTATTGCACATAAGATTTGACACTCATGCCCCATCACTGAGATGAACTGGGACTCTGGCTGCTGCAGGAATATTGAAACTCCATGGAAAAGGTTACAGAGCAGATATCTTAACAGGCACGTTTATGACTAGCGTCATTCCAAAAGATGGCAATGTAAGCAGCAATCAACCATAACTGAAATATCATAAATCACCTCTTAGTACAGTATGTACAGTACTGTATCTAGAGCAAACATTAGTGACAATGAAAAAAAACAAAAACAAACGCACACGTTAAAGCTAAAACTAAAGAAATCTTGGCCCCCGTACACACGGTCGGACATTCCAATTACCAAATCCGTTGAATAATTTCCGACGGATTTTGTCCGAAACTGTTGTTGCACACACATGGTCGTACAAAGTTGTCGGAAAATCTGATCATTCCGAACGAGGTGACGTACAAAACGAACAACGGGACTACGTACAGGGCAGTAGCCAATAGCTTTCATCTCCAAATTTCTTCTAAGCATGTGTGGCACTTTGTGCGTCGGAATTCTCTACACACGATCGGAAAAATGTTGGAAAATTTTAGCTCCTGCTCTCAAATTTTTTCCGACGGAAACTCAGGCGGAAAAAGTCCACTAGAGCCCACACATGATCGGATTTTCCGACAACATAATCCGATCTGACTTTCTCCATCGGAATTTCCGACCGTGTGTACGGGGCATAAAAGTCCTCCTTTGCAGTGAGGCTGTGCTTGCACTGCAAGGGTTAACAGCTCATTAATGTCTAAGGGAGCACTTTTATTTAGCTGATCCTCAGCACTGCCAGACAGGTCCCTGTAGCCTCTTCTACCCTGCACTTGTGTTCTAAGGTCCTTTTACATCACCAAGACTGATGCAAGGCCCATAGCCCTGCTTTGGACATAAGGAGCTGCTTCTACAATCCCCAAGACTGAATGAGCACTTAAGCCTTGCAGTGTGGATGCAGCCCAGCTACAAGTAAGGGTATTTTAGCTTTCCATAGTTCAGCTTTAAATGAAAAAAAAAAATGGTTTCAAACTAATAATGTAAGTTCAGAACTCTTTACTTAAAATGTGCTTAGTTTGCTCAACATTTTTTAACATATCCCTTAAATAGTGTTAAGCTAAGTTCACTTCAATTATTTTCTTCCAACTACAGTAATGTATTATGTTTTGCTACACCCTTGCTGTTAGGAAATTAAAAATCCAGCCGATTCTCCTGCTTTAGAAAAAAAAAAAAAAAAAATCATTTGTAAGGAAGGCAGCCTTTTATTTCAGTAATGGAAGAATGAAGTAAATAATATCCACACTGTGTTCCAGCTTGTGGTTATGCATATGAAGGAAGTCTGCTCCTCTTATAAGAACACACTTAATCTTTACCGAAAATTCCTCTTTAATTTACTCTAAATTAAATTAAGAATGATTTGAATTAACTGCTCAAGGTTATCCATCTCAATATCACAGCTTTACCATAAGCCATCACATGAATATTAAGATATTTTTCACACTGCTGTTTAGCGAAACAAAAAAAGCTATTTTGCTTTCTGTTTTTGAAGTATGGAACCAGTTAGGACCCATTTATATTTCTATGGAGTCAACATGTATTATCTTGCGAATTTATGTGCACTGCATTAGGGCATTCCAACAAAATAAATGGACTTCTAAGGCACCAAAACTTTCCAAAAATCAGAAATTTTTGCCACAACGCACTATGGTGCATTGTAATGTATTGCAGCACATTGCAAAACATGTGTATTGTCTTAGTGCAACACTAAGCGCCCGTACTTGGTTCGGGAACGCTGACACTTGCGGTGACGTCAGCACGTCACTCCTCCGACGTTTCGTCTCAAAGCGGACGTAACCATGATTAGTACGGGCGCTTAGTGTTGCAGCCGGCCGGCCGCATTTTTTACTTTTCGATTTTATGCACCTTGGAGTGCCTTCCATTTATGCACCTTAGAGTGCTTTTTATCTGTTTATATTGCCCAAATAAATACCCCAGCGGGTCCCATCTATGATCCCCTCTCAGTGTTTTTATTTTCCTCTTATGATCGAGTCCCCACTCCATACATTGAGGCACCGGAAGTCAGAGGGTCTGCACACTGTTGCTCCACGTTTGGAGATTCCAACACAGCAGTGGATGGTGACGGTCCCATTAACGGAATAGAGGATCCAGGAGGAAAAGGCCCTGGCTGGGTATTAGCCATCTGCTGTCATTTTCCCAGGAGCTGGTAAGAGAACAACTTTAACGGTGGTGGATAAAGAACCCCTCTAGAAATCACACAGTCACTTTTGATTTGTTTATCACCCACACGGACTGCACTGATTGTCTACCTTTGGAGTTTTATTGGACAACTTACAATCCACCTCCGATTGAACTTTTCCCTTTTTCACAGGATTTACTTCATAAATATTTTTTGTTGAACATTTTTTCTTCACAGGTTTTTTTTAGTAAAACCGTTAGCTGATATTGATTGATATATTATTATACACATACTTTGTACAAATTGATATTTACTACACAGTGCACATTTCACTTATGTGGTGATTGTTTGTTAATAATTATTTGTGCTAATAATCTTGGCACATTCATTTGTTCACTGGCATGTTGTTTAAAGTCACGACATCATCATTTATTTCTTAGCGCAACTTTTTACTATTTTCTTTCTATGTTTGTGTTATATCGCACTTGTTGTTGCTGCTTAATGTTTTAGTTTTTGAGTCCAGCGCAATTTTTTCTGTACTTACCTATTGTCTTAGTGCATTGGGGTGCTATCAAAATGAATGGCACTGCAATGCTTCAGAACATACTGTATACCATGCATTGCAATATGCTAATGCATGTTTTCTGCCTTTAAACACAAGTTACTATTATTACAAAGCTACTACAGGTTACAACGTACATGGTCTTTGTTGTAGGCTAGCTACTACCAAAATGTTTTATTTTGTTTTAAATAAAACTATGAAGGAATAGAACCTCTGCCAGGTTTATATTGTTGTTCTAATCTCTATTGGGAAGATGTCTCCTCCATTCCTGTCAGGACAGAAAGTGATGGAACATCCCTGTAATGCCCCGTACACACGGTCGGATTTTCCGACGGAAAATGTCCTATCGGACCATGTTGTCGGAAATTCCGACCGTGTGTGGGCTCAATCGGACTTTTTCCGTCGGAATTTCCGACGGAAAAAGTTTGAGATCCTGCTCTCAAATTTTCCAACAACAAAGTCCTATCGGACTTTTTCCGATCGTGTGTAGCGAATTCCGACGGACAAAGTGCCACGCATGCTCAGATCACATTACAAGACCAAAGCTATTGGCTACTAGCCTCTACATAGTCCCGTCGTATGCAATGAACGTCACCACGTTCAGGATGATCGGATTTTCTGACAACTTTGTCCGACCGTGTGTATGCAACACCAGTGTCGGACAAAATCCGTCGGAAAAAATCAGACGGATTTTGTGGTCGGAATTTCCGACCGTGTGTACGGGGCATAACTGTAACACAGACAGTGGTTTAAAAGACAGGGTTAAATCCTCCGACAATTTCTACTGGAGCCATCAAGCAAACATCCCAGCACTTCAAATCACTCTCCTCTCTACTACCAGGTCCAATCTCCAAAAATTACTTTTCTCCCCATCCTACCAGGTCTAATCCCCTCTGCCAATAAGTCAGGAATGAGATATTTTCTCCAAGGAATCTGCCAAGTTATTCCAAGACATTGGAAATCGACTTCTACTCCATCCCTTAAAATGAGTAGAAGCACTAAACAATGTACTAAGGATAAAACAGGTGGCACTTGACAATGAAAAGGACAGATGCCTTCCAGAGAATACAGGCTACGTTTTTGTCTCATTTTACCAATTGACCCATATTAGTCTGAGCTGGCCCATGAATTGCCTCTTTGCCAACCCATAACACAAAGTTTATTAGTCAGAAGGGTAAAGTCTAGGATCCCTTCCACAAGCTTTACCAGAACCCACGCCCCCACCCTTTTATTTTATTTTCTCCTCCATGTTGTGTTTCCCATTCTTATCACTTTCTTTCTCCCATATACTGCCAATCTCTTCCAACTATTTCCTAAATACTTTCTATCAACCGGTTTTAACATTCCCTGCAACTCACAAAACACCAGATTTTTTTTAGAAAACCATGGTCAACAACAAGCAGTCTATTTGCCATTATAAGTTTTATAGTGCAGTCGAACGTTTTTTAAGGCGTGGTGTTATTGACCGTCGGAATTTGGTGTGACCGTGTGTAGGCAAGACAGTTTGAGTGAAATTCCGTCGGAATTCCAACGGGAAAACCATCAGAGCTTTTTCCGACGAGAATTCCGACCGTGTGTACGCGGCATAAGAGTTTACGACTGTTATTTAGGTTACTAATTAAGAAGTTTCTCAATAATAAATATCAGTGTTTATGTAAAATGAAAACGTTGATATAGATCAATCTTAGGAAAACTACTCACAATATTTTATTGCTATATGTGCCTTACTGACCCAGAGACAACCTCCATTTATTGTACAGCCATCACAGGGACAACTTGTCATCCCCTCTGCCTTCCAGTCACAATCTAGTGACAGTCTTAAGAAAAACGAATGCAGCTGCTCCAAGTGAGTAGGCAAGGCTGCAAGCCAAATGAACAGCTCGTAGGATAGGGTGCACACCCTGTCACTGCTGCAGAAATGTATGAGTGAAAACATAGGATGGTTGCACTCCCATAAACAATGCAATTACAGTTTATTCTGGAGACAAATAAAAACAGCACTCAATGGTGTACAGGCAGGGGGAAGCAGGTGACGCGTTTCACATGACTAGCGTGATTTGGCAGAACCTTACAAACTGCAACCACCATGCGTGTATATACAGTATCTCACAAAAGTGAGTACACCCCTCACATTTTTGTAAATATTTTATTATATCTTTTCCTGTGACAACGCTGAAGAAATTACACTTTGCTATAAAGTAGTGAGTGTACAGTTTGTATAACACACAGCACACAGTCATTAATGTCTAAACCGCTGGCAACAAAAGTGAGTACACCCCTAAGTGAAAATGTCCAAATTGGGCCCAAATTAGCTATTTTCCCTCCCTGGAGTGATGTGATTTGTTAGTGTTATAAGGTCTCAGGTGTGAATGGGGAGCAGGTGTGTTAAATTTGGTGTTTACGCTCTCACTCTCCCACACTGGTCACTGGAAGTTCAACATGTCACCTCATGGTAAAGAACTCTCTGAGGATCTGAAAAAAGAATTGTTGCTCTACATAAAGATGGCCTAAGCTATAAGAAGATTGCCAAGACCCTGAAACTGAGCTGCAGCACGGTGGTCAAGACCATACAGCAGTTTAACAGGACAGGTTCCACTCAGAACAGGCCTTGCCATGGTTGACCAAAGAAGTTGAGTGCACATGCTCAGCGTCATATCCAGAGGTTGTCTTTGGGAAATAGACGTATTAGTGCTGCCAGCATTGCTGCAGAGGTTTAAGGGGTGGGGGGGGGGGTCAGCCTGTTAGTGCTCAGACCATATGCCGCACACTGCATCAAATTGATATAAGATATAATAAAATATTTACAAAAATGTGAGGGGTGTACTAACTTTTGAGAGATACTGTACATGGCTCTTGAATTTAGGCATAATTTGTTTAGCTCAGCTGTCAGGTTTAAGGACACATATAAAGAATTTCTGAACATCGGAACCATCTAAATGTCCCAAGGAATGGACACTGTGGAGATGCAACCCCATGTCACAGGTGCATATGAGCAGTGTATGCCTGATTTTGTCAGGAATACTAATTACACACCTGTGGGCTGGGTTCATAAACATCCCAGGAATAGAAGTCAGTGCTCAGTCTTGGAGACAGCTCTGCCCGGCAGACAGGGAGTCTGGCCTAGGAGGTCGGGAGGGTCCCAGTAGGAGACGGCTCCAAGAGAAAGAGACAGGAGGTCTCGGAGTCTAAGACTGCAGGTGGCAGCCTGTGTGTACGTCTGTAGCAGGCAGATGTGGCCTGTGACCAAAACAGAACAAAGCTGACAGTGAGTAAGCCAGGAGGCTATAGTTTGCTTATACAGTCATGGTGGAACCCCTTGCTAGGGAAGATTATTGTTTGTTTGAACTTTTTCGTTACCTTTAAATAAAAGGTGGGCCGCCATGCCCTAAAAACACAGTCTGGAGTGGCATGTTTCTGGAAAACTGCATGCACCACTTGAACCTAATCACCCCGGATCGTCACAACACAAATTACAAATCTACAGTAAGTACATTGAACATTTGTACAAGATACTGGTTTGCTTCTCACTTAACTTCTACTTACTGTTATTTTCTGGTAAAAACATTGTAAATATACAGGCAAGTCCAGCGAACATTAGAAAGCCAGCTGTGGATTTTCCTCGTCCAGACCTGAAAAATAAAGTCAGGACTATTTAGAAATCAGATGGTTAGCAAACAAACACGGCAACCTATTAAAAAATATATATATTAAATCATTTTTGACTGCTGTAAGTTATTCTACAAACTGCTACCTACCTTATTTAATGAGACCGCATAGAATGTACTAAAGCTGACTATACAGCAGGAGAAATTTTGTTTAAATTTTCCTTCAAAATTCTGAAAAATTATTAATCGGAGCATTCAAATTTGCCATGATTGAGTAGAATTGTTTCGTTCAAAAGCCCTTAAAATTTCAAATCAGTCCTGCTACATGAATGATGTCCCAGGCATATTAAGGCGATTTCCAGAACAAAACTCACATTCAAGGTTAGAATGTCGTTCATTCATATGCTCAACGTTCATCGTCACTACGGTCAAAGATTTGAACTAAATTGTTGACTTGACCCACTAACCATTAGAAAATGGAATGAATTTTCTTAAAATGAAAATCTGTGAAAGTAATTCTACTGGTATATGTCCAGCTTTACTTTGTGATTTGAAGATCCATTTAAGTAAATTTCCTCCAGCAACCTCCTTCCATATCGGCTTATTCTGCAGCTTCATGTGAGAATTTTATCAAAGTGTGCAGAGGAGGAATCAACAAGGGGACTCTACAGCTCTAAATCTGGGAATATGCATATGAATACCAAACAAAGCTGGTCAACTTCTTTTCAGAAGAGCCGTGAGAGTCAGATACCAGGGTGTGTAAAAACATTGTGTACAGAAAGCATAGACAACTCATTTTACACAGTTTTCAGATTCTATCTTGCAGCCACCAGTTTGAAGATGACCAACACATATTATGGAAGTGCAGGCTGACTGTCAAGAAGCTGCTAGCTGGCTTCATTAGGCCTCATGCACTCAGGCGTAAAAATAGAAATGCCACTGCTTAGGGCGTGTGGCATTTTTTTAATGTACATGAATGCAGCTGCATGTTATTTACAGTGACTATGCACATGAGGATGTTTATGTGCATAGTGAGGGGGCATAAAATAAATTGCCCTAAACCTGCACTCAGGTTATCAGCATTTTGTATGTGCGTACGCGCATAAATGCATCTAAACACACATATATTATTTTAATTGTCAGAATATTAATTAATATTCTGGCCAGTAGTATACAAGCATACATACACAATATTAGATGTATTTTTCTGTCAATTTCTGGCAGAAAAAAAACACAGTATATTTGGAGCACTACTGTGTGCATGGGGCCTTAAAAAGTTTTGAAAAAGTTTCAAGCAGTGCGGAAGTTTACTGAAAAAAATGCAAGAGGGTGTGCTTAGCTAAGAAAACTCCTCCCCTCTTGAAGACTCCTGAAATGTATTAAATAATTTGACTAGACCTGCGAACACCAGGAAGCAACTGAAGAAATGAAACAAGTTAATATGATATACTTTCCTATCTATTTACCAATGTTAGCAGCATAAGAATCATAAATAGTCACTTATAAACCTTTTCTATGGTAAGATTGTAAGAGGTCTATTTATGAATGTGAGTGGTATAGGTAAACAGATTTGGGAGCACACCTTGTGAATATTACCCAATATGTGTTGGGTATCTAACTGAAAATTCAATTTGAAGATATTTTTGAATGATATTGTGACTATTATATGAATATACTGTATGACATGGTTTTTATGTATCTTTATGTTTTGGCACGTTTAAGGTATAGGCATTTATTCTGTGTTATTACTGCTGCACTGTTATTTTGTTTTGACTTTTGAACTTTGGTGTGAACTACTTTCCAGTGCTGGCTACCTTTAATTACTTGGGGCTAGGCATAATTGCCCACACACTTTTTCTTGTATTACAAGCCTTAATATAATCCTTAATATTAGGGGTGCACCGAATGGGTTTTTTGGTGCAGAAACGGATACCGAAAATGAAAAATACACTAGGCCGAAAACCGATACCGAAAAGGACAGTTTTTAAAAAATATTTTTATACAGGAGATGGTCAGAAACTGGGGACATGGTACAGGAGATGGTCAGAGACTGGGGACATGGTACAGGAGATGGTCAGAAACTGGGGACATGGTACAGGAGATGGTCAGAGACTGGGGACATGGTACAGGAGATGGTCAGAGACTGCAGACATGGTACAGGAGATGGTCAGAGACTGCAGACATGGTACAGGAGATGGTCAGAGACTGGGGACATGGTACAGGAGGTGGTCAGAGACTGGGGACATGGTACAGGAGATGGTCAGAAACTGGGGACATGGTACAGGAGATGGTCAGAGACTGGGGACATGGTACAGGAGATGGTCAGAGACTGGGGACATGGTACAGGAGATGGTCAGAGACTGCAGACATGATACAGGAGATGATCAAAGACTGCAGACATAGTACAGGAGATGATTAGAGACTGCAGACATACAACAGGAGATGATCAGAGACTGCATACATACAACAGGAGATGGTCAGAGACTGCAGACATAGTACAGGAGATGATCAGAGACTGCAGACATGGTACAGGAGATCAATGCAGCCTCACCAGGTTCCTTTAAATGCAGCCTGCCAGTGCCCAGCAGCCTGCCAGTGTCTATCATGTGCATGCTGCCTGTGCCTCACCAGTGCCCAGCAGCCTGCCTTAGTATGTCAGACAGGATCAGGACAGGGCAGCGTTAGCAGGGCAAAGCCAAAAACAGTGCTCTATCTATGGAGGAAAGCTGTCAGCACACCGCGTTAAGGAGCAGCTTGTCGGTATGATCAGCGGTGCTGCACACTGATAATGCTCCACCCGCTGATCATACCGACAAGCTGCTCCTTAACGCGGTGCGCTGACAGCTTTCCTCCATATATAGAGCACTGTTTTGCTTTCAGCCGCCTCGTCAAGGAGGGAGGGAGGGGAGGAGAGGACTGGACGGGGACGCTCCAGAACGACACCCCCGTACTCGGCGGCGCCCCGCCCAGGCCGGCCCATTTTTGGCACTGTTATCGGCATGATTTCCTCTTTGGTATTTTGCCAAAAAAAACATTTTCGGACGATATGTTTCGGCAGCCAAAATTTCGGTGCATCCCTACTTAATATGAAATGTATCCCTAAAGGGCCAATGTTTACCTAAAAAAAGTGTCAAAAGCAAACATTTCTAAATCCAAGATCCAAAAGTTTAAAGTGTTCATTCATCTTTTCAGAAAAAATAAAAAGGTGAACACCGTACACCCAACCTCCCCCCCCTTCCCTGTTCCCCCTCTGTACTTACCTCCGTGGATGCTGAACTGTGTGCGCATGCAACCTGTGAAGCAGTCTGGGGATTTGAAATAACCGATTTTCGCTCTTTTCTCTGTGCAGCACTTCCAGGACAGATCAGAGCGATGCTCTGTGCCAGGGCTGACCAATCAGATAAGCTCTGATCTATCCCAGAAGTGCTGCATAGAGAAGAGGGAATGGGGGGTCCGGAGGGGGGTAAGGTATTAGCTAATTTTTCAATTTTTTATTAAAAAAGGTGAACTAACACTTTAAGACAGTTGAAGAATGTGCAGCTATCCTCCACTTAAAGGTGCAAACTCCCACTATCCCCCAGGGCTCATGTGCTGGGCTGAATGGGAGCCATCCTCACTCCAAACACATAACGAAGAGCAGAGCAGCTGCACATCAAGGACGTACCAATAATCAAGGCTTTATTCCAGCATGAACATGGAGAAAACCTTCATACTTAAAGCACTGTGTATCCAAGGCGCAGAGAAATTTCTTATTACATTCTAAAATTACTTAAAAGGCACAAACACAGCACCGATCCACGCACACGTATACATACAAATGCTAGTGAAACATGAAATATATACACTATTCTTTATATAGAATATTCTCTTAATATTTGATATCAAATATAAAATTCCAGAATAAACAAAAAAGGAAGATATATGGGTACATAAAACCATAATGGTGTCTTATTATGTATAAGGAAGAACACTTGTATAAATCCCTAACCGCTAACAATAACATTTTATCAAAAACCATCAAAAGTTTATTACATTACATACAAAACGTAAAAGCCCATAAGGTATAAAAGGCTACAGAGCATAAAATTAATTGTATGGTCCCCATCACCACAGAACTGTGGATGAAAAGGTTTGAAATGCATAATGAAGTCATGACACATGCGTTGCGATGCAGACGTTATAGCACTTGCACTGAGATTGAACAGAACTCTAGAATATTGGTAATGCTGGAATAAAGCCTTGATTATTGATATGTCATCGTTGTGTGGCTGCTCTGCTCTTTCTACAAGATCTAACAGTGGGCAAAGATACTAATTAAACTTTTTTTTTGATTATGGTTTAAAAATGACCAGCTTAAAGATCTATGATCTTAAATGAATTCTTAAATGCATTAGAGAAGATTTTTTGTGTTAAAAATTAGCAAAGATCTCTGTTCTACAAATGCAGAAAAAAAAATATTACTCTGTATTAAATGTTGTCTTATATGTGACGTACACTACATAGAATTTATGCTCAGATCAGTAGAGGCTAATAGCAGTTCTAAACAAAATGACTCTGAAAGTCCAGTTTTTCCATACTCACCAAGACTTCTCAATAAAAAATAGGCAGAGAGGAAATGCTGGAACTTCCACAAGGCCAGACAACGCCACATTCAAATAGAGATTGCCTTTTAGATCCCCAGCGTTTAAGGTCAAGCCATAATACACCAGACTGCAGACGTACCTTGAAGAAACACATCATCATTGCTGTTGAAAGGTTTACAGATTTCAAGGGCTGCTTCCAAGAAAGCCAATTTATCAAGAAAGCACTCAGACAATAAAGAATGTCTGGGGTGAGAAGAATAGTGTTTCTTCCTCTGTTACCTGGGAAGTCCCTAATCTATTAGCAGCATGTTCCCCCAACATCACACAGGGAAAAGAAATGGTATTTAAAAACACATTATATAGCAAGTGATTTCTAAAATGCATACAAAGGATAAACAAATCGTGCATTTAAAATATATCTACATATGATTACTGAGAAAAACACATATTGTAACACTAGGAGCTGCCAGCCTAGCTTAATGAGGACCTCCAGGCACAAACACCACTTTATAAATTCTTAGCTGTAAATGAAAAATAAAAAAGTTAACTCTGGACAGGTGTGTTAAATTGTAAATAGAATTACATACAATTTGCATATGCCAGAAAGGAATATCTTTCTTAACATTTACACGTATGCAAAGCTGTCCAGCAAAATCCAAACCATAGAACAATGCCTTGGGAGTGCTCAAAATGGTCAGCTTTAATTCATATGCTTTAACTGTTTAAAAAAAAAAAAAAATGACCAGAGCACTTTTTCAATTTGGCACTGGTAATTGCGTGTCATGCAATGTAGTACCCAAACAAAATTTGCGTCCTTTTTGTCCCACAAATAGAGCTTTCTTTTGGTGGTATTTGATCCCCCCGGGATTTTTTTTTTTTTGCGGTATAAATGAAAAATCCCAAAAATGTAGATATTTAGAAATTTGAAATTTTTGACTTTTTGTTATAAAAAAAAAATCCAATAAACTCAATTTTAGTCATACTTTTGCTGAGAGGCATGTTGGCCCACTGAATATTTTATTTTTTGTGTCACAAGTGATTGAAAAATTAAAAAAAAAAAAAAAACTTACACAAAGTTGTCACTGAAATGATACAGTATATTGCTCACACATGCCATGGGTATATGTAGAGATAAAGAATTAAACCACAAAATGCATTCTGCTGCTTCTCCTGAGTACAGTGATACTACATGTGTTAGACTTTTTGGGAGCCTAGCCGCATACAGGACCCAGAAGACCAATCACCGTCTTCAGGATTTCTAAGGGCATTTTGGAAAGTAGACACCCCAAGCTGTTTGCTGAGAGTAATATATCATTTAGTGACAACTTGTAAAAAAATATAAAATATTTCATGGACTCAACATGCCTCTCAACAAATGCCTTGAGGTGTCTACTTTCCAAAAAGGGGTCATTTGGGGGGGGGGGGGGTTTGAACTGCCCTTGCATCTTATGCCCAACATTAGAAGCTTATGCCACACATCACCCACTCTTCTAAACACTTGAACCACCAAGTCCTCTCTGACACTTTTTGTTTACATCAAAAAACATATTTTTTTGCTAGAAAATTACTTTGAACCCCCAAACATCATATATTTTTTTAAAGCAGAGGATTAAAATAGTGGGTGTTGCAATTTTTTTTCACAAAAGTATTTGCGCAGCGATTCCTCAAACCAATTTTTTTTGGGGGGGGGGGGAATTTTTTTTTAATTTCAATGCACAAAAACACACTTTATTGCCCAAATGTTTGGTGAAATATAAAAGATGATCTTATGCCGAGTACATAGATAACAAACACGACATGCTTTAAAACTACGCACTCCCACCCGTGCAGTGGCGACAAACTATATAAATTTTTAAAAGCCTTTACAGGTTACCCCTTTAGATTTACAGAGGAGGTCTACTGCTAGAATTACTGCGCTCGATCTGAGGTTCGCAGTGATACCTCACATGCATGGTGCAATTGTTGTTTACATACGACACGAGACCGACGCTTTCGTTCACTTTGCGCGTGCAAGGAGTGCTTTAATTATTTATTTTTAATTATTCATTTTGCTTTTTATTTCATTTTTACACTGTCCCTTTCATTTTTTTTTTTTTTTTTTATAATTTATATTGTTATCACAGGGAATGTAAATATCCCCTATGATAGCAATATGTACTGTAAGGTACTCTTTTACAAAAAAAAAAAATGGGGTCTATTAGACTTTAGATCTCTCCTCAGTCCTTCAAGCATTTTACCACACCAAGAACGGTGTGATACGATGCTTTCCCAATGGTGCTGTTTATATCCAGCGAAACCGAAGTCATGAAATGCTCGTAGCTTCCGGTTTCTTAGGCCATAGAGATGATTGAATCCGTTCCAGTCTCCGATAAGCCCTATGGTTAGTTGGCGGAACCATACGCTGCATTCTCGGGTTCCCCGGAGGGACAGGAGAGCCCAAGAAAACCATGGAAGAAGGCGGGAGGGGGGGACATTTCTTCCCATTGCTTGTAAAAGCGTCTAGTGGCTAATTAGCTGCTAGGATTTCTTTTACATGTAAGTCGACTGCCGGCTGAAAAAAACTATACCAAGATGATACCTAAACCTGTAGGCATCATTCTGGTATAACTACTCAAAGTCCAGCAACATGCCAGTACGTTGCTGGTCCTTATTGGGCATATATTGTTCTTTTTTTTTCATGCAGCCTATGGGCTGAACGAAAAAAGAGATTGATTGGTGGTATGTCCACCAATAGAATACTGCCTTGCATCCACCCACTTCTAATGATGGGCATACACGCACCATTCTTTTTTTAAGTGTGGTGGTGAAATCACCTCCTACAGTCCTGGAGTCACGGATTTAAGTATTGTGAGTGCAAACCCCGTTGCTGTCAAAATAAATAAACCCGTGCTGCAGCTGAATGGTGTACCTGCAAAGCAAATAATGGTTAACAATAAGTAACATTACATTATAACAGTAAGACATACCATACCTGCAAAGCAAACATGATAAAACACACTCTCACTGGAACCAAAAAGGGCTCCACGAGGGGAGGTGACATCACATCCTCTGCCTAAATTCACATGATAAAACACACTCTCACTGGAACCAAAAAGGGCTCCACGAGGGGAGGTGACATCACATCCTCTGCCTAAATTCACAGGCAGAAGACAGTTTGCCATTCGCCAGAACCGATCACCAGGTTCAGGCCTGGGTCTGGAGACTGATTGGTTCTGTAACAAATACGATCGCTGCCAGGAAGATACAGACATTCTGTTAAATTGTCAAGTATAAGGTTATTGATTCTACTGAAGAAGTTATCATGGTGATATTGTGTCCAAAGGTACTACGCCCATTTTGAGGGTATTTCCATCAATTGTCAAATGTTCAAATAATGCAATCTGTATTTTAATTACATGTAAATATTTGTTTTCTGTCAACCAATAAATGTGACTATTAAGTATGATCACTCGTCTCCGTGAACCAGTTTCGCATATATAGACTGTGTCATATCGATTGATTTTGTATCTTAAAAATATCTTCGTTAAAAATTACTTAATAAAAATGTGCGGGAAACTTTCCTTAAAAAAGCACAACATATTAAATGGAGGCACTGCGTGAGATAACGTCGATTTTTTGTACAGGATCAGTCATAGTTACGGTGGTGACAGAAATAATATTTTGCATGAAATTATTAATTATTAATTTTTTAAAAAAAATATTTTTGCCAAGAAAAATGTCTGGTCAAAGTGAATTTTATGTTGATGGGGATTATCAAGAGTCAGTCCTTAGTGGTAATATGAGTACTCAGACAAATTTGATACAAGTACAGGAAATGTTGGATATGTTTTCAAAAATTAACATGACAAATCATGCCGAAAAAAGTTTGTCTAACGAGACTAGTCTAGAAGCAGGCATTGAAGGCCTTATAAACCCAACAGGAGAGTGATATCTTAGAACCCCAGTCCCATTTAATAGAAGGGGAATATGAGCTTACTAAAAAGCTAAAGGAAATTAATGACAAGGCAGATTGTTATGATGAGTCTACAGTGACAATGATGAAATATGAAATAAAACAGATGCAAAATAATGCAATAATAATGCTGGAAGAATGTCACCAATTAAATAAAGAATGTAAACAATTAAGAGAGAAGGAGAGTTTTCTGCAGGAAAACGAGTCTCCTGACGAAAGTTGCAGAGTAATAGGCAGTGGAAATTTAGAAAGTTGCCGAGTAATAGGCAGTGGAAATTTAAAAAGTTGCAGAGTAATATGCATTGGCGATTTAAAAGAAGAAACAAATCAGCTTAGGTCAGGACAGGAATCCCTAATTAAGCAACAAGAAGAATTAAAAGAACAAGGGAAGTTTATGCCCCAGAATAATGCTCAGATGCTTAACCCTGAAAGTATAGAATCTGATAATACTCCAAAATTTGACTCTCAACCTAAAGTTTGGGAGTTACATAATGAAGAGGAATTAGAAAAAGTAACCATGTTCTACCCCAAGCCATCTGTAGAGCAAAGGGGGGTAAAAATTGAACCACCACATGAAAGTAGGTCTAATCAGTTTTCTTTGGGATCAGAGAAAACTACAGGCACCCCTAAACAGGACGCCTCAGAAATAATAGAATTTTTAAAAGATGCTGTCCCAGTGTTTAAGGAAGAAGGATCCGTATGCATTATTGACCACATTGAGGCCTATGAAAATGCTTTATCAGCTTTAGGCCTAAATGATGACCAATCTAGGATTCATTTCTTACCGTGGGTATTTAAAACTCTTCTGCGAAGAGTTAAAAAGTCTGTTGGGTACTGCCTGGCAAGAAATTAAAAAACGGCTGTCATCTAGGATTTATCCCGCACAAAAATGTTAATGCGGCTAGCGCGGATATACACGATATCACATGTACCAATAATAAAAGCCCCACCGAATTTATGGATGTGCTCAAAAGTGATGTCCACTTAGCAGAAAAGGAGCCAGGTTATGATAAACCTGGGTTCAAACCCATGTTCTTCGAGGCCCCGCCTACCCACGTAAAAGTAAATTTAGCGAAAGATTACAAAGGGGGGTGTTCACTGGAGTCTTTGGTAAAAGAGAGTAACAATTTGTACTCTATCCAACAGACTGGTGAAAACAATGGAAGGCCTGAAAGCCCTATAATGAAATTTGTGGATGAATTTTATGTATCTCCTCAATCATTACAGTCCAAAACCAAGAAAAAGAGATATGCTGATATAGTCAGAAGAGAGATGCTACCGAGTTTCCCCAGTGGGAAACCAATGTCCCCACCCATCAGAAGGGGGGAGCAGAGACCACCCTTTAGAGGGGGAGTTCAAAGACCACCTCAGGAGTCTCATCCAAAGGATCCAGACCCGAGGTTTAGGAGAAACTATAGGGTATACCTCCAACGGGTCAGATTTAAACCTAAGGGTAGACACCCTCACCTTTACCGGTGTAATTGGCTTCGGGGGCCTACACGGGTAAATAGGGAGAAACTACAGGGTAGGACACCTCAAAATCCCCAGAACAATAGGGAACAACTAAGGCCCAGACAACTATCCCAAAATCAAGACAATGTTTCTGATGGTGATATGTCTGATCAAACTGAGCCAGTAGTCCCCAGAAAGTACAGAAACCGGGTCCCACAACCCAATTCTGATCAGTTTATAAGCAATACAGAAACCAAAATAGACAAAATTACGGATATGTTACACGGTTTGAATAAGTACTGAATGCATGTACTCAAGCGCTACTATGAATTTAAAATCAGAGATGCAACCGATATTTAAGATAACCAAATGATGTAGCTGCAACCCATATAATAGTGTTCCCACACGTAAAATAAGTTAAAGACAAGTACACATTTTTGTGTAATAGGTGCGCTTAAATCAACCTTAAAAACTCAATAGATTGTTTAAAATAAGTTATCTAGGAGACCTCTGCGCAAAACGTGAATAATAGTGATATATGAATACGTGATAAAATAAATAAAACAGTGTTAAGTGTATTAAAACTTCCTTCAAAAGGTGAATTTGCTGAGGTATAGATGGCTGCAGTGCGCATAAACCTCATACAATATATGGTTTGATAATCCGTGCAAACCAAAGCTTGGTCAAATGAGGAACAGATATATAGGATCTAAAATGTTGAACTTTCTATAGTACACCGGCAAATGGTGTGGACGAGTTGGTTACTTTAGTTCAGTGTGTTGTGCAATTTGTGAAATAAATAAATAGGTGTGGAAGATTTCAAGGGGCAAATCCTGTGGCCAGCCAAGGGCCACAGAACCTTTTAAGCACCTATGTTAAAATAAATCAGAGGAATGCACTGAATAAAGATATAGGAAGCAGAGGTTCTAACACCATGTTTCTCCCCAGGTCACAGTAATGAGGATCCTGAAATCCCTACCGGGGGATTGTGGTTGTTAGATATTAATTATTCTCCTATTTTTCAGTGGTCACTTCAATCATAAATCATATAAAAAGAAAAAGGACATATATGTTTTTCTCATGGAATCTATTTTCCTTTACAGAACCAATATGTCCATGATCCGACCTGCTGCCGTATAATGGATGGCGGCTGGTCAGCAACTGGTTAAAGTGACTAGAGTAACAACTCGACTTACAAGGCCCAAACGAAGCCATATTTCTTCAATAAGTTGCATTGGGAAAGTCTGTCAGATGACTTCCGGCAACCGACAACTTTCCAAGGGGGGCTTTGTTATGAATTTATGAAGAAATATATTTACTATTCAATGACAGAAATGTATAATTTCAAAAAGACACGTGAACTGTGAGGTCACCATAATTGACCTTTCGAAAACCTCTAAGACACAGGAAACTCATGTATTCTAAATTACTACAACCATTCTATTCAAGGGGTTTTTACAAGCCTGTATTGAAGCCAAAAAGAGAACAGGAACAATGGTAGCCTTTGTCACCAAACACAAGGTGTGTACTTATTTTTGTTGATTAGTTTGAGAAGTCCAAATTTATGAGGTGTCATCACTTGGAGGTGGTCCTGACTGGGAAGAATCCTTTGTGCTGAAGTAAAGGCTGTTTGGACAATTTACAACCATCAATACAAAAATTCTAAAGCCAACACCTTGCCCGACAAAGCCTATTATGTGAAGTCCTAGGAATTGTGTACATAGCTAAGCTATCAAAACATGAATCGGACTGTTCAAAGTCCATTTCAAAACATGATTTTAAAAATAGAGGCAAACCGACCTATGTTAAAAATATATATATATATATTCAGAAGACAGTGAATATAAATCATTCAGAATATCTGTGAGATGCGTAGGTCACAAAAGAAAACTATGAGTTAGTATCTGATGAGTTGATGAAATCGGTTATAAAGAAAACATAATAAATATAGGGTGATTATTAATAGAATTGTTTTTAGGAACAAATTAGTATTAAGATATATATATGATTATGCTATGAATATATTAGAATTTAACTATGCTAGATAAACGAATATTGATTGGATACCCAAATTATACAGGTATCCAGATAGATAAAAACTGTATGTGATGTTGATTAATATATATATATATATATATATATATATATATATATATATACACATATAACTTGTGTCCTTTTTAAATGGACTAAATGTTTACAGATATACAATGATATGCATATATATCACCATTTTTATGCAAAGTGATTGATCAATAATTATGCTAAGCGTATTTGATAGTATGGGGTTAGTAGAATTCCCAAATATTAAAGATATAGATATTTCCACTAAAGTAAAATATACAGTATAAAATAAAATATATTACTTTACAGAGCAGCCCCAAAACACATGTGAGACCCCTGGTGGTTGAAGGCGCAATTACATTTACAACAGTTAGGCCTATAGGAAAGAGACACATACCTTTTGGGCTGAACATATTACAAATTTTATGATCTTATTGTGTGAGAGGGTATTTAAGAAGCTAGATAGATAGTGAGAGGGAGACAGCTCAGGGGAACCTGAGAGCTCAGGGACCCACCCTGGGGAAGGGACACTGGGAGAGAAACATCTTCCCAGATAGACTGACAGCCATGACTGGAAATATACTTTAACCTCCAAGGAGATTCCTGAACCCGGTAGCTATCTTAAATCCAGACTTATAGCCATTTTGGAATGGGTAAATATGCCATGTTGAGTTTATCTTGTATGTTCTCTTAACAATTGATGTATTGAATATTCTAGTATTGATAATCATTCTCCAGAATCAATAATCGCCTTTTCATAGATTTTTCTCTAATATTCAATTTTTATTATATATTATTTTTGCATAGTTGCTTTTTATTGACAAACAAATGTCTAAAGTATTTCGCATTGTTCAACGTTGCTTACCTGCAGCATAGCAATGGCTGGGTGTGTGAAATACAGACATTCTGTTAAATTGTCAAGTATAAGGTTATTGATTCTACTGAAGAAGTTATCATGGTGATATTGTGTCCAAGGTACTACGCCCATTTTGAGGGTATTTCCATCAATTGTCAAATGTTCAAATAATGCAATCTGTATTTTAATTTCATGTAAATATTTGTTTTCTGTCAACCAATAAATGTGACTATTAAGTATGATCACTCGTCTCCGTGAACCAGTTTCGCATATATAGACTGTGTCATATCGATTGATTTTGTATCTTAAAAATATCTTCGTTAAAAATTACTTAATAAAAATGTGCGGGAAACTTTCCTTAAAAAAGCACAACAGCGCGCCCGACCGACGTGCACCAACGCCGATTTGACCAGGAGAGCCGACCTGCTGCCGTATAATGGACGGCGGCTGGTCAGCAACTGGTTAAAGTGACTAGAGTAAGGTGATACACTGAGATGAAACATCATAAGTTGTACCTGTTTATCTGCAGCCCTCTCTTCTTTGCAGCCTCCTAAGGCTGGGTACACACAGAAAGTTTTCTTTTCGTTCAACCCAGCAGGTTGAATCACAGATCACTGTATTAACATATCTGATCTTAGTGCAGTGATCTCCCCGCTTGTTTTCGCATAAGATTTACACATTTTTCTAAGTTGATCGATTGAAAAAAAATGCATGAATTCTGAGTAAGGCTACTTTCACACTCAGACTGCCCGAGCGTTAGCGGTAAAACTAGTAGGTCTTTACTGGGGCTTTGCGGGCAGGAGCGGGCACTTTTAACCCCAATGAAGGGGTTAACAAGGGGTTAAAAGCACCTGAAAAGTGCCACTGCCAAATCCCCTCTGCCATTTGATTTCAAAGAGCTGCTTGCAGGACTTTTTTTTCCATTCTGCAAGCGCACCGCCCCAGTGTAAAAGCACTCAGGCTTTCACACTGGGGAGGCTTGTGAGGCGCTTTTCAGGCAGAATCACAAATATATGTGATTTTCATTTTCCACGCACGCCACCACGGCTGTGCGGTCATTCGCTACAGCATAAGCCGAACAGCGGATCCCAGCCAATGATTTATGGCCAGGACCGATCAGTTGATCATATGGCAGAAGAGGGCTCTCTCTGGGCAGCAGCGATGTGTTGTCTTTTTGCAGGGAAAACTTTGCAGGGAGTAAAAAAATTACACATTGCTTCGTAAAACAGCACAGAGTACACACCAAA
The DNA here is from genome assembly GCA_028564925.1 of Lithobates sylvaticus. NCBI lineage: Eukaryota > Metazoa > Chordata > Amphibia > Anura > Ranidae > Lithobates > Lithobates sylvaticus. The sequence goes on from CM053036.1 coordinate 112,735,476, forward strand.
CATTGTTAGACACACAGTTAACCCCCCCTCCCCCAGACAGTGTCATTAGTACAGTGACAGTGTACAGCCATGGCCAAAAGTTTTGAGAATGACACAAATATTAATTTTCACAAAGTCGGCTGCTTCAGTGTTTTTGGATCTTTTTGTCAGATGTTACTATGGTATACTGAAGTATAATTACAAGCATTTCATAGGTGTCATAGTCTTTTATTGGCAATTACATGAAGCTTATGCAAAGAGTCAATATTCACAGTGTTGACCCTTCTTTTTCAAGAACTCTGCAATTCACCCTGGCATGTTGTCAATCAACTTCTGGGCCACATCCTGAGTGATGGCAGCCCATTCTTGCATAATCAATGCTTGGAGTTTGTCAGAATTTGTGGGGGGGGGGGGGGTTTGTTCCACCGCCTCTTGAGGATTGACCACATGTTCTCAATGGGATTAAGGTCTGGGGACATGTTTTGTTCCCCAAGCCATAGTTATTACTTTTGCCTTACGATAAGGTGCTCCATCATGCTGGAAAAGGCATTGTTTATCACCAAACTGTTCTTGGATGATTGGGAGAAGTTGCTCTGAGGATGTTTTTGTACCACTTTATTTATGGCTGTGTTATTAGGCAAAATTGTGAGTGAGCCCACTCCCTTGGCTGAGAAGCAACCCCGCACATGAATGGTCTCAGGATGCTTTATTGTTGGCATGACACAGGACTGATGGTAGCGCTCACCTTTTCTTCCCTGGACAATGTTTTTTTTTCCAGGTGCCCCAAACAATCGTAAAGGAGATTCATCAGAGAAAATTACTTTACCCCAGTCATCAGCTGTTGAATCTCTGTACCTTTTTCAGAATATCAGTCTGTCCCTGATGTTTTTCATGGGGAGAAGTGGCATCCTTGTTGCCCTTCTTGATACCAGGCCAGCCTCCAAAAGTCTTCTCCTTACTGTGCGTGCAGATGCACTCACACCTGCCTGCTGACATTCCTGAGCAAACTCTTCACTGATGGTGTCCCAATCTCGCAGCTGAATCAACTGTAGAAGACGGGCCTGTCGCTTGCTGGACTTTCTTTGGCGCCATGAAGCCTCTTTCACAAATGCAGTGGAAATGTTTTTCATGGGATTAAGTTAATTTTAATTGCAAAGGGGGACTTGGCAATTTACATATACTCAAGAATGTTATTAAGAGTGATCAGATGAATTGCAGTTAATTGCAATCATAAAAACTGGGGCAGCAGACTTTGTGAAAATTAATATTTGTGTCATTCTCAAAACTTTTGGTCATGGCTGTATATTATTAGCACTGATCACTTTATTAGTGTCCCTGGTGATGTCAGTGTCAGTAAGTTTGTTTACCCCCCCCCCCCCAGCCCCCCACCCCCCCCCCCCCCCCCCCAGCGTCAGTCAGATTGTCCACAGCACATTTGCAGTCCCATTATAAGTTGTTGATCACCACCATTAGTAGCTTTAAAAAAAAAAAGAAAATTCCAGTATACATCCCATCATTTGTAGGCACTATAACTTTCATGCAAACCAATCAATATATACTTGTTGAAATTTTTTTTTTTTACATGTAGCAGAATATATTTTGGCCTAAACATGTAGCAGAATATATTTTGGCCTAAATTTATGAAGACATTTAATTTTGATTTTATTGAATATGTTTTATATCAGAAAGTAAAAAATATTGTTTTTTGTTTTAACATTTTTTGGTCTTTTTTCATTTATATTGCAAAAAATAAAAAAAACCCAGTGGTGATTAAATACCACCAAAAGAAAGCCCTGTTTGTGGGAAAAAAATTATATACATTTTGTTCGGGTTCAGCATTGCATGACCGCACAATTAACAGTTAAAATAGCACAGTGCTGAATAGCAAAAAATGGCCTGTTCATGAAGGGGGTAAAATCTTTTGCTGCTGAAGTGGTTAAAGTAGTTAAATATAATGGATCTATGGGTGGGAATAGAAGTTGTCAAACTAGGTTACAGCAGATTCAAAAAGAAAAAAATGTGGTGTTAATACTTGTTAGATACTGCATCATACAGTTTACAGTATGTAATTTTTTATTTTGCCCTTAAACGTTAACTTATAATTCCTGGAGCCATTGAGTACACTACATAATCATACTCCAAGTGCTCCAACTATAGTTGACCTTTCATTAACAGAACAGATGCATGGATAAATAAAAATACCCTCTGTAAGAGAATTAATGTCACTGCACTTGTATAAAGCCACCGGAAATTACACTTAATCCCATTTCTTCAAGGAATACTGAAAATTATAATTCAAAGGCTATTGAGAGAGTCAGCAACTTTCCTATAAAAAGAGAATGGAGGATTGGGCTGCTTAGCTCACACATCAACAACAGTCATGAAGGGGGGCAGTCATTGAAATGATCAACGACAACTTCATTACTAATACAATAGAAAAAGTAAGCTTCCCTCTCTAGTTTCAAGCGCAGCAGTGACATCATTGATCTTGTACAAGTCTGAGTTTTTCTATTGTTCCGTCTAGTTCCAACATGAACCCAAAGGTTCACATTTTTGAAGAGTTCTGTGGTTTGACTTTTCAGGGCATGTTACTTCTTTACCACTTTGTATTTACAAATACATGGAACATTTTCTTCTGATTTGGTCCCTAGTGCTGCATTTTTTTCCTCTACCTCTTGAAATCAGCAGCTTGTATGGCAATTTTCTGCTCTGACAACATTTTTAAAAATGCATCCAAATTGTTTTTGTTACTTGAACGCCCTCCTTCAGAGCTCACATTATATCTGGAATAAGAATTGTTCACAAGTTATTATGATTAAAGGATTACCAGCTCCAGGCTAAAAGCAAAGAAGTAAAACGCATCTTAAATATAAAGACAACTCTTCAGAGATAAATCTTGTCGTTTTAAATTATGCGACTTGACGATTCACAAGACGCAGCACATACTCGGTGTACTTTTCTTCTGCAGAGTAATTGCCATCATAATGAGTACTTTGATGAAGAGCCATTTGAAAGAAATGTTGGTGACAGCTCAGATGGAAGCTTCCATTCGGCAGCACTCTGTGTCATTGTCCCCGTTGCCCTAATATGCCAACATGCTGATCTGCCAAATGTGATCTTCCAATGGCAACTCAAACCAGGTTTACTCTGAATTCTCAACACTCCATGCACATACTTTAAAACAATGCATATTACGAAAAAAGTACAATTCTCTTGAAATCATTTCCTTAAAAAAGAACATTTAAGTCACTGGAGTCTTGTAATGCCACGTACACACGGCCGGACTTTTCACCATCCAAAACTCCATCGGCATTTCCGACGTAAAAATTAAGAACAGGCTCTCAATCTAAAGTCCGTCGGAAATGCCAACAGAAAGAGACCAATGGGCATACACACGGTCGGAAAATCTGATGAAAAGCTTCCATCTGACTTTTTCCATCTGAAATTCCGGCCGTGTGTATGCGGCATTAGGCATCATGTACACGGGACGACAATCCGCGGACCAGGTCGGTCAGATCCTGTCCGTCGTTTTACTACCGCTACGTTTGTCGGAATATCCCTGAGCGATTTAACTTGTTAGATAGTCACCCATTTTTAAAACGTTAATTTTGTCGTGTTTACAGGCCGCATTTGCGTTTAGAAGCTTTTTAAGATAGCCAAAAATAAAAACCGCCTGTAAACGCTTAGCCGCGTTTAGAAGCGTTTGGCACTTGATATGCCTCTATACTCAGCTTCTGAACCCATTTTTTTGCATTCCAAAAAAAGGCTCTGGGAAAAAAGGCTCTAAAAATTCCCCAACTGACCTCCTTCCCTAATTACCTATGCTCTAAAACGTCTATAAACGGCCCTGTGTACTGATAAGATCAGAAACGGAGGAGAGTTCAGGAGCAGTTGGCAGTCTGTGCTTGCCACCTCCAGAGGAGAATGCTGAAGGACTCCCCTTCGTCTTTGTCGCAGAATAAAAACTGCTTCCGCCTGTTCTTGACGGCAATTAACTTGGCGGAATACAAACTGAACAACCAACCTATGATTTCTTGTCATTTCATTATTCTTTTTTGCTTATTTTACCTTGAAATTTTTCCCTTTGCCTTCGACAGTGGGATGCACTTTCTGGGCAAAAGGAGGTAACAGTCTTCATTAGTCTGTTGTGTGTTTTACTGCAGGTCAGACATGTGTGTATTCTCAAAATGCTGTGCTCCGTGTTTTTCGTACAAAGCACTGTGGGTGTCATTTACATAAGTCAAATCCACTATGCTCTACAAGTGCAGTGAAAAAGTGCCCTTTGCAGTGCAAAGTGGACTTGCCTTTAGTAAATAACATTTAGAAACAAAAAAAAAGTTTAGAAAAAAAAAAAGTTTACTTTGAAAACATTCACAAGTGCGTTTACAATCTTCACGCCCAAACTGACAACATCTTGGTTATTTACAGCATTGTTTACAAACATTCCGCAATTGGTAAAACCAGGCATGGAGCAAAACAGAACCTAGGAACTTGGAAAGTTCAACTTTGTAAAGTGAGACAAGATCAGACATGACTATATGTTCAAAGTGTGTTTGATCTTGCCTTCATCACATGGGGGGGTCACCCCTGGAAAGTGGAAATTTAGAACATGCACACAATTTGGGTCTGAAAATGGTCATTAGATGGTAAAAACACATGCCTAGAAGCTTCAAAAGTGCCATTTTCCATCATGGGGATGAATGGACGTTTTTTGGGGGTGCAACCCCTTCACCAACCACTTTCGTAGTTCGTAAAGTGGTTGCACCCCCAAAAAAACGAGGGCATTCATCCACCATGATGGGAGCTAGCACATGTGGACACAATGTGTGCATGTTCCAAATTTCACACAGTTCTTAAGTTACAAATGTGTGTTAATTACATGGTGCGTTTTCATATTTTTCCTAAAACATCAATGATGTTCTTCAATTTTTGTTGAACATCATTGATGTTTTGCTTTATGTAATCGAGATCTCTATTGCAGACCATTATCTCCCCGATGAGTACGTGGGCACTCTCTGTGGTAAAGTGCGATTTTTTCTTCCACAACATCCACGTCACCTAAAAACCACAAACAAAAAAAAATCGGGTGTTGGAAATGAGGCAGGCATACATTGATTAGCTTACCAGTAGCTTAGCTGTGTTCTCCCACACTCACCTGTTGTGGTGACAATTTCTCCAAGTTCGATGATCTCTCCTTCCTCCTCCTCCTCCTCTGCTTCTGCTGTTTCACCTTTTTTTGGGAGGTGTTGGTTTTGGGGTTTCCTCAGACGGGCCAAGTTTTCGCTCCCCTATGAGAATGTACAAAAGGAAGATTTAGCAACACAATCTATTGAGGGCAGAAATAGGAAATGACAAACATTGCTTGAAAGTGACGGACACAATTTTTGTTTGGCCAGTTACAAATGCCAACTACATGAATGTAGTCACTTTGTAAAGGTGCTAAACTGACTAGCTTTTTGGTAGAAGTTGGTGTGATGGAGACCCCCCTCTAGTATCCACTGGAGCACATGTGTGGAAAAGCCTAATAAAAAGGTGGTTTGGGTGTCCCAGCACTAGTGCTCTAGAGTCCAGATGGGGAACCAGCTACTGGGTGACCTCTCCTTTACATTGAATAAATTGGCTTTACATTCTTGATGACATTTCTAGTGAGAACAAACTTCCTTTCCACAAATAAAACACCAAACATCGTATTATAAGTGGCCGATCGTTGCGTACGATCGAATGGACACACACACGACCATGACAGTGGCAGAAAGATCGAGGCTGAGTACGATCGAATGCACAGACGAACATGAAAGTGGCCATTTTGGAATGTACAACTTTGTAAAAATCAAACCACATGGAGCAGTATGCAAGCAAGAAATCAAACACAAAACACAACTACTTACTTTTTTGAAGAATTCGCTTGATCTTTCTGTACTGATCGGCCTCCCTCAGTTTCAGGTCTGACCAGCGTTTCCTCAGTTGCTCCTTGGATCGTTGTACCCCAAAATTATTGTACAGCCTTCTCACAACTTTAGACATGATCTTGGCCTTGCGGACATTGGGGTTGAGGTAAGGCCCATACTTCCCATCATAGTCGCTCCTCTTTAATATGTCCACCATCTCCAACATTTCTCCAAATGACATATTGGAGGCCTTGAATTTCAGGCTCCGGGATCGGGACGTTTCTGCCTCCGGACTTTCCTCGTCCTCCTCGTTGGTGGGATATTTGTGGCGCACCTGCTGTGTCCCCGCCATGTGCTCTCCCCACTGCGCCGTAAAGAGAAGGGGTGGGGAATAGACGAGAAAGATCGTCAGGGGCGGGCGGAGTTTGACGCATGCGCACTGTATATAAAACGTCACACGCCTGTGTCGTAGCCACGATCTGGGAGACGAGGGGAGAGAAAACTCACGCACGAGACGATCGCTACAAACGAAGGTACAATTGGACGTTGGTACATAACTAGCCTAGACTGATTCGAACTTGAGGCCTCTTTATGGAGAAGATTAGGAGAGTTTAGCCAGACATAATTTATAGTGTTTTGTGTGGTGTTGTGTCTTGCAGAGATTATGAAGGGATTCAACGACATGAGTTTTCTCCCCCCTCTTCATTGCCAAATACAGGGAATTTCCCATTTTATGGCAGGGTAAACACCCCCATTATAGCAACAAACCAAAGAGGCACGCAGCCCTGGAGGAACTTGTGGAATTTGTCAAGCCAAGGTTCCCCACGGCAACTGTTGATGCTATAAGAAAGAAAATTGGCAGCCTGAGGAGTGCGTATATCAGAGAGCGCAAGAAGGTTGTGAAGTCGGAAGAAACTGCAACTGCAGCAGATGAGGTCTATGTCCCCAAGCTCTGGTACTATCAGAGTCTACATTTTCTCAAAGACCAGACTGATGTCACGGAGCCACTCTCGACTCCTCCTTCCACGCTTCCTTGCGCGCAGGCCACCCCTGATGAGGCTTCCGAGGACCAACCTGGGCCTTCCAGTCTGGAAGAGGTGGAGGAGCCCAGCTTGTTCCAGGTATAGTAGTTTGGTTACCATTTATGTGAATAATGAATGATGTTCACTTAATTCAGGATACCCAATTGCTTAGTTCCTAACGTGTTTGACATATCAACTGACAGTAGTGTTGGAGACAGTTGGGGCCACAATCTAAACTGCAGGGCTGAGAATTGTATGGTTTTCTAATTGTAAACATTTTGCAACAGTCACAAGATGAGAATTGTGTGTGTTTGATGAACAAATAACTGAAACTATGTCCCTTTTTCATACACAGGAAGACCTCAGCCAGGAGGTGGCTGTGGAAGGTGGCAGTCAGGAGGAGGCAGGGGTTAGTGGCAGCCACCAGGTGGGTAGTGGCAGCCAAGAGGGGCTAGGCCTCGGAGCCTGACTGACTCACAAATCCCTCTCCTCCGCCTTCCCTACAAAAGGGCGAGAAGGGGGGGTTATGCGGCAGAGTCAGCGCTCCGCATGATCAGAGAGGCTTCAGCCTCCCTACATGCCACACCCGCCGACGAGGAGAAACAAAAATGATGGGTATGGAGGTGAGGCAACGCAACATGTGTGAGGGGCTCTTCCTCCATGTCCTAAATAAGGGTAGGGCTGGGGAGATGACCCCAGTCACACATGTTTGCCATAGCTACCATGCTCCGCCTCCTCCTCCTCCTCCTCCTCCTTCTGCCACCCCACCAGCACGACAGCCACAGCGTGCAAGGAAGCGTGGAAGGAAGACCTGAGAGTGACGACCTGGAATCAGTCTGGTCTGAGAGAAGATGGAGCCTCTTGTAGTACCAGAGCCTGGGGACCTAGATGGCATCTGCTGCAGTTACGGATACTTTGGACTTCAGGACCAGATTGCACTCCCCTTAATATACGTACTCCTCAGGCCCCCAATTTTCTACGCTTGAAAAATTATGGTTGCCGTGGGGGGCCAAGGCTTTGCAAATTCCCCAAGTGTCACCATGGCTGCGTTCCTCTTTGGTTTGTTGCTGACACCTAAATAAAGGTCTTTTTGATTTGAAATAATCATTGACTATGTGTTTTACTTTTCTACAATGACAGATTATTTGTGAGTAGGCAGGTACATTTCACTAATCCTAAAGTAGAATTAACAAGGGGCACCAACAACCAACAAACTCCTAGTAAATTTAAGCAAGAAATACAAATGTTAATAATGTGGTTTTGCTAAGTTGAGACACACAACCCCCCTCCAAAAAAAAAAAAAAAAAACCTTCAAATATGTATTCCCAAAAAAAAAAATATAACAAAGATTCTTTTACGATCTGAGTAAAAATAAACATGTAGTGTATAAATGCTGAAAAGTAATAAAGAAGTAAGTTTGTGAGAAGTGCGGGTGAATAGGAGCAGCTAAAACATGTCATTCTTGTTGCATTGTAAAGAAAAAAAGAATGCGCTGCATTAAAGACATTTTAACATTGCAGCGTGACGAATGTGCTGTGTCGATTAGGAAAGGTAGTTTTACCTGACCGAGCGCTTCCGTCACAGAATTTCTTCTGAGCATGCGTAGCACTTTGTCCGTCGGACAACCGTACACACGATCGGATTTGGTGTGATCGGACCGTGTTGACGGCAAATCTTTCCAGCAGGAGATAAGACTTTGTCCGTCGGACAAACCGACGTACACTGTCCGATGGTGCATACACACGGTCTGATTTTTCAACAACATTGTCCGATCGGACAGAATCCATGAAAAAGTCCGACCGTGTGTATGGGGCTTTAGACTGTTCAAATCGCCAGTGTTAAAAGCTTCTTATTTCATCATCATACCACTGTATGCTATTTGCTGTCTGCCCATACAGTGTCTATGCTTATTTCAAACTCTTATGACTGCACAGTGATAGCCTTATTAGACAGATTGAAGCAAATATAAACCTTAAAACCAAAATGTAATATATTGCAGAATACCAGACCTTATGTGCTATCGAATAGTGAAGATCATCGTATATTGCCTCAGACGATCTGTGCATGTGCGGTATGTAACGTCATTCCAGCTTATCACCCAATCAGCTGGCGTGATGTCAACAGTGCGCATGCGCCAATTGTTGGAGCCATTATCCGGCAATCAGCAAAGCGCGGAGGGAGAATCTAGTCTTCACATTCTGGCTCGCTCTCTCTGTGGATGCACGAGACATCACGGATCACGTCACATGCGGAAAAAATATGGCATATTTTCAACAGAACACCGCGCTTTGCTGATCATCATATAATGCCTCAGACAATCTGCGCATGCTCAGTGTTGACGGCACGCCAAGAGAAGCTGGAATGACGTTACGTCCTGTGCATGCGCAGATCGCCGGAGGCATTATCCAATGAGATGTACTATTTCGACAGAACACCGGAAGCTTTTTTCCATCTATTGGTTTACCTTGAAAGTCTGTTGTTTTTTTACTTCCTTTAACCTCTTGATGACTGTATAACCTAGACATACGGTGGCAAAGTGGCTTGGTTGACATGCCTAGTACGTGATCTGACACTTCCGGGTAGGGGGCACATGCGCTGCCGGCGACCTGGCCATGCTGTGATTGAACACATATACATTGACACATATCTAGCCTACACCTAATAATCTTTAGAATCTTGTAAACTTATTTTGGGAAGATCCCCACACATTTACTTTCTTGAATTCTGTGGCATGTATTCACTATGCCCTGTGAGTAAGCAATGCTGTGTCACACATTTCACAGATCCTGCCTTCTAAATTACAGAGGTGCTAAAGGAGAAGTTTCAGGAGGCAGAGTCAGTAAGGGAATCACTGCTTGCAGGCAGCAATGTACCATGGATATGTAGTCCCATGGTACCTTGAATATAAACAGCAGAGGAGAAGCTGTAAAGCATACAGGGAAACCAGGAAGTTGTGGAAAGAGATAGCAAGCAGAGAGGGAGCAGTCGCAACAAAGGAGAGGAAAGGAGGAGGTTATATTGGGTTGTCAAAATAACCATTGTATGTATTGCTGATGTTATAAAATGAAAGTGTATGCCTTGACCATAGAACTTCTTTTTGGTACCATAATCTTAATTTTTTTCTATTATAGTCATTGAAGCACTGACTAGGTCTTATGCTTTGGTTTATTTTCAGAGTGAAAAGTCCAAAAGCACTCCATGCTCAGATTTTAAGCTTATGAATGAAAACTCACCGACGGTATTTTCTAATAATAGGCTGCCACCATTTTTAACTGAATTCTCTGCACTGCTATAGCTTTTATACCACTAAAACTGCAAAGAGCCACCTCCATGCTTCAAGTTAGGGATAGCGTGCTTTTCTTTATAGGCTTTGGTTATTGGCTTTCCAATCATATTCATGATTGGGACCATAAAGTTCAATTTTGGTCTCATCGTCCTGAATTAGTTTGTTAAAGAAGTTTTGGGGCTTCTCTAGGTGTTGTTACCACACTGTTGCTCTGTCTTATATCTCCATTATTTCCCAGTGCATTCTAGGATACAGGAACCTCCACTGCCTCTCCTCCAGCTCCTGCTAACACTTTATAAATGCTTCACTAACACGCCTTAGGCGCAGTTAAGGCATACTACCACTGAAATGAATGTCTGACAAGTGACAATGCCTCCTGAGAGGCACTGCTTTAACCCCACCTAAACACAGTATAGGAAGATAGGGATGGAATAAAATTAAAACACCTGTCAGTTCTTATTGCTGTATGTGCCCCCATTAGGGAGATTCACAGTCTCCATATTTGTCCTGTTTACAGTTATCAATGAAAGTGAAAGTAAAAGAAAATCCCAAATTCTGGTTTGACACCAAAACAGTAACAGAGGGGGAATCTTCCAATGGAGATACTAGTTCTGGTGACCTGGGATTCCCTTACTTTGAAGGGATTTCCTGTTCTGTTTTGGCTAAGGAACAGGAAGTGAAGATAAATTTGGGGAAGAAACAAAAAAAATTACACAGGTTATAACCCTCCCTTACTCTATCTAAAATGAAAAAAGTTTTGCCTTTAGTTCTACATTCAGGGCTTGTTAAGAAGTGCTTTGATATTTTAGTTTCACCTGTTTTGACACATTTGCTTTGCATTAAATATTGCTTTCTAGACCCCTCCTCTGCGTTGGTCTTCTATTGTATTGTATTACATCTACTAGAAAAGCTTTCTAACTATATCTCAAATGGGCTGTAAATGCCATAGGAGTGCTTGTGAGGCATTTGTGGCACGTTTGCCGGGCATTTACAGGATAAGTTCACCTTTTAAAAAAAATAATAAATGCACATCTTTTTGCAGGTAAAAAAAAAAATGTACATTTATTATTTTTTTTATATTAAGAGCCTGTAAACCGTTGCAAACATGATCAGCAGACCGCAGGTGCAATCTGAGGCTCCTACAGACTGGTTAGTGTAATTGTACCGTTTACAGGCAGGCAGTTACTGAATGACAGGGTGCATCAATGAACTACCTAGTGCGCTCATCAGCACCCTGGTAGTTCATTGATAACTCCAAGTCGTCAGTCACAATGGATGACGGTAGTTGTAGTTCTCACATTTACAAAACTCTGTGAATGAATGAAGCGGCTCAATGGGCGAAGCCCCACACGGCTGCGTTTTTTTTTTTAATTGTCCCAGTGAGTGTGGGGAAAAGATTCCCAAGCCACTGTTGCAACAGGGATTCGGGGGGGGGGGGGGTGCGGGGGACTGCTCATTTAGTACCATGGTACATGTTACTTACACCCTGGACATGGTTGTAACATGTTATGAAAGCTGAACTTATCCTTTAACAAGAAGGAGAGTGATAAAGCCAGCTGAACGCTAAATTTTGGTTACATTTTAGCTCGGTGCAACACGACTATGTAAACAATACTGCCTGCTGCATTGCACATTATTGTCACAGAGCATTAACAGTTCTTGAGGCATTAAAAATGCAGATGAAACACCTGCCTTTGACAAGTGTAAACTTAGCCTAATGCCACGTACACACAACTGGACTTTTTAACGGACTTGGTCCGCCGGACTGAATCCGTCGGACAATTCGATCGTGTGTGGGCTCCAGCGGACTTTTTCTTCCCCTAGAAATAAAACTTGCTTTAAAAAAAGGTTGAAAAATCCGGTTGTCTGTGTGCTATTCCGACGAACTAAAACCGATGCTAGGGCAGCTACTGGCTACTGGCTATGAACTTCCTTATTCTACGTCATCACGTTAGAATCCGTCAGACTTTTGGAGTGATCGTGTGTGGCCAAGTCCGTTCGTTTGAAAGTCCGGCGGATTGTCTGCCGGACCAAGTCCGTCGAAACATGTCTGATTGCGGCATAAAGCTGCCATCAGGCTTCAGCACTACTTGAAATGTGTGAAATCCCTCTGACGTCTGACGTCTACTAACAATTTTTCCCCATTCTGAATAAAAACTCTTTAAAATTTTACAATTAATGCCTTACATTTTGATTCATTCAGGTCTTTTTGTGACATCACCAGCTCCTTAAATAAAGTTTACTGTGCTGAGACTTGGGGGAAGGATCTAGGCATGCAGAGTATGTCACATTCACCATGCTTCCTAGGAGAAACTACATTTCCCATGATTCCATGGAAATGCACTGACTTGGAGAGTGTGTGGTGGACAGTGCTGTGCTATGAAAAGCAGCTATTTTCATAGCTGCCAATCAATGGCGGTTGTGACCAGTGTTGTGCAGTCATACCCACTCAAAAAGAGTGACATAAGCACATTAACGCGCTTCTTATGGGGAATGCACAGAGGTGGAAACAGAACTGGGAACCATTTTTCAGAAGGGTGAAAATAGCAGCACCCAGTCCGATAAAGCAGAAACAGACCTACTTTGGAGGAATAAATGATACGTTTGAGGGAACAGAATTTTAAGAAAAAAAGGATTTAAAAAAAAAAATGAAGATTGTTTCTGCAACAGGCAAGCATGTTTCATTGTGAAAAATATTATGTGCCTCCTGGCTGGAGTTCAGCTTTAAAGTGACATCCATCACTTCATGTGTTTAGGCAACCTAAACTGGAGCTGAAGGGTGCTTTAAAACCTTCAACAAAGCTGCTTACATTTTACAGAAAGCTTTATCAATGACTTGCAGAAGTTTGTTGTGCAAATCAGCTTAAACAAGATGAAGCCTATATGTACAAGGCTGTAAGGTAACGCGAATTCTGATATGTTGAAGATTTCTCTCAGTGGGAAAGGTTTATATATTAAGTGAGCCAAAGATGCAGGACACAAGTTTAGCACTACTACCAAGATAGATTTGCTGGCCAAACTTTACAGATGGACCTTTATTTCGCTTTTAAAAATAAATGTACCAGACAACTTTCAATAAATGTACAGCACAATGCAAAAGTTTTAGGCAGGTGTGAAGAATGGCCTTTAAAGTATGAATGCTTTAAAAAAAAAAAAAAAAATATATATATATATATATATATATATATATATATATATATATATATATATATATATATATATATATATATTTATATATTAATTTTTTTTAACAGTTTTTATCAAGTTACAAAATGCAAAAAGTGAGCGAACAGAAGAAAAATCTAAAATTAAATATTTGGTGTGGCTACCCTTTAGCTTCAAATCAGCATCATTCTAGGTACACAGAGTGCTTGTGCACACAGTTTTTTTTTTATGAACTCAGCAGGTAGGTTCTTCCAAACATTTTGGAGATCTTCTGTTGATGTAGGCTGTCTCCAATTCTTCTGTCTTTTCATGTAATCCAAGATAGACTAGATGATGAGATCAGGGCTCTGTGGGGGCCAAACCATCACTTCCAGAACTCCTTGTTTATTTTAAGCTGAAGATAGTTCATAATGACATTGGCTGTGTGTTTGGGGCCATTACCCTGCTGCAGAATACATTTGAGGCCAATCACATGCCTCCCTGATGGTATGGCATGATGGATAAGTATCTGCCTGTATTTCTCAGCATTGAGGACACCGTTGATCCAAATCTCCAATTTAATTTGCAGAAATGCAGCTCCAAACTTGCAAGGAACCTCCACCGTGCTTCACTGTTCCCTGCAGAGACTCATTATGTACCGCTCTCCAGCCCTTCAGCAAACAAACTGCCTCCTGTTAAGCCAAATATTTAACATTTTGACTCATCAGTCCATAGCACCTGTTGCCAATTTTTTGCACCCGAGTTACAATGTTTTAATTCAGAGTTGCTTAGCCTTGTTTCCACATCGGAGATATGGCTTTTTGGCCGCAATTCTTCCACGAAGACCACTTCTGGCCAGACTTCTTCAGACAGTAGATGGATGTACCTGGGTCCCACTGGTTCATGACAGTTCTGTGCTGATGTCCGATGTCGAAGGGAAGTAAGCATGATGTGTCTTTCATCTGCGTCTACCTTCCTTAACGTTGTCAATGGTATCCTCACTCAATGCTGAGAAATTCAGGCAGATGCTTATCCATCGTGCCATACCATCAGGGAGGCATGCGATTGGCACCAAATAAATTCTGCATTAGAACAACGACCCCAAACATAGAGACAATATTATTAAGAACTATCTTCAGTGTCAAGAAGAACAAGGAGCCCCGGAAGTGATGGTTTGGTCCCCATAGAGCCCTGATCTCAACATCGAGTCTGTCTGGGATTATATGAAGAGACAGAAGGATTTGAGGCAGCCTACATCCACAGAAGTGCTGTGGTTAGTTCTCCAAGATGTTTGGAACACCCTACCTGCCGAGTGCCTTCAAAAACTGTGTCCAAGTATATCCAGAAGAATTCATGCTGGTTTGGAGCCAAAGGGTAGTCACACAAAATATTGATTTGATTTAGATTTTTCTTCTGTTGGCTTAGTTTGCATTTTGTATATTGATAAAAACAAACAATTATATATTTTTGCAAGCATTTTTACTTTGCAGCATTTCATTACACCTGCCTACAACTTTTGCACAGTACTGTATATCTACATTCTGACAGTAGCTATCTGTAACACTGTTATTGTAGGCTTTCTAAAACCAACACTGGATGCAGGAGTGGCCTTTTTCCCCTCAGTATAAGACAGCATTTAAATTAACACAACTACAAAATCGGACACCTTCACATGTGTCCTAGTTCATTTTGAAATGGTGCAGAAAGACACAAAAACATTTTGCACAGCTATGGTGCAATGCCTTTTACATGTCAAATAACTATCTTTTTATCTAGGAAAATGATCATCCCAAAATTTGGTTCATAAAGTTTTGTACTGCATATGTTTTTTTTTTTTTTTCTTCCATTTTTCACTGTAAACTAAGGCTTGGAAAATCCATGCTGAGTTGCGAACACTATTCTCAAAAGTGATGTCAATGAGACCTTGTAATGTAAAATTAATAAACTTTCAGCATCAAAAAAATTCTGTCTGTCCTCTTGAGGCATGGAAGCAGCTTTTCCTCAAACTAATGTCATTCTGACAACATTAGAAATCAGCATATATGGTCAACCTAAGACAGGTATCTCTAATAATTAAAAATACTGGTCCATTTTTACCAGTTAACCTTTAAGAAAGGCTGGTGTGGTAACAAGCATATTGGCAGAATTGATCCCTTTTAAAATATAGTCACTAGTTGGTAGACATAGCAACCATCTGAAGCAAATCTATTACCCACACTATCAATTAAGGCAAAGCATTACCTTGTATCTAATAGAGTTATATTTTATATGGCAGCTCAATTTCCTTTGTGTCGGGCAGGCCAGTAATCAGCATCCTAGTCACATATAATTCCATGTTAAGGCTGCAATATGCTTCAAAAAGCTGTCCGAACATTGCGACCTCACGAAAAGAGTTGCTGAGATACACTTTGCTTACTTGGTTATGTACTGTATTATATCTTCCTTGACTTGTAATCATTTAAAGTTTATGGGCTCTTCTCTTAGCATGATCTCATAGCCAGTCTCTTAAAAGGCTGATTTAAACGCAACATAATTCACAGCTTTAATCTAGCTTAGGATATAAAGGAGCGCAAAGGGAGTATCTAGCGGTCTCATTACATATTGTCAACAACTAAAGATAAGAGCCATTAATAAAATGCCCTACTTAGTGCTGGTGGCGAAAAACAAGAACAAAGATAATAGCCTTCACAAAATTAAATACATACATTTTATTTTATTGCCCCTAAATACTGCCAATGTCTTGCAGGAACACTTCTTGTATCCATCCACCACTTTAGTTATGTCTAAGGGGTTAACATTCCAATTAACCTGCCTCTATTAAGTAGAATTACCCAGTAATGTTATAGTCATAATTAACCAGAATGAACAGGTGACATAAAATGCCTTAAATATATCCGTAATTGGGTGTCTGCAACTCATGTATACACCAACCTATGCCAATAGCTTAATGCATTCAGACGATGGGTTACAAGTAAAAATAGGTGCTTTGGATTTCGTTTTTATTACTATAAATGAATGGAAGAAATGTAAAAATCAAAATTAAGAAATGTGCTTTTTTTCTGCCACAAATTAAAAGTAAAAAAAACAACAATTTCATTGATAGTGGGTTGCAGTAAATGGTTTTCCGGAAGCAAGATGATCTGCATCATTGGTGACATACGCCTAAGCCTCCTGTAATAGTAAATCAGTTCATTTTACTTGCCAGAACAATTAAATGCTTTTAGAAGAAAAAAAAGTAATTTGTGAATTAAGACAGAAGGCAGACAATTTCACAGTTAGAAAGGCGCAGGAGACCCGATACAGACAAGTACAGATAGTTTTGTTTGATGTAAAGCTTTTATGTCCATTAGACAAGCCAGCTTAGCACCTGAGCTACTGTAAATCCTGAACAAGGAAACAAAGTTATTGAAATGTCATAAATCAGAGTGCATACTACAAAGAATAAGTGCAGCTTTGCTCATTCCTGCTGGCTAATTGTGAGCTAGCCTAGGGAGTATGCTGGGGAAGTTTTCTGGTTTTATAACAACATGAGCACTGCAAGTGCATGGAACTTTATCAGAAAACAGAAGGAAATCTAAACTGGCAGGGCTGATCCAAGTACAGTAAAACCTTGAAATGCGAGCATAATTTGTTCCAGAAACATGCTTGTAATCCAAAGCACTTGTATATCAAAGCAAATTTCCCCATAAGAAATAATGGAAACGCAAATGATTAATTCCACAACCATTTATTCATAGGTCCTTCAGTTTTTAGTCCATATAAAAAGATTATAGCAATGTGACCAGGTTGTGTAACCATAAAATGTCCATCCACAAATGGAAGCCTCCACAAGAGGATTAAAAGCAATATCCAGCAGGAGCTACATAGTATAAAAGAGAAGAGACGCCTGTGTAGCAATATGGTTATATTTAATGAAGGTACAACATTTAGTAACTCACATGACTGATGGTTAAAAAAGGCACATCCAAGTATGCAGGCATTCGGGGTAAAGCTGTCCACAAAGACCATCCTCACTGCCGGCTCTCACTGCTGTCAGTCTGCAATCGTGAAGACTACCCCGCAGTAGAGCGATCTGAAAGTGAGGCTTGAACCGCTCGTGGAGCGCAGCGTGGAAGAGATGACATTGATGGCGGTGAGGAGGATGATCTATGTGGACAGCTTTACCCCGGATGCCTGAATACTTAGATATGCATCTTTTAATCATCAACCATGCAAGTTGCTAAATGTTGTACCTTCATTAAATGTAACCATATTGCTACAATTAGAGGCGCCTCTCTTCTCTTTTATACTCAGTTGTGACGTGATGCTACTTGTATATCAAGACATTGCTTGTATATTAAGTCAAAATGTATTTAAAAAAAAAAATCTTGCCTTGCAAAACGCTCTTAAACCAAGGTTTTACTGTACAGTATTCAAAAGGACAGCAAGTGAGATGATAAATGTAAACTGTAAACTGGATATGCCTGTATATATTATAGTGTATGTCAAGCCAAAAACTTTTTGTTTTGTTTTAGAGGGAGTGGGTGAGGATTAAAAGTCATGGCCATGTACTGCTATCTGGGGCTCCGTTAAAGATATTTTCCTTCACTTCCTCTCCTGCTGACTACTCTTTATCAGACAGGAAGTGAGGGGAAATCTGCAACAGTGACACAGACAGAGAGCTGACTGGGGTTCTACTCTTCCCCTTGTCTTTTGGGTGAACCTTCTATAAATTTTAAAGAAAAGCGAGCAAGTATTTTTTTTTTCAAAGTGAACAAAGTCAAACCAAAATGTATATATCAGTTATAAACCTGAAAGATAATCTCCTACTCTTTAGGCTAGGCAAAATTGTGCAATGTGACCTGTCGTATTCTTCTTACCCTGTTTCCCCGAAAATAAGACCTAGCGTGATTGTCAGTGATGCAATATAAGCCCTACCCTCCAAATAAGCCCTACCTTGTTTCCATGAAAATAATCCCTACCCTGAAAATAAGACCTACAAGGACTTTAACTAGGGCTTATTGGGGGGGGGGGGTGAGCTTATATTGCAGCCATCACTGACAATCACGCTAGGTCTTCTTTTCGGGGAAACAGGGTAGATTCCAAAGTCAAATACAACAGAAAATAATTAATTGTTTGCAGAACTCTCCCTGCCGGAGTAACTAAAACACAATTGATCATACAATAGGGGTTTGTCATTTAAGCTAGGTGACCCAAAACTTCCCCCAAAATGAATACAGCACAAGCCAAGGCAAGCCTCAAAGTTAGGTGCATTTACATGTCTGGATTTAGCAGAAATACGAAGGTCAAGACTTCTATCCAGTTGCAGCAATTTTTCAATGCCTGCCGAACTTTATGAATGAATGATTTGTATAGCGCTGCAATTGCGAACTGAATCGCCTTCTACTGGCAGTCATGTATAATGGGTATCTACATCTATGCGAGTTAGTTTTGAGACATGATATTCAACTTATTATAATCAGCTGTATTTTGTTTTTATCAACAGTGCTGCCCAGCTCATACCCAATAACCATAGTATGCACCTGTTTGAGGTTACAGGAGAGCAGGGCTGCAGATGATGGAGGCACATAAACTGACCATGGTATCAGGGCTCAGCAGCCCTGATATATTGTGGTCAGTTTACGGGGGGAGGGCATAGCCAGGCAGGATCAGCCAGGTTTTTTAGGTGATACGGGGGACCAAATGACACAGCACAAGAACTAGGTTTTATAAAATGCTTTAACTGCTTGCCGTCAGCACATGACGATATGCGACACCCAATGGCATGGCTGCGCAAATGAGCGTACCTGTATGTCCCCTTTAAATCATGGGCTAATGGGTGCGCATGCGCGACCGCAGGCTCGATGTCCGGTGGTGGCCTGTGATCGTGAAGCAGAGAGGCAGAACGGGGAGATGCCTATGTAAACAAGTGATTTTCCTGTTCTGCCTAGCAACATGACAGGGATCTACTGCTCCCTGTCATCGGGAGCAGTGATCTCTGTCATGTTGTAGTGAGCTTACCCCCCACAGTTAGAGACATTCCCAAGGACACACTTAACCCCTTGATCACCCCCTAGTGTTTAACCCCTTCCCTGCCAGTGTAATTTATACAGTAATCAGTGGCTATTTGTACCTCTGATCACTGTATAAATGACAATGGTCCCAAAATAGTGTCAAAAGTGTCCGATGTGTCCGCCATAATGTTGCAGTCCAGATAAAAATCGCAGATTGCCACCATTACTAGTAAAAAAAAAAAATTATAATAAAAATGGCATACCCTATTTTGTAGACGCTTTAACTTGTAGACCAATCAATATACACTTATTGCGATTTTTTGACCAAAAATATGTAGAAGAATACATATCGGCCTAAACTGTGGAAGAAACTTGTTTTTTTTTTATATATTTTTTGGGAATATTTCTTATAGCAAAAAGTAAAAAAATATAGCTTTTTTTTTCAAAATTGTCGCTTTTTTTTTGTTTATAGAGCAAAAAATAAAAACCGCAGAGGTGATCAAATACCACCAAAAGAAAGCTCTATTTGTGGGAACAAAAGGAAGTCAAATTTTGTTTGGGTAAAAGGTCGCAACGCAGTACAGAATCGCAAAAAATGCTCCGGTCAGGAAGGGGGTAAATCCTCCCGGGGCTGATGGAACAGGATCAGTTTTTTGGGGGGGTTAAACTCTTTAAGGGAACAGACCACTTTTTCTTTTTCCACTGGATAGAATTTGGCAAAGCTCTTTGGAGGAGTGCAAATCTATTAGAAGTGGTCCAATCATCATAGCTTACCCATTCTATTTGTTCATGAAAAATGTTAAAAAATTGAATACAAAATGAATTAACATTTTTTTTATTTTTTCAAACTGTCACCAGTCAGTGTCTCTGATAACTGCCACACCAGTGATATGATGACACTGTACTGCATTGTAAAAAACAAAAAAAAAAAAACAAACTAAAAATATATATATATATATATATATATATACACATACATACATACACACATACATATACACACACACACACACTATACACTATATATAATATATATATATATACATATATAATTTATATATATGTATATATCATTTAAATTGAAACTTCAAAAAGACTCACCATGCCTCTGACTAAATCCCTTATACTGTATACTTTTTAAAAATGGGTCATTTGGGGGGTATTTGTACTATCTTGGCATTTTAAAGGGGCTCAAGAAATGAGATTGGCCATCAGTACACCAGAATTAATCAAGTTAGTAGACGCAATAACTTCCACACAAACCATATATATACACAATATACACTTATTGGGATTTTTTTTGACATGTAGCAGAATACATTTTGGCCTAAATTTATGAAGAAAATAGATTTTTTTTTTTTTTTTTACTGGATATTAAAACATATCCAGTAAAAAAAAAAAAAAATAAAAAAAAATCAATTTTCTTCATAAGTTTAGGCCAAAATGTAGAAAATATAGCTTTTTTCACAATTTTCTATTTTTTTTTTTGTTTATATAGCAAAAAAAAAAAAAAAAACAGTGGTGATCAAATGCCATCAAAAGAAATATCTACTGTATTTGTGTGAAAAAAAAAGACAAAAATTGAATTTGCATACAATGTTCCATGACCGCGCAATTGCCAGTTAAAGTAGCACAGTAGAGAATGAATGGCAAAAAATGGCCTGGTCATGAATGAGATAAAACCTTCCAAGGGGTTGATTGTACCACATACAGTATATTCAAATAGAAAAAGCACACATATACAATTTTTTTTGTTATTTTGTACATACCAGATATACATCAGAAGGACTGTTCTCCAGCAAAGCACTCCATATTTCACCAAATCAAAGACACTGTGCGCTGAGTCACCACTTCTTAAAGTTCTGTTACATTCCTTTAATTTAATTGTAGGAAATTCTTTCCCGTTGCCGCGAGCTATCTGGCGCAGTACTTCTTCTGCTTTGTCTGTATAACCATGGGAGTATAACCATCTTGGAGATTCAGGGAGTAAACTAAGAACACAAAATAACATGTGTCACTTTTCTTCACATGCATGTAAATGTGTGTGTGTTAACATGATTTTGTGCAGCACAAGGGTAACAGGAGGACATCTAGAAGCAATAAATCACAGTTATACAGCGAGAAATTCTGTGCATCTCCATTCTACCATGGGTTTCTCCTATTTTATGTTCTATAAACTCGGATTGAATGTAAGCGATTCAGAGAGTGATTGGGTTACCAAAATCATACAGAAAAAAAAAGGAGGGAACCCACATTGTCACGATCTCAATAAGACCTTTCGTGAAGTTATCATATACTGCTTATGCCTCATGGACACTGGACGTTATGTCCACTCTCCTAGACTCCTTTCGTCCTGGCAGCAGCGTTTTGGCAGAAAAAAATGTTGTAAATGCATGCAACGTGTTTAGGCATGTCAATCGCTTGGGCGTTAAAGGATAAGTTCAATTTTGGAAGCATGTTACATGTTCCACCCATTTTTAGGGGGGAACATGTAACATGTTCCCACTCCTGCAGACTCTTGTCACCCCCCTCCCCCCTCATAGTGACAGCGGGCCGGGGATCTTTCCCCTACACCCACTGTCATTCTTTATAAAGAATGTGGCTGTGCCGGGCTCTGCCCACATGGCTGTGTCATTCACTCTTAGAGATCTGTGAATGAATGAACTACAAGTACTGACAGCCTTGACAGCCACTTTCCGACCAACCGCCGCAGTTATACTGCAGCAGGTTGTCTCCCCTGCGCGAGCCGTTGTAGCTATACCTCGGCTCGCGGGGTCGGGATAGAAGGCGTGCCCGCTGCACAGCGGGGGTTCCGGTGCTCGTTGCCAATGGTCACGATGACCGCTGACCACGAGCGATCGGGAGCAGGAGAGACATAACAAGGACGAGTTTGTGTAAACACACACTTCCCTATTCTGACAGGAGTGACAGATCGTGTGTTCCTTTTAGCTAGGAACCACGATCCGTCACTTCCTCCAGTCAGTCCCCTCCTCTTCAGTTAGAACCACCTCCCAGGGAACACAGTTAACCCCTTGAGCGCCCCCTAGTGTTAACCCCTTCACTGCCAGTGAAATTTTTACAGTAATCAATGCAATTTGATAGCATTGATCACTGTATTAATGCCAATGGTCCCAAAAATGTGTTAAAGTTGTCCGACGTGTCCGCCAAAATGTCGCAGTGACGATAAAAATTACAGATCGCCGCCATTACTAGTAAAAAAAAAAAAAAATAATAATAAAAATGCTATAAAGCTATCTCCTATTTTGTAGACACCTTTTGCGCAAACCGATCAATATACGCTTATTGCTATTTTTTTTTTTACCAAAAATATGTAGAAGAATACATATCGGCCTAAACTAAGGAAAAAATTGTTTTTTTTACTAATGCCTCATGAACGCTGGATGCTTTTTCTGCTGCTTCTAGGGGTGTTTGGCATTTCTTTTCTGCCTCTAAACACCCCTGCACATTAGCCTATGTGTCCGTGCACACATAGGCATTTATTTTTGGGGGATATTTATTATAGCAAAAAGAAAAAAAATAATGCGTTATTTTCAAAATTGTCACTGTTTTTTTGTTTATAGCGCAAAAAATAAAAACCACAGGGGCGATCAAATACCCCCCCCAAAAAAAGCTCTATTTATGGGAAAAAAAGAACATCAATTTTGTTTGGGTACAACGTCGCATGACCGCGCAATTGTCAGTTAAAGCAACGCGTGCCGAATCGCAAAAAGTGCTCTGGTCAGGAATCTTCCGGGGCTGAAGTGGTTAACTACCAGGGTGCTAGTGAGTGCTCTAGGTAGTGCATTGAGTCTTCCTGTTATTGGGTAACCACCTGCCCATATGAGGTACGTGCAGACAGATACACTTACAGTCTGCAGGAGCCTGAGATTGCACCCGCGATCTGTTGATCACAGGTGCAATGCTTTTTATGGCAAACATACCTGCAAAAAAAATGTGGATTTATGTTTTTTTTAGAAAGGTGAACTTATCTGTTTTAATTTCATTGGCCAGAATAATGATTTATTCTGACCACCGAAATTAATTAACACTCAAGCTCTAAACAGGCCTAGAGCTTAGGTGCGTTTAGATGCATTTAGGCGTGTCACGCATTTTTTTTCTGCCAAAACTCTGCCGCTCCTGGACACACTGGCTGTGTTTTTTTTTTTCTGCCTCTAAATGCCTATGTGTGTACGGACACATAGGCTAACGTGCAGGGGTGTTTAGAGGCAGAAAAAAAAATGCCAAACACCCCTAGAAGCAGCAGAAAAAACATCCAGCGTTCATGAGGCATTAGTGATGGCAAGCAATGTAACTGATCAGCAAACTAGCAAACCATTAAGGACTTAACAAGACTTTTAAAATAAGCCTGCAGTTCTTACTACACATGTATATTATCAATGCATTGGCTTATTCGGGAAGAAGTTGTGGGGGATCTTGATATTCAGAGGAGAACAAGAATGGTATGCATCTCATCTCCTTGTTTAAGCATAACATTACCCTTCCATACTTTCTTTTTGTTCACTCTGTAGAATGAACAAGAACATGCTCGGTCTGCTGTTTCACAGTCCGCATGTGTGCCTTCTGTCCATTGCACACTGGTTATTGTGAGCAGGAGGGTTTCTAGTACCTCTTCAGTGCAGTGTTTATCTGTGACTGCTGATACCATAACAGATCGGCGCTGCTCCAAGCCTGCACTATCAGTCTCCCAGGTTTATACTCTGCATTCAGGTGCTGGCAGATATAGAGTACATCTCTTTCCAAAATATAATACACTGTATTCAACACCAAAGTAAGGTAAATGAAAGACAGGCTTCATCTCAGACCACAGTCCATCGGTCACGCTCCTCTGACATGTTTCACTCACATTGGGCTTTTACAAGTTTGAACTTCCCAAAGAAAAATATCCCACTCTTCACAATCACACCTTAGATCATGTCAACAGTTTTCGGCAGCACCTATATTTGGGAGCAACTACTTTCAAGGATGAAGCACACAAAGCAAAATCAGAACCAAAATATCTGAAGAGCATTGCATTCATTGAGGATTGCTATTACAACCATTCAGCCAGATATTGATGTGTTAGCTCATCAATAACAGTGTCAATTATTGCACTAGTTTTGTGGTGCCCTCTTTAACTTTTATAATAAAAAATTACAATTCCTCTTTTTCCAATTTGGCCAGGAAGGTCAAAAGGTTGGACACCCCTGCTATAAAAATGGGTGTACTTACCTATTCCCTGGGTGCACTGGTCTGGATACATGATCGGCTTCCCAGCACCGCCTTCAGGGGGAGGATAGATTGCCGACAACATATGGAATGCCTGGGTGGTGAAGTCACCCATAGGCTTAATATGGAGCATCGTTGTTGGCTGTTACTCATCTCCTCTGAAGCCGGTGCTGGAAGACGATCATGGGACCAGACCGGAGCACCCAGGTAATTATACACATCTTTCTTCTACAGGCTAGATAGTACACAACTTATAATGTGGGTGGGGGGCAGGTTTAAGATTAGAACGGACTTCCACTTTAAGCTCATGCTGTGGCCTAGTTGCACAAGGTCCTGTATTTATCCCCAACATGGGCCAGAACTTGAGCAGTTTTCTGCCAGGTAATCCAATTTGTTACCACTAACAACATACCAATAAATTCATCAGCTTATATGGCTGAAATCTAGGCTAAACAAATCTATTTCTTCCAGATCTGTGCAGTAATTTGGCAACTGGCATCAAACAACTTCAGTTCACTTTGCCTTGTGCCCGAGTTTCCTATGGTAAAGGCTGCTCACTGCAAATTTGCCAGATCCCACCACAGCCCTGTTCTCAGTCACTGCTGCTTCTACAAGGTAATATCTGTGTTTGCAAAGACATTTGGTGCACACAAAGTGGCTTTCTATTGCAAAATAAAATTTAAATAAATGCTGTGGTGCCCAGAGCTCAGCTTTACAGCTAAAATGTTCTTTCTAGATGCAAGGGAAAGCAACAGGCATGTTTTATTACTCCTCTCTCAAACAGTATACTGTATATTCAACCTTCCCTTAACTCCTGCAATGTTTCAATTAGCCACCATGGACAAAAAAAAATGAAGTACTTTTCTGATTCATTCTGGTTAGAGCTTACACAAAGTTAAGACACTCTCCCTACCCCACGTGACAGCAATGGGCCAATCACAAAGCACCAGAGTTGCCACACCAAAGAAAGAGGGATCGAACCTCATGCTTCTCAATGCCTGGAAATACTGGGTATCTTCTTTATTCCCAGCAGCCCAACACTGAGCATCAGGGAAGCAAAGGAAAGAGGCGTATGTGCTGCTGGGGAGAGAGGCATTAAAGTGTGTGGGCTCCATTCACTAAAGCATATTGCATGTAGTATTTGGTTCACGTGATGCATTTTTCCCAAATACTGCATGCAATATTGAAAATGTCAATTCACTATCTTTTTTGCAATTTTTACCTCAAAAAGCAAAAACGCTTGATAAGTTACCGCACACAGTCAATTCACTAAAGGAAATAAGTAAATGCATGCATCAAATAAGTGGTCAAGGCATATGATGGTTAAAGTATGTATTTTATTTCAGCTGGTTGTCAAGGAGCCGGTACCCTCCAGTGCCGTTAACAACCAGGAAATAAAGGACTTCTCAAAAATGGTCACTTTGATTTTATTTACTTTGCTAATCACATGGAGGATGGGGATCTGGGGGTCTCTTTGTTAAAGGGGGCTTCCAGATTCTGATAAGTCACCCCCCATACTCCCACAACAACTGGGTAGCCATGGCTGTGGGGAAGATGCCCTGGTCCCCATCAAACATGAGGATGAGATGTTTTGGGGGCCCCCCTCCAAGTACCCTCCCATGTCAAGGGCATGTGGTCTGGTATGGACGGAGGGGGGGGGGGGGGTTCTGCTCGCTTTCCTCCTTCCTTTCTGGCCTGCAAGACTGCATGCTTGGATAGGGGGCTGGTATAGATTTTTGTTTGGGTGGGGTATACCTTTTTTTTTTTTAGCCATGCCGGCCCTTTTTTTTTGACATTCTGCTATCAATGGGGAATCCTGCTGACAGAAGGCGAGTCATAGTTGTTAAGGGTGCCGTGGGTGCTGGCTCCCTAACAACCAGCTGTTCCCTGGTTGTAAGGCCTAGTTCAGTCCTAAGCAGTTTGCTTTTGATCCATTTCTGCAGTGCTTTTTTGGTGCGTTTTGCATTTTTTGATGCGTTTTGATGCTTTTCTTTTGGCAAATTTGTTGTTGGGCAGATTAAAAACGCAAAGTGCATCAAAACCGCACTACATGCTTTTATGCATTATCCTAATTGAAGTCTATTGAACCAAAAAATGCACCGTTTTGCATTGAAAAAAGTACCTGACCCTTTCCAATAACGCAGCGGCTGAAAAAAGCATAGATGTGAACGTGTACATGCTTTAAGGGAACAGGATCTGTTTTTTTTTTAGGGTTACAACCTCTTTAACCACTTCCCGCATGGCCTATAGCAGAATGACGGCTGGGCGGTGGTTCAGTTATCCTGACGTTCAGCAGGATAACATGCCGACGGGGAAGCACAGCGTGGTGATTAGTGGTGCTGTGTGTTACTCTGACACACTGCATCTCCGATCATAGCAAGGAGCCTCTGACGGAGGCTCCTTACCATGTGATCAGCTGTGACCAATCACAGCGTGAACCAGGAAGTGCCGGTAAGCGGCTTTCCTCAGTTTGCGCTGACAGGGAGAGCCGATCAGTGGCTCACCCTGTCGGGGGGGGGGGGTCTGCACTGATAATCAGCAATTGAATATCAGCACAGCCCCATTAGATGTGCCACCAAGAATGCCAATCAGTGCCCATCAGCTGCCAGTCAGTGCCCCATCAGAAACGCCTGTCAGTGCCCAAAGTGCAAAGCAGTGCCCATCAGTGCCAGGCCGTGCCCATGAGTAAAACCTGTCAGTACCTCATCATCAGTGCTGCCCATCAGTGCCATCTATTAGTGTCCATCAGTGCCACCTATCAGTTCCCATCAATTCTACATATCAGTGCCACCTTATCCTTGCCAACTCATCAGTGTCCGTCAGTGAAGGAGAAAACAACATTTTATAACAGAAACAAATTTGTGGTGCTTGAAACAATCCCTGAGGATGTTCATGGAGGAGACTGGGATCGCATAATCCTACAGCGAGAAGCTGTCTGGATTGAGAGTTTAAACGCTACCATACCTCCCGGTCTAAACAAAAGTCATACATATAAAGCATTTCTGTAACCAGATTTTGAAATATCTTTATATATTGATTAGGTTGGACCTGTCCCTGTCTCTACTGTATGGAACCAACACACTCATTCTGGTGAGACCCACTGATTCAATTCCTTTCTTCTCGACTCTAATACAGAATCAAAACGAATAACTATTACAATATCAACTAAAATGCGGTATTTAATATATCAATATCAGTGTATTTATATGTATCTGTTTGTAATAAGGCTAGTAGGACAGCCATGGTTAACCTTTATAACCAGACTGCCCCCTATCCTATGTCTATGCAAAGTTATAAACTGCTATGAATGCTGTATCTTGCACTGCCCCTAGATTGACTGTGGCGTGAGACAGCGCAAGGTTTAGCTCCCCCAGCGGCGGGCACATGCCTCACCAGGAAATGGGGATGCTCCTTAGAGAGCTACAATCCATTCCCACAAGGACGATGGCTGCCAGCCCCGCCCACCATGTGGTCACTGCGCGTGCGCGATCTCGCACATGGGCAGTAAAAAGAGTCGGATCCAGCGATGTCATCCGCCGGCTGATGAATGTCAGCTGGATTGGAGGCATATAAGGACGCTGAGAATGGCCCCTAGCAAGGCAACCGCCCCCAGGAAAGACATGGAAGCAGGAGTTAAACGGTGAGTCATGCGATATCTAAACAGCAATCTACCAACATATATGCCGACCCCATTCTAACTGTATACCGAATGCCAAGCTTGGCACCGGAGACAGACGCATTGGTTATAGGCATTAACTGCCATGTAATATGGCAGGAGAAACCTATTATATATCCCCTTTCCTTATTGATCTCTGACTACTCTATGTATATCTAACAAAACAGGGGATGCTATCTTGCTGTGACACACAGTATGAATAGATCACCGTTTAAACATCAGTCAACAACTGCCTGGAAATAGACCGCTAAATAACAACCAGCTGTAACTACCATTACTCCTGCATCCCCTTTTCCCGAGGTGTTATACTGGACATCCTGACTTAATAGGTCGGTAGTCTAATATATCAGTCTTTTAACCACTCTATCTCACTTTCTTTTACTGATTAACTCTAAATACTTAATTTTCACTCTTTCCTTCTATCTGATCCCACCATGCTTCTTTTTTTGGGTATTTGTACCTCCCCTTCTGCCCATAGTGCCAAGCACAAATGCAAAGGTACTACCAGAAAATGCACCCACTGCTGAGCAAATAGTCCAGCAACTGACACTGCTATCAAGGCTCAGTCTGATGCTTAAGTAAACAAGCCCTGGGAATGCCTGTGTCACCAACACTCACATGCGACCCGTCTGCTCGGTGTCCCTCCTTCAGCTATATGCACCTGAAAAAAGTGTACCTTATAGCTTTACACAGCCCGCGTTGTGGACGCTGAATCACACCGACGTGTCGCTAAGCCCCAAAATTCCACACTCTTGGACCTGTAAAGCATCCCACCAGGAAATATGGCTGAAAAAATAAACTCTAAAAAGAGAAGCGTTACAGGCAAAACCTTGTTTCTTCCACCACAAGGCCCGGGTACCATTCAGTTCAACCTGAAAAGACACTTTGAATGGATCCAGTTGCATGGCTTGCCCCAGCAAAGATTTCTCCAGCGGAGCTCAGCACAGCACATCTTTACTCGTGACCAACACCTAAGAAACTGGCGAAAAAAAACGGAGGTACTACCAGTAAGGGGAGGGGTTATATAGGGAGCTAAACTTCCTGTCTAGGGTGTGCCAGTGTCCATCACTTGAAGGTGCCTATATAACCCATACAGTAATTACTGTGGCTCTGTGTCCCGTGATGTACGAAAAATAAATTTAGTTTTACTAAACATAACATTAAAATGCCCAAAACTATAATCTTTAAGCAATTTTCTAGAGAAGAAAACACATACCAAGCCACGTGGAAGCAAGCTTGCTGTGCAACCAATGTTTCATAATACAGTACTACATGTCTATTTAACAGAAACATTATTTAGACTTTTTCAATAAGGCAAAAAAACAAAAAGGGGCCAATAGCAACTGATCACAATTCACCTTTCACTGGTTTGATGAGAGCAGAAGGAAGTCTAGTGCTTACTTTCTGCTTACTGCACGATGACTTTGCTTTCATACACCACTGAATGAATAAGCCAGGATATGTTCTGTAGAGAGAAGGTGAACTAAGGTGTTGACAGTCAAGTGTGAAGGTGGCTGAAAAGCTTGCATTCTCTAGTCAAAAATGCCAGCTTAACATTACCAGCCAGATAAGACAACAAAGTCTCTTGCCTTAGGGATCAATGAATACACTTGATTTAAATGAACCGAGATCAGAGGAAACGTTCTACCACATCAAGGAAAATAAAAACAGAAAAATGAATATGTTCTCAAACATAAATAAACAAAATGTCAGAGAACAGATGAAATATTTTGTTCCATCTTTACTGTTTCTGTATACATACACCTCCAATTTCCATTAAAAAAAAACAAAAAAAAAAACAAGAAAAGGGAAAACATTTGCAGCAATAACAAAAAAAATGCATGAAGCAGCTGTCAGCTAACTTGGCAGTTATTGCTGTTTCCTGTGTACAATTATTTATACAAATGTTTCATTTTCTGCAACAGTGCCTCTAAATTTTTTGTTTGGATGTTACAATATTTAAATGAGCACTAGAATAGCAGGTTCAATGTGAGCAATGCTTATACCATATCTAAATCCAAAAGCAAGAATAAAGTACATTGCAGTTTATCAATTCTTAAATGTGGTGGCGTCATTGGTTCTCTTGTTTAGGCTTTTCCCCTTTATTTTCACCTGGTGATTCAGCCAGTAAGGCCCCTTTCACACTTGTGCGACTTCAAAGTCGTGCGATTTTACCGCGATTTTGCCGTGATTCGTGGCCATGATTTTGCCACGATTTCAAGGAATGCCTGTGTAAGTGGCATCAAAATCGGACCAAAGTAGTGCAGGGACTACTTTGAAGTCGGAACGACTTGAAGTCGTACTAATATGAATGGCTGTCATTGGAAATCATGGGGAACGACTTGTCATGCTACTTTGCAGTCCCAAATCGTGGGACAAGTCGTATAGGTGTGAAAGGGGCCTAAGTCTGTTATTTTTAAACTTCCTTCTGTTCAGCAAAACAGACAAACCATTTAACATTCACATCCAGATGGGAGGAGGGTCCTCGGGAGGAAAGGGGTCTATCGGGCATGATTTACCCAGTAGACATCTCGGAGCATTCTCACAGTGGAGACAGCAGGACTGGTGCCATTATATTTTAATCATTGATGATAGTGCTCTAAATGGATTGATGGTCAACACTGCCAGACCGCGATTGGAATATATGTTGCCGCCATTAACATTTATCTGTTATATCCACATGTTTGGACCACAGAAGGTCGTTGGATATGCTCTCCTACTCTCCTTGTTTGTTTCATACTCGTTGGGTATTATTCCTGCCTCTGGCTCCATTTTTGCCTCCCCATAACCCAGACTGACATGGCAAACTTACCCGATTTAAATTGTCGCCATTAGGAATTTTGTCAGATGAAGAGATTTGAAGCCCTGGGGAAATGGCTGTGACTACGAAACGCGTAGGAAATACCTCCATTTTCCTATTGCCTTAATGGTTTAATATGTTGGTTTGTGGGATTGCTGTCCCTAATGTCTGTATGAAACTTAATGATGTGCAATAAAAATGTGACATTTTTATACTATATATGTCATTTGTGAAATGTTATACTGGGAGGCCACCCTTGAACACCCGTAATTCTAGTATGGAATCCAGCCTTAAAAAAAAAAAACATACTAAAATCTCCTACAACTTCTATTAACTTTTAGTTTAAACGTATTAGTCCAAATTAACTCCTTATTTCCCTGTTGATTTTTTTTTTTTTATTTCTATTTTTGTAGTCAACAAGATTCAAACTTGTATAACTAAAGAATGTCAGTGCTACCCCCTCTGTGTTGCGAATAACCAAATTGATAAGAGGCATGGAGGAGCTCAGCTATGAGGAGAGATTTGAGGAACTGGATTTATTCTCTCTTGAGAAGAGGAGATTAAGGGGGGATACGATTAACTTGTACAAATACAAAAGGGGTCCATATAGTGAACTTAGTATTGAATTATTCACTTTAAGGTCAACAAGGGGCACTCTTTACGTCTAGAGGAAAAGAGATTTCATCTCCAAATACGGAAAGGTTTCTTCACAGTAAGCTGTGAAAATGTGGAATAAACTCCCTCCAGAGGTGGTTCTGGCCCGCTCAGTTACTTTATTGCTTTAAAAAAAAGGCCTGGATTCTTTCCTAAATGTATATAATATAACTCTATACTAACATTTATAGGTAAAGTTGATCCAGTGAATATCAGATTGCCTCTCGGGGGATCAGGAAGAAATTTATACCCCTGCGGTAGCAAATTCGATCATGTTTTGCTGGGGTTTTTTGCCTTCGTCTGGATCAACTGTGGGTGTAGGATTGTGTATATGGGATTGTATGTTTTTTTTTTTTTTTTATTGGTTGAACTAGACTTGTGTCTTTTATCAAAATGACTATGTAATAACCTCCAAAATGTGTTGGGTGTGCTGCTGTTAAACAATATTGTTATAAACTAGTATCCAAAAGGTTCACAGTGCTCCCCCCTATTCTCCTGTACAATACTGTCTATGTGCAATTGTTTACTATTAAGTGTTACTAAACCCAGGACCCTGCATTCACTAAATCTGGTCTCCCACAGTACACAGAACATGGAAATGCATTTAGAAAGAAAATAATTTGTGGGCGCTAGGTACACTTTAGAACCTATTAAACTATGATAATCCTCTCTATATGAAACCAAATTAATAATGCAATCTTATATAAGACACCACAATTGTGTTCATCAATACATAATGTCTATAAACAAAAAATAAGTAAGAATCTTCTTCTTAACCCAGCGATATAATTTTTTGTGAATCCTGTGACCATAAATATAAGTCCTTACAAATCATATGACGGCATGTACAAAAGTCCACTGCAGTGCCCAGTGATATAATTTCCATAGTGCTCCGGTCATGTATAAAACGCGTTAAGTGCTATGAATCTTCATGATCCTCTCCATCACTGCACAACCTGCCACTCACCAGATATAAGGACCCAATATTTGATGGGTCAGCTTGCGCTCAAGTTAGATAGTTAGATAGTTAGTAAGGTTGTAATAGGAAGGAATAAAGACACCAGTCCATCCAGTTCAACCTGAGTGAGTGTGGGTGCGTGTCTACAATTGTCCCTATACCTGTACATTGTGTCTCATTAAGATGCTCATCTATTATAGTATTATTTATTTGAGGTACCCATATAGTGTTGACAATTTATGCAGCGCTCCACACATCGCACACTCACATCGGTCCCTACCCTCAAGGAGCCCATAATCCAAGGTCCCCAACTCCCATTCATATACTAGGGCCAATTTTGGACAGAAGTCAATTACCCTACCAGCATGTCTTTGGAGTGAAGTGTACTCCCCGTCATCTGGGCTGTTCCAGCCCCTCTCCTTTCCTGCTTGGACTCGGTACCAGTAAATTACTCCAAAAAAGAAATCAAACACTTTCTATAGCATAACCCTGTTTTAATAATAAAATTCTTAAAAATGTCATGAATAGAAATAACATTTTACATTTTCCTGTGCCTTGGCCGGCACCCAGCAATCTTAGCAGTGTTTGTTATGGCCGCCAGCCACCTTCTCCGGCATGGGTCCAACCGGCGGAAGTTGCGTCACCAGATGTGATGTCAGAAACCACATAACCTTGCCTCATCTACGCTAAACTGTTACTAAACCCAGGACCCTGCATTCACTATAGCTGGTCTACCACAGTACACAGAACATGGAAATGAAATTATTTTAGTAAATATAAACTGTTAAATACCCTTTTTCATCAGCACTATATAGCAGTCTTGTGACTTCTATCAGTGTCCAGCCAAGCACTGGTTAAAGCTTGGAGGAGTTTTCTGACTGAACTATTCCGAAATACGAATTTCTATGCTTCCGAATTGTATACGAAATTCAAAATTTAGTTGACGAATTTCGAATCCAAATTCCGTTACAACAGAAACGTGACTGGTGTTTTGTTGACCAAGCAGAGGTTTTCTTCTGCTGCTAAGTGAGGGTTGGGAAAATTACCTTTTTTAATATGGGAGTGGGAGACAGGTACTGGTAGTCGATGGGAGATTCAGAATCGGACAAAATAAGAATGTTAGTTAATATCGTTTTATTATTGTCATAATAATTATGATTATTCGTTATGATGCAGTTAAAAACCCAATCAGCACAGCACAGGGATGGTGGGATCCCCTCATAATGAGCACAGCAGGGATACATGCCCAGGAGGAAGTCAGCACAGCACAGGGATGGTGGGTGCCCCTCATAATGAGCACAGCAGGGGTACAAACCCAGGAAGTCAGCACAGCACAGGGATGGTGGGAGCCCCTCATAATGAGCACAGCAGGGGTACGGCCCCAGGAGGAAGTCAGCACAGCACAGTGATGGTGGAAGCCCCTCATAATGAGCATAATGAGTCAACGACTGCCATATTAAGAAAGGTATTTTTGCTTTTTTAATTCATCATAACGAACGTTTGTAATTGTTATGAAAAGTTAACGAACCTAACAAAAATTCGTATTTCGTACGAATCCAAATTGAATTTCAGACACGAATTACGAATTAACGGCTAATACAAAACGGAACGGAACAAAACAAATTTATTGACGGCGCACATGTATACTATGAGACTGCAAGACCCTTTGTGTGGACAGTGCTGAATGGCCCTGTGCAGATCACATGCACCCTCCCAAGAAAAAAAATAAAAATACCTCTCTAGCAATACACACCAAACTGAGCATGTGCAGCCTGACTCCATAGACTGTATTATCAGGAAATTATTAGGAGTCAATGTAGAGGATTAACCCCTTAGGTTCCACATTGAGTATAACAAGCATGCTTTACTGCATATACAGACTGATTTTACTGTTGTGGGTTTAGTAACACTTTAAGCAATACAAATAGTGCAAAGTATCATGAACAGTTCTCCCTCCTTTCAATATTGCTGAAAAATTGCTATTTCAATGCATATAATTTTCCACCTATGAGTCATATCGAGCTATATAGAGATTGGAGGCACAGAGCAAAAGGAGTGGAAAAGAGACAATCAGAGGAAAAACACAGACTCCTGGTTACTTGAAAATTCTAGTGCATTCATTTCACATCTATTTGGTGAGTGGGGACACAAGAGGGGAGCACAAAGTGTGTTTACATATTCACAGGAGTGATTGAACCCAGCACTTGACACAGACTGCACTTGAAGTCACATTGGATAACAATCTGAATGAACTGAATGAA
This sequence comes from Lithobates sylvaticus, assembly GCA_028564925.1. Lineage (NCBI taxonomy): Eukaryota > Metazoa > Chordata > Amphibia > Anura > Ranidae > Lithobates > Lithobates sylvaticus. The sequence goes on from CM053036.1 coordinate 112,770,363, forward strand.
AAAGATGTATTGTAAATTGTATATAGAGCGCTCAGCATAATTGGGTACACCCCAACAGAGTTGTCAGAAAACCTTTACTTTCTTTTCAGAATTATTTAATGGACACTATACTACAAAAGACTCCTACAAATGTGGCCCATTGATTGCAACCAAGATTTGTTAATTTGCACACACAAAAAAGTATTTTACCTAACAAAATCATTCATGTTGCAAAAGTGAATACACCCCAATGAAAGTCTTAGGAGCAAATCTAAATTTTAGACAACAAAATCTTAATTAACAAGAATTACAGGTCAGTAATTCTTCATTAAACAGGTGTCCAGCTGACAGTTGATTATAAAAGGTGGTTACTTAACAAAGAAAACCCCTTCCCATTTCATGCTGTCAGCAATGGCACCACATGGAAGAGAAATGTCACAAGGTCTGAGAAAGAAAATAATTTCTTTACAGAAGAAAGGTGAAGGCTATAAGAAGATCAGCAAAGCTTTACTTATCACTCAGAATACTGTAGCAAAAGAGATACAAAAATTTAACAAAGATGGAACTGCAACCATCTCACCGAGCATTCCAGGCCATCCACGGAAGTTACCACCTCGATAGGAGTGTCTTCTGATGTGAAGGGTTGAAGAAAATTGCCATGCAGGTTCACTGCAGTTAGCTCAAGAAGTAGAAAGCCAAACTGGGGTAATTGTTTGCTGTGACACAATACGATGTACACTGCAGAGGAATGACATGCACAAAGGAAGCCTCTCCTAAAGACCATGCACAAAAAAGCACACCTAGAATTTGCCAGGGCTCATGCTGAAAAAGAACAAGACTGCTGGGACTCTGTACTGTACTGTGATGAAACCAAGATAAGTGTTTTTGGAACTGATGGCTTTGTAAAGGTGAGGAGTACAAAGAAAAATGCATGGTGTATACAGTGAAACATGGTGGTGGCAGTGTCCTTCGATGGAGCTGCATGAGTGCTGCTGGTGTTGGGTACCTGCATTTCATTGACGGTATCATGAATTCACAGTGCTCTATATTGAAAGAGAAGATGCTACCATCACTCTGTGCCCTTGGTCGTCATGCACTTTTCTAATATGACAATGATGCAAAACACACATCTAAAGCCACTGTTGCATTTCTGAAAAAGAACAAGGTTAAAGCGATTCAGTGGCCAAGTATATCTCCTGATCTGAACCCAATCGAACACCTATGAGGAATTCTGAAGAGACAAGTTGATCATCACTCTCCATCCAGCATCCAGGCTTTAAAAGAGAACGTTCTTGAAGAATGGAAGAAGATAGATGTTACAATATGTTGCCAACTTGTTAATTCCATACCTAAAAAACTTACAAATCATGGAGGTCATACAAAATACTAGATTTAGTAGTTTTTGTTGTGGGGTGTATTCATTCAACTAATTTTGAGTAAAACCGAAGATTTTGTAATCTAAGTTATATTATTAACCTTACGTTCATGAAATGAGCTAAACAAATGTTCTATGAAACTCAGTATTGTCAAAATTTTGGAATTGTTCCTGTGTTCATTGAGATATTGATTAAAACCTTATACCCCGTACACAGGATCGGAAATTCCGCAAGCAAAAGTCTGATGAGAGCTTTGGGTCGGAAATTCCGACCGTGTGTATGCTTCATCGGAGTTTTGCTGGCCGAATTCCTGCCAGTAAAAGATTGAGAGCATGTTCTCTATTTTTCGGTCATAAAAAGTGCCGATCCGAAATTCCGATCATCTGTACAAATTCCTACGCGCAAAATTCCTACGCATGCTCGGAAACAATTTGACGCATGCTCGGAAGTATTAAACTTAATTTTCTCGGCTCGTCGTAGTGTTGTACCTCACCGCGTTCTTGACGGTCGAAAGTTCATACAACTTTTGTGTGACCGTGTGTATGCAAGCCAAGCTTGAGCGGAATGCCGTCGGAAAAATCATCCAAGTTTTTTCCGACGGAATTCCGCTCGTGTGGAAGGGGCATTACTTTTCAAAATGTGTGAACTGATTTATGCTAAGCACTGTATATGCATTGAAATAGCAATCTTTGAACAAATATTGAAAGGACAAAGAACTGTTCATGATACTTTGCGCTATTTGTATTGCTTAATAGTACACAATAGCCACATTATTGCACTGGAGAATAGGGGGAGCGCTGTGAACTTTTAGATACTAATATTTGGAGTGAACCTAAAAAAAAATTATTAAAAGCCAGCAGCTACAAATACTGCAGCTATTGACTTTTTAATAAATGGACACTTACCTTTCCTGGAGTCCAGCGATGTCGGCAGCCGAAGCCGAGCAATCGCCCGGCTCTCGGCTGCTGCCGCCATTCTCAGTGAGGGAATCAGGAAGTGAAGCGTTGCGGCTTCACTTCCCGTTTCCCTACTGCGCATGCGCGAGTTGCGCTGCGCGTCCTAAATGGTCCCCGCTATCTCCTGGGACCTGTGTGTTTTCCAGGAGACAGTGGGGGGTGCGGGAAGGGGCGTGACTCCCGCAGGAGTTTATTTCCGGAAGTGGGTGCAGATACCTGTATTAGACAGGTATCTGCACCCCCTCCCTCCTGAAAGGTGACAATTGTGACACCGGAGGGGGGGATGAGTCAGATGAGTGGAAGTTCCACTTTTGGGTGGAACTCCGCTTTAAACTGAATTTTATTTATTTTGTTTAAAATTAAAAAAAAAAAAAGAGCCTTTCATTTATTTGTGAAAACAATTGGTGTACGGATCACCCCCAGAAATGCTATTTCCTGGTTTTGTGATTGGCTCATAGATATCCACAGAAGTCTGCACTTGGATACATGTCAGATTTTAGGCATCCTCTGTAACAAAAATTACATTTTTGGTAAGATGCTCCTAAATGGGAGTCAGACCCTGCATTAGTATCATTAAAGCTTTGTAAGCTGATCAATAACAAATATGTCAATCCTATTCATAATCAGTATCCATAAAGCCAGGTACACACAATTTTTTTTTCGTGCAATCCAGCGGGTTGCAAGGAAAAAAAAAAAAACGGACCGAGGTTCTATGCAACTTAAAAATGCATTTTTACTTCTGTCTGTGTTGCTGTTAGAAAGGTAGAAGGAAAAACTCCAACATCAGTAAAACCTGACAGGAGTTCTAATGCTTCCTCATTCTCTCTCCAAATATACTTTTTTGCATGGGTATTGAACTAAAATTCAGAGGTCTGGTCAGTAAAATGTTTGTGCTGCAGAGGTCCAAATCACACAACTGTGTGATGACTCAGATACTACACATGACAGCCAGATGCCTCCGCTTATATCACACTTCCCTTCTTACATCAGTGTCCTCAGTCCCCCCTGCACATTACTATCCCCCCCTTTCACATCAGAGGCCACCTTTACAGTGGTGTTCTCATCCCCCTTCACAGTAGTGTTCTCAACCCCCTTTCACATCCCCTGACCCTTCCCCACCCTATTCACAGTAGTGTTCTCAGCCCCCCTTTGCATCAAACACCCCCTTTACAGTAGTGTCCTCAGCCCCCCTTCCTGTATAGACAGGTACACAAGACAGGGGGTGGGAGTCACAGCAGCTCTGGATACATGGCGATAAATGTCCTGCATCCTACCTAGCAATCATGCACTTGCTAGTTAACTTAAAAAGTTAACTTGGGCAGCTCCCGCCCTCCATCCAGAACTATTCTGCCTCCCTCTTCTAATTATGCTTTGAGGATAATGGCTCTGAGGAAGTGACTCGGTCCGGATTTGGACCGCAGTCCACTATTTAGTGATGTCTTTTATGGGGGGTATAGGACTATAAACAGATAAAAAGGTGTACAACTCCAGCTTGGCTTTAAATATATCCAAGGCACGTAACATTTTATACCAAGGACTGAACAGGAGACAATAGAACATCAGCTGTGTAGAATTAAAAAGATTTTACCATCAGTTAAATAGATTTTTACAGTGAGAGTGGTTAAAGAGACATGGTCACCTTGCCCATTCAGGACAAAGTGACAGTGTCTTTATACAGAAGCCCCATGACCCATTGATATTCATCTTGCCAGCACTCTTCCAATGTTCCTGGTGACAATACTGGTGCTTCTGGCTATGAAGGAACTTGTGATATTCTTCTATGTGAATCTAGCAGCCCATCGCTATGCCTAAGCACTGTTACATGGCAGAGGGAGTGACACTGCCATCCCATAAACAGTCAACACCTGGGGTTTTAGTGTCAGCTGTGACAGAGGCAATGAATTTCAGCAAGTCAAGGTGAGGCCCCATTGCAAAGGCATGGTCACTTTGCCCTAAATGGACAAGGTGACAGGGTATCTTTAGAGCGGCACTAAACTCTCAAAAAAAAGTTAGTTCCAATTTAACACTCCACACCCTCATCAAGCAGAATTGCATGGAATTTTCAACCCTACCCTCTGCTGCCATTCCAGACTTGGTCAGAATGACACGTACCAAGTCCAGCAGCCTCCTGGGCTCCATTACATCTCCAAGGAGGCCAAGGGATCAGCACACAGGGGGGGGGCGCAATCCAGTAGGCAGTTGGAGGGCGAGAAGGTCAAGCGCATCGCCATAATTGTTGGAAGAGCCGGAAGTCCGAAGAGGCAACCTGCTGAAAAGGACCAAGGTGGAGAGCAGGACCCACTCTGTGGCACTTGAACAGTGGATCACAGCAGGAAACACTGGGTTTGCTGTGAAGGTATGTGTTTTGAAGAGCACTACAGCTAGGAAGTTGAGTACAGCCTTAAGCTATGCAAAACCAATAATGCCATTTTCTTACAACTAATAATATCTATAAGGTATAGACTCTAAAAGCAAACAAAACAATATTTTCATTCCAGTAATTGATCAGACTGCCTGAAAATGTTTTTCTTCTGTTTAGCGAAATTGGAAACAGTTGATTTAGAGCCATCAGAGATCAAACTTTATGGATAGAACTCTTATCAAAGCTATAACTTATGTAAAATTAAAGCATTAAATAATGTAACTTACAAAGAAATGAGGAAAAAGAAAACACCTGGAGTGTTGGCCACAAATGCAAGCGTTCTCCAGTCTCGAATGTAATAGCCCAACAAGGCATAAACCGCTATGCCAACAGCAAAAGTGAGATTAGTTAAGGAACCTAATAAAAGAAAAACACAACTGTGAAACATACTATAAATACTCTCCATAACATTGCATTATATGCCAATAATTCACTTTCAACTACCTTGAATCCTCTCAAACAAGAAATGTATTCCACCCAAAACCTAAAATTATGTGAGTGGAATTACAACATATGTTTTCTAGTTTTGAACAGAACATGGAAGGGTTACAATGTCTCTCACATTTCTCCTTATACATTTACCATATATACTAGACCAGATGACCATTTTCACAGAGATAGAAAGTAAATAGAAATCTAAATTTTTAAATGTCTCACAGGACATGGTGTTGGGAGAAGGTGTTGTGATAAACCTTCAAAAAGAGTATACCTGTTTCGGTGGGACATTTCCTCACTTCCTCTTATGTTTCTGGGTCCATACACAAGGGGAAATCTTCCCAAAAACCTCTTATGCCCCATACACACGCTCGGATTATCCGAGGACCAGTTCCGTCGGATCCTGTCCGTCGTACTTTGTCCGATGTTGGTGTTGCATACACACGGTGGGACAAAGTTGTCGGAAAATCCGATCATTCTGAACGTGGTGATGTTTGTTGCCTACGACGGGACTACGTAGAGGCTAGTAGCCAATAGCTTTGGTCTTGTAATGTGATCTGAGCATGCGTAGCACTTTGTCCGTCGGACTACGCTACACACGATCGGATTTGGTGTGATCGGACTTTGTTGTCAAAAAATCTATCCAGCAGGAGATAGGACTTTGTTTGTCGGACAATCCGATGGAAACTGTGCCTACACACGGTCGGAATTTCCGACAACATTGTCCGATAGGACAGAATCCATCGGAAAATCCGACCGTGTGTATGGGGCTTTACCCTTTCCCACTCTACCCAAAGCTAAATAAGACAGGATTATTATTATTATTTACTATTAAGCCTTCTATTGGAGTTCATTAAGGGACACAGGATAGAAATATTTCTGAAATGTTTGGGTTATAATGTTGCCTAAAGGTGCAGTTATGCGGTCTACAACACTGTTAGCCAAAATAACCCCTCCTACTCCCATCATGCTTCAGTTTTATGCATAAACAGTACTAGGCATGATCAAAAGAAAAAGGTGTGAGACTTGTATCCCTTAATAAACTACATATGCCAAGTCAAAAAGTCTGTTTTCTCAATTGCTCATTAAGGGACACAGGGTAAAAGATAATACTGATACATTCAGGACATCTAAAAGCAAATAAACTGAGTTGTAGGCAATACAGCAAACAAAATGCCAACATGCCCACAAAAGTATAAATTGGGGCTACTTGCAGCTCAAAGAGCTGGCTGAAGGACCTTATGTTCAAATCCTGCATCAGCTGTGGTCTGTCTGCCTGATACAACTTCTGAACACAAGACCAAGTGGACAGCCTTGCAAATCTGGAAAATAGATGCCTGATGTTTAAAAGACCAAGAAATTACTTACTGATCTAGTGAAGTGTGCCTTGACAGGAAAGAACATATCCTTTTTGTTAAGCCCATAAAAACGTGAATGATGAGCTGCCTAAGCCACCTGGCAATTTTGGAACAAGAGCGAGGCTGATGAATGAAAAGAGATCTGATGCTTGAGATTACTCAGAGCCAAATGTCAATCCAATCCAGATTGGAGAAGGTCAGGTCCCGCTGAGTATCTCCAGGTCAGGACAGACAGGAGCAGAAATGGACTTACGGGACTGCATCAAAGGAGGCTACCCCCAAGCCCAGAACACTAATGCGGATTTGGAGGATTGGACAGATCCTTAGCTGCAAAGTCTGAACTTAGGAATGTAAGGTCAGTTGTTCGTGTCAGTTATGACTAAGGCCTCATAGGCTTAAACGAGTCAACTAATCTTATCTGCGTTTGTACACTGTGTTTTTTTAATAAAAATTCAACTGTAAGTAAACCCACCTATCGTTTTCAGCCAAGGAAGCTGCCATCTTTGCCTCTGTTGGTTGAGAACACAACCAATGGGAGTGTTACATTTCCGGCACGTGCCGCAAATTAAACCGTTGTATGGATGGGTTTACTTCCACTTTAAGATTTTTTAAGAGCAACAACTGGTGTGCTGATCATCTCTTTGCACAGTCAGTTGTTTGTCTCGTGGAAGGAAAATCCTGGACTGAGCTGTATCTGGAAGATCAAGATGCTCTCAGCGATAAGGAGTTCCAGCTTTAACTTTTGAAAGTTCTCTAGAGTTTCTTTTGGACATTGGCCAACAAAGTCAGAGCTGACGGTTCTCTCAGCAAGAGCTCATCCAAATATCCTAAAATGGGTATGCCCTGTAAAAACAGCTGAGAAAACACAGTGACTAGCTTTTTGGTGAATACACAAGATGTAGTGGACAAACCAAAAGGGAAGGGATAAAAAGTGGGAGATTTACTAAAACTGGGGCACACAGAATTTGGTGCAGCTGTGCATAGTAACCAATCAGTGTTGCACGCCCACAGCAAAATGCAGGTAGCATTAATGCACTGGAAAGATGAGGACATGCAAGCAAGCATCCTTGATGTCCACAAAGGACAGAAAATCCCCACATCCACAGGAAACCTATAACTAACCTGGTAGATTCCATGCCAAATTTGTGTGTGTGAATGAAGACATTGAATGCATAGATCCAGAATGGGGTGTATGCCCCTTGTTTCTTTGGAACTGTGAAGGGGCTTGAGTAGAAACCTAGCAATAACATCCTAAGATAGGAGTTAGCCAAGGTAGTAAGTCTGTTAGACAATGCAGAGATGTTGGAAAATTTAACAACATGAATCTAGACAGGGGCATAGAGTGTAACTTCAGCTTGTAGCCCCTGGATACTACATCTATGACTTATACAAATGAAATACTCTTGGTCCAAATGATTGCAAAGGCTAACAGACATCCCCTCACTTTAAGAAGTGGGTATCCCATCATACTGTGGATGTCTTCCTCACAGGTTTGGAAGGTTTTAGGAGTCCAAAGTTTTAGACTTAGACTTCGAGTTCTTGGCGAAGCATAAAGAGCTTTCCTTAGCCTCAGAAATAGGAGGTCTTCCAGTGTGATGCTTTAGTTTCTTTAGGAGTGAAGATTTCAGCAAAAAAAAAAAAAAAAGGGTTGCTTCTCATTCAAGTTACTGTCCTTTGTGCTGATTCAAAAAAATAAACTATATTAAAGCTTTACATTTTTATTTTAAGGTTTAGACATGCTTTAGGTTTTATGCTGCAGGGGAAGACATCACAGTGATCATGATGTATATCATCTTTAATTATTAACAGGCTATCCAAAACACACACATTACATTACTAATCTGCAAGTTTACTCTATACAGTACTTTCCTTCCACAAATCAAAACACAACCAACGGCCCTTTGTTTGATAAAGTGGCAAGATAATAGGAAGAAAGGGACAAGCACCACAATGAGGAATAGGAACTGTTGGTTGGGAAGGGGGAAGAGTAGGAACAGGTATAGCTGTAAACATTACCTTTTGTGGTAGAGAGACTTCCGTTTCCGGGGGTGTATGCTCTGATCATGTCGGAGTGAGAGGAGCGGTGTCCCGTAGCGGCTACACAGACAGGAGAACGTGAGATGCCGTGTGATTGCAGGAGAATGGAGCCTGACCAGTGACGACAGTGTTGGCGCTGCTTTTGAAAATTGAAGAGCGGGAGGGAGCCCTGTGTACGAATCGAGCGGACGGAGCTGAGAGTTCTGAGATAACGGCTGACGGCTGACGGCAGACAGTGGAGCGAGGCAAAGGCTGAGGCTGAAAGGAGAGCGGTGAGACGCTGCAAGGTGATAAAGCTTCTAGCTGTCTGAGTAGGGTCTGAGTGAACCGAGCTAACTGCCTACATACGCACTCACAGTGTACCGCAGTGACGACAGGTGGAAGAGTGTCAGCTGGTGAACAGTGAGGCAAAGTGTTAGAGGACCGGTGCAGGCCAGACGGAAAGGCTCAGAGAACTAGCTACTGTGACTGTGTAGTTTTAATTGAAGACTAGAAGCCATGGATGTGGACTGAGGGAAGCGATCGACCTGGTGCCTATACATATGTAATCAGTGTAACGGTGGTAGACAGCAGAGCAGCAGAGCGTCAGATTGTTTAATAACAGCTGTTATAAGACAGAAGAGACGTTGCAAGGTTACCAGGTACCCTAATGGTAAACGATATTCTAACGGCATTCTAACGAGGCAGGAGTGTTAATAGCAGTGCCCCCCACAAAGGAGTGCTTTTACAAAAGAAGTGCATAACAGAGGGAACTGTTTATTTTTATGCCCCCCATAGTGTTATGGTGTTTTTTTTTTTTTGGAAGCAGTGAGTTTTAGGAGGAGGCTTGGGAAGACACTGTTTCCTGGGGCTGATTAAAGGTCAGGCACGGAGCTGATTTCATGCCGAGAAGAAGGGGGCCTAGCAGAGCGAACCCACAGAACTTACCCACTCACTCGTACATTACAAGATACCTTACAAGAAAAGACGCGGAGATGTCTGTGGACTTAGGAGCAACATCACAACGCACGACTCGGCTTAGCCAGAATCAAACGACATCAGAGGGGTCGGTGGGTAACGTGGCTAACAGATCAGACGGGAGCATTCGGAGGGAGCTCGTGGAGGAGGTGGAAATAAGTCTCCCGATAATTCCACAGATTGTGGCCACGGTGGAAACTGAGGTACGTCCTTTAACTTTAAGGGGACAGGAGCGCGATAGGGAATCTGACATTAGACAGCTTATACAGGCACTCCCCACAAAAGAAGACATATTAATATGGATGACTGACTTAAAAGCAATTGTAAGAGAAGAGATAAGTGGGATATGTGTTAAATTGGAAGCAGTGGATAAAAGGTTACATAACTGTGAGACAACGCAGGATATTGCTGATAAACGCATTGATATACTGGAGGCAAAATTGCATACACAACACCAAAAGTTGATAGAACTGCAATTACAGGCTGAAGATTTTGAGAATAGAAACAGAAGAAATAATTTACGCATCAAAGGGATCCCAGAGACAATTAAGTCACCAGACCTACGGAACGCAGCAATTACGATACTTAATCTATATCTAGGAAAACCTCCAGAGACTCATATAGAACTTGACCGAGTGCATAGGACCCCAGCAGTGCAGAATATGGAACGGGGGGACCCCAGGGACATATTATGCCGAGTTCATTTCTTTAAAATAAAAGAAGACATTATGAGGGCGGCATGGCTTAAGGGGGTTATGATCTTTGAGGATCAGGAAGTACACCTATTTCCAGACCTATGCTGGCAAACCAAACGTAGGAAATGATTACTGAAACCATTGTTGGAATTGCTACGAACAAAGGGAGCAACTTATAAATGGGGATACCCACTATCCCTGTTCGTAAAAAAAGGAGAACACGTATTTACTTTACATAGCCCAGAACAACTGCCAGATCTTTTTATGTTCCTGGACACGGACGATGTAGAAATACCTGATTGGCTAAACGTTTCTATGGAGTATGGAGGGGGGGTCAATTCCCTGAATAGAAGAAGAGGGAGAAAAGGGAATTAACAATAATATCAACCAAAAGGAAAAAGTGGGAAAGAACAATACGGTTGGACGTTCCCACTAAATGATAACAATGGCTCTGGTGGACGAATTTTTTTTGCCCTCCTCTCTTTTTTTTTTTATGAAATGGGGTTAGCGTGGTGTTTTTTTTTTTTTTTTTTTTATTTATATATTTTTTTTTTTTCCTCCTTTAAGGCTTGTCGTAATTTTCTGCATATTTTTGATAGTGGTGTTAGAGGGTAATAATTTAATTTTTTTTTTTTTTTTTTTGGGGGGGGGATGAAGAATAGGGATTTAGAAGGGGGAAACACATCAGAGGATAAGTATAAAGACACACATAAAGATACACATACATATAATACACATACACATATATATAATGCTTATATAAACAAAAACAATCAACACAATATGTATCACTAAATGAAGGTTTTTTATTTTTTTTTTTTTTTTTTTTTTTTTTTTAGCTCACCTGAGAGTAAACACAAACACACAACAAACACACAACAGGGATATAATGGGGTTATAAGGAGGGATAGATCACAAGGGGAGACACTATAAGGGGGGTGGGATGGGGGGATTGAGGGGATTGGAATAGGGAAAATAGAGGGAGGGAGATTGTTAAGGGGGGGGGGTGAGAGAGGGGAAGCGGCAGAGGGAGCCATAAAAGGGAAGATGTAACCGTTCTGGGGGTAGTAATGGGGGGAGATGGAGGATGATATATGGTTGTTATATGGCTGAGAAAGGAAGGAAGAAAAACTAAGAAAAGAAAAAGGGGATGTTAAGTACGTTAATATTGTGGAATATGAAAGTATATAAGTTGCATAAGACATGATTAAGGTCAAATGATATGGATTGAAATTTTAGGTCTTAGTTTAAGACATAGTATGCTAGAAGATCAACAGTAATGGTGAAAATAACCAGTGGGGATCAATGTTATGTTTCTATAAAATATTGAGGTGTAGCCGCTGGGGCTTGTTTCAATCTCCCGACATGTTTGGGGATACTTCCCCCATAATAAGCGTCCCTCCTCCGAGCGGAGGATAAGTCGGGGACGTTTGGGGTTTTGTGTTTTTTTTTTTTTTTTTCTGTTTCTATGAAGGGGAACACAACGGCATAGGAAATACCGCACCGGAGGTGTTTGCCCCGAGAACAGATTAGGGTTTTTTTTTTTTTTTTTTGTTTAATTTTTTTTTTTTCCCTCCCTCCTCTCCCCTTTCGGCGGGCCGCTCATCGGGTCTCCGTTCCTTCCCTCTCTCGCCCTCCTCCTTGGGTGCGTTGTTTATTGGCACAGTTTAAAAATGACTAAAATAAAATTTACTTCTTACAATGTAAAAGGATTGAATATTCCGGAAAAACGGGTCAGACTACTCGCCGAATTGGGTAGATTAGGGACACAGATAGCATTTCTACAAGAGACACACTTCAGAGATAATAGAATACCAAATTTGGGGAATTACAGATTTTCCAATGTGTACCACGGGACATCTCAGAACCCCAAATCAAGTGGAGTATCTATCTTGGTGGCTAAGCAGCTACCTTGGAAGGAACTCAATGTAATAAGGGACAAGGTGGGCCGTCTTCTGATTGTGAAGGGATTAATAGGGCAGCAAAAGGTCACACTGGTAAATCTGTATCTTCCAAATGACGATCAGGTGAATTACCTGGAGGTTAGCCTTCAGGTGATACAGCAGCATAAAGAAGGCCTACTGATAATGGGAGGAGATCTGAATGTAGCGCTGGACCCTCTTATGGACACGTCAAGAGGTGCCTATCATATGACATACATTAAATTAAGGAAAATAAAAAAACTATTATTTAACGAAATGCAGATGGTAGATACATGGAGGTTATTACATATCAAAGATAGAGATTATACGTTTTACTCGGCGAAATATAAAACGTATACCCATATCGATTACATTCTAATCTCACAGACTGGAATGACATCATTGGTGAAGGCGGATATAGGATCATTTACACTATCTGATCACGCACCAACGAGTTGCGATCTGGACTTAGGGGAAACAGCCCAACGGGAATGGCAGTGGAAGGTTAATGAATCCCTCTTAAAAGATAAAGACTATGAAAAAATACTAAAACAGGAAATGGACTCTTTTTTCCAAATCAATGAGACGGAAGAAATCACACCATTTGGTCTATGGGAAACACATAAATGTGTGATGAGAGGAATATTTATCTCATTAGGATCTCATAGGAAAAAAAAAAATGAATGCACAGATAGAAGCCCTACTTAAAAATATTAGGGAAGTTGAAATGGTCCATAAAAAATCCCAGGCACAAAATCTGGAAGAGAAACTAAATAACTTACGGGGAGAATTAAACTCGTTGCTTATAGAACAGGCGAAAGCAAAGATAAAAAGGAATAGACAAACATTCTATGAGTATGGCAACAAACCGAGTAGGATGTTAGCGAAAGCTCTTAAACAAAATAATATAAAGACACAGATAACGGGTATTAAAACACAAGGAGGAGAGGTAGTCAACTCCTCAGAGAAAATGGCCCAGGCCTTTAAGAGTTATTATGAGGGCCTCTATCAATTAGAAGGGGCTAGCTCCCCAGAAAAAAGTAAGAAGAAAGAGGAGGTAGCCAGGGATTATCTGAATTTGTCAGAAATGCCTAAGCTAACAGAAGAAATAGCACAGAACCTAGACACACCAATAACGGGGGAAGAATTTAAGAAGGTAATAAACCTTCTGCCCTTAGGAAAAGCACCAGGCCCTGACGGGTATACCCTGGCCTACTATAAAGCTTTTGGGGAGAAATTGTCCCCAAGATTTACAGCAGCTTTTAACTCATTGCGTGAAGGCCAGAGGATACCCGAGGAGACACTGCTGGCACATATAGCAGTAATCCCAAAGGAGGGGAAGGATCCATCTCAGCCTGCTAGCTATCGGCCTATATCACTATTAAATGTGGATTTAAAAAATTTTTCAAAAATTTTAGCTAATAGGCTGGTTGAACATATTCCTGTATTAATTCACCCCGATCAAGTAGGGTTCACGCCAGGAAGAGAAGGGAGGGAAAATACACAGAGAGTGGTAAATGCTATCTACTGGTCACAGAGACAAAAAAAAAACCCTAATACTAATATCAGCAGATGCAGAAAAAGCATTTGATAGGGTGGATTGGGTGTATTTGAGGACTACTTTGCAATATATTGGATTAGGGGAGGGAATGCTGAGATGGTTCCAAAATTTATATTCAACCCCGACCGCAAGAGTGAAGGTAAATGATAGAATTTCCAAATCATTTCGAATTCAAAATGGAACACGCCAGGGTTGCCCATTGTCACCTATTATCTTTATCCTTACAATGGAGCCATTTTTAAGAAAGATAAGGGCAAATTGTAATATTAGAGGTATAAAAACAGTAACTGAGGAATTCAAGCTAGCGGCCTATGCCGACGATTTGATCTTCTTTATATCCTCCCCAGTCATATCCCTGCCTCCCCTCTTGGGGGAGCTGAAGCAATTTAGCGATATAGCCAACTTTAAAGTGAATTACAATAAATCGGAGGCAATGGGGTTGGAAATGAACGACTCACTGACCCATCAAATAACATCACAATTTAATTTTAGATGGACAGATTCCTATATTGGATACTTGGGGACCAAAATCCCCAAAGTACTAAGTAGGCTATTTGAGTTGAATTATGTCCCAATGTTAAAACAAATAAAAAAAGACTTACAAAGATGGGACAGAGACGTTTTCACATGGTTTGGCAGGGTGAATATAATAAAAATGAATATAATGCCAAGGCTGTTATACCTGTTCCAAACCATGCCAATAAAGATCCCCCAAAGATATATGAGAGAACTCCGGTCAGGATTCCTGAGGTTCATATGGGCTGGGAAACCCGCAAGGGTACGGAGAACTATTTTGGTTCTCCCTAAAGAAAAAGGTGGTATCGGGTTCCCAGACCCATGTAAATATCAGGAAGCCTCACAACTAGTTAGAGTAATGGAATGGTGTGCCAGAGAAAAGAAGCCATGGGTAAAGATGGAACAAATAGCGTGCGAAGTCCCCCTGGAGGGGCTGGCATGGATGACTGGAGAGGATATTTCAATGGCAGTAAAGAAACACCCACTGATAGGAGCAACCCTAAAGATAATTAAAAGAATTTTTAAAAAAACCAAGCTATCAATGGAACCAAGTCCCATGTCACTTGTACTAGGTACTCCAGATTTTGGGCCCGGAAACACAGACCATAGATTCGCTGGCCTAAGACAAAGAGGGATAACCAGGATCATACATTTTTCAAGGGATGGTAAATTAATGACACGAGAAGAGATAGAAAATGAATATACCTCAGAGTTGGACTACTTAAGGGTAATGCAGCTAGGATCCTATATCCGCTCTAAAAGCAGGAAGTATCGAGAAATTCGGAGGTTGTCGGGATATGAGCAGATATGTCTAGACGGTGAACATCTGAGACACCCCCTATCACATTTTTATGAATTAATTATAGGACTAGAGGCCCCGGATAACTTAGGCTTTATACAAGCCTGGGAAAGAGAACTGAAGGTCCTATTCTCCCAAACGCAAAAGGAAAAGATCTTGAAATCTGTCCATAAAACGTCAATAGCATGCAGATATCAGGAAGGGGGATATAAGATCCTTACCAGATGGTATAAAACTCCAAGTATGTTACATGATATATTCCCGCAGGTATCAAACTTATGCTGGCGATGTGGCGAATCGGAGGGTACGATGTTACACATTTTTTGGGAATGTGCAAAAATCAGAGATTTTTGGAAAATGATAGAGGTAACAATAGGGCGTATTACAGGTGTGTCTCTTGGAGAAAACCCGGCAGCATTTCTATTGAATGATGTTCCAATGTCGGTTGAAAAATATAAAAGATCCCTATTGAAGCATCTCCTCACTGCGGCGAGAGCCTGTATCCCGGCCCTGTGGAAAAAGGAGACCCCAACTACGGGGGCACAGTGGTGGACTAGAGTCAGAGAAATCCAGCAAATGGAAAATCTGACTCTGGCAATGAAAGAACAAGAGGAAAAATACTGGGATACATGGGCACCCTATTTCTCATACAAAGAGAGAGAGGAATAGAACTAGACCATAATAAGATGGGGGTGGGGGGGATGGGGGGGATGGTGGGGGCGACACGTGGAGAGGAGGGAGAGGATCAATTTATATCATTTTTTATAAATTTTTATAATTTTTTTTTTTTTTTTTTTTTTTTTTTTTAGGGGGGGGGGGGGGGGGGGGTTACAAAGGTAAAGATTTAGGGAAAGAGGAAGACGTGAGAAGATGAGACGGGGAAAGGGTTAAAGAATATGAGTTAAGAGTAAATGACTGTAAACAGAGGAATTGTCATACAGTAAAGATTAGTGTATATATGAAGTGCAATGTATGAAAAAATGTAAAATAAAAAGTTTAAAAAAAAAAAAAAAAGAATCGTTTTTTTTTTTTTTCTTTCACGAGTATAATTTATACCAAGGGTAAACATCTCAAAAGGACTGCTATAAACATTTTTAGAGAGAAAAGCCTCTTTAATTTCAAGGTTTTTTGGCTCTGACCTCATGCCCAAGCCCAGATACCTTTCAATTAATAATTTATTGAGAGCGAAGTGGTGGTCCAGTAAAGCCATTCTTATTGGATAGGGATATGGCAGTTGGTGGAGCTTAGTCCTGAAGTCAATGGAAGTCAAGGAAAATAAGAAGTCTGTATCAAAGTGAAGCAAAGACAAGTCTATCTGCTCTATAACACGCCAATCTTGGCTTACACAAGAGATACACTAGTTATCAATCAAATAAAAAACATAGCAACGCTAATCAAGAACCAAATTAAAATATTCACTAAATAATATGAAGAGTATCATACACATTAAGCTACCAGTGAAGAGACAATATTCAAAACATGTAAGCTTTTGAAAAGGTTAATGCAAAGAAGGAAAACAATTAATTCAAATAAATAGCATGATTAAATGTCAGTTTTCATGCCTGATTATAACACATCCATAACTAATTAGAATAGTAAAGAAAGTGATTCAGAGACAAAATTACAGAAAATATATACATCTTGTAACTGTTAATAGTTAAATATAAAAACAACTACAATAAGCAAGAATAGCACATGCAAAAAATACCAAAATAAAAATAAACATGAATTTAATTGCAATTCCTAAATTTATAGCACACTAATAGGAAACCATAACAAATAGGAAACCTAAAGAGTACTCATAGCCAAATGTATTGGTAACCATTCATGTTTTCCAAAAGAATTCGACTTTGCCATGAAATAAGCTGAAACAAGTTATAGGTAACAAGTAAATTGTTTAATAACTGTTTATTGAAACATTAAAAGGTAAAAGATAAACATTTGACAGAGAATATGCAATATTACATGAAAAGTGCAATAGTTTACCTGAACAAGTTGTAACAACAAAAGATTAGATGTAAGCAATAGTGAACTCTATGTTTGCTGAGGTATCGGCATCAATGATTCTGACAGTTGGTCAGGCAACGGTATGCTTCTACTCATATATTTAAGGCAAAGAGGATGTGCAAAGTTTATCAGAAAAAGAGAGAAAAGGAGAAAGACCAGGAGATTAAATGAGAAAAAGTGGGGGAATTAGGAGGGGGGGAAGGGTAGGGGGGAAGGAGGGGGTTGGCATGCATAGCGTCATAACAAAGATGAGTGTAACTAAACCTTCAGGGTCATATATAAAAGAGGTTAAGCGTAAACATAAACATCAGAAGGTTCAACCTTCAGATGGAGGGGGCAGTTAGATCATTTTTGAGAGGTGATCGCAGTCTCAATGGGATTGTGTTATAAGCTCTTTATAGTAAGGGGTGGCTGTGAATTTTATCCAAGGGGTCCAAGTTAAAGTGTGTCGCTGGGAGGTATTCTTGTTGTTATGGGTAATATCTTCCATGAGGTGCACATCTGCTATCTTTTGTAGCCAACTTTTCATTGATGGAATCTTAGGTTGGCCCCAAAGGGCAGGTATTAAAGCCTTAGCCGTGTTTAGTAAGTGAGGTACAAATGAGCGTTTATAGATTCGGATGGGTTCCTTAGTAGCGTGGAAAAGAATAACCCAGGGGTCATTGGGAAGATTGACGTCTGAGATCCGCCGTCTGAGTTGGATAACGTTGGTCCAAAAAGGGCGGATGATCGGGCACGTCCACCAAATATGCACGTGCGTTGCTTTGTTCCCAAGATTCCTCCAGCATAATGGGGAATTGGCGGGGAACATCTGGTGTAGTTTCGATGGAGTATAGTGCCATCTGGTGAGTAATTTATAATTGACTTCAGCCATTTTTGAAGCGAGGGATGAGATGTGGGTTAGTTGTAATACCTTGTCCTTTTGATTTTCCGTGAGGCAAGATTCCAGGTCTGATTCCCATTTAGCCAGGTAAGCCGGATGTGCTTTGTTTTGTAGTTTGATGAGGGCTTTGTAGAAGATCGAAATGCAGTGTGAAGGTGGATCTTTTGGGTTAAACACTGCTTCAATGTCATTTAGGTCTTGGAGACCTCTTAAGGGTTGAGGGAGGGTTCGGAGGAAGCGTTGTAGTTGAATGAACCTCCATTTGTCTAGAAATGTGATTGGTTTAGAGCCCATAATATCAGGTAGAGGCTTAAGGGTGTTGGCACGAAGGACATGGTTTAGTAAAAGGGGTCCTTCTGGGGACCATGTCTTAAAACCTGGGTCTAATAAACCTGGTAAGAAATAGTTATGGTTAAGAAGCGGTAGTAATGGGGAGTCATATGACCAGGATAATTTCTTATGCAGAGCGTCCTATACATCCAGGGTAGAAGTGGTGAGCGTAGAGGTTGTTTGTGCGAGATGTCTATGGAGGCGGGGTAGCCAAGGTGCAACCGAGAGATCAATATTACTGAGGAAGTGTTCTAGATTCACCCATAATTTGGAGTTGACAGCGTATTTCCATTCAGCTAGTCTAGATAATACCACAGCATGATAATAGTTCTTGGAGCGAAATAATTTGTCTCTAGATACTCTAGGGTGGCTGTTAGGTAACAAGTAAATATCCGGTCAGCGTCTCTCTTGACATCTCTTGCCCAGTGCTGGGATACAGATGGAGGGAATGGAGCTAGCAGAACTGAGTGGTCTTGTTGATTGGTTATTTATGCTGCTATACATGGTCCTTGGTGAATAATGTGTTTTTAATTTATTTTTACTAAATATTGGGTTACACTATGGATGTGTCTTCCCTCATTTATATATGATTAAATGCTCAGGGATATCCTCTGGAAAGGGTAAATAATCTGCTTGTAGGAGTGAAAGACCTGGTTTTGGACATTTCCAATCAAGTGCATCTGACCATCTGTGTCCTCAGCATGATGGTGGACTGTGCACATCGGGTGGCACTAGGATGAATTATTATTTTTGAATGTAGACAGAGAAGACTATACAACTTCAGTTTGATATAGAGACGGATTTGTTGAGAATCTTCACATTTTACAGAAGTTTTTAGACTTGAATTGATTTCATGAGGTAGTGCGGTTTTATTAATTTGTTTGTTTCACCATTTAATGTTCATAGCAAATTAGCTGCAGGTCTGGATACATGTTTGGGTGAGTTTATCACATATTAAAAGGATAAGTTTACCTTTTCTAGCATGTTACACCTGTATTTAGGGTGCATCATGTTACGCTTAAGCACCCTCGACTCACCCGTGACCGTGGGAGGGAATTCCTCTCCACTGCACCCGCTGTCACATTTTAAAAATGGCGCAACAGAGATCTGTGAATGAATGAACTACAAGTCCTGTCTTCCACTGTGGCAAGCGGTTTGAATGAACTACTAGCATTCTTATTAGCCTTGTAGTTTACCAAAGCTTCCTGCAGCTCAGTAACTGTATGCCCATACATAGGTACAGGCAGAGAGCTGTCAGGGGTGTCTTCATGAGCCTGGCATTGCACCTGCAGTCCACTAATCACAGGTGCAATGCTTTGCAGGCCCCAAGGTAAAAAAATAAATAAAAATAATGCACATTTTTTTACCTGCAAAATGATGTGCAATATCATTTTTTTTTTTTACTAAAAGGTCAACTTTTGAAAACCATGGTTTCGCATTATACAAATTTTAATATTGTGACTACATGAACTTACCAGTTAATGCCCAGTATGATTTTCCTACATACTCTTGTGTTAAAACAAAAGAGACCAAGGCCATTCCACCATTCATTATCCCAACAAATAATCGTGATGCAGCAAAAAGGCCATAGCTTGGAGCCAATGCTGTTAGGTAACCAAAGATGACATCGAATAAGAGACCTATGAACATAGAAAATAATGGCTGCATAAATTATCAAATTGATAGATAAAGAACCATATACAAAAGTACAGTATTATAGATGCTAAATATATGATGAAAAAAAAAAACTTACCAAAGCCATCAATATCTAATATCTATAATAGAGAAAAAATGGTTGCGCTCACCAAAGTAGTGGTGAATCAAAACTAAGCTGAGGTGCTCAAAGTTGTAACAAACTTTCACAAAATCCAAGAAAAAAATGCACTGTGCTGACAAACAACTGTTAAAATCAAAGAGTAACTATACTGAGTAATGAGCAATTAAAACACAAACAATCCCATAACTAGTGCATAAATTAATAGTAGTCCGTATTGCCACAAAGTGCTCATATAAAAGTGTAAAAACCACAAAAAAAAGTTCATAAATGATCTTCAACAACCACAAAAGCCTGGATCCAGCTGGCAAAAACTCATCACAGTGAAGCATATACAAACGTTCACCTGAACCAACTGGACATACTCTCACCTCATTAGTAGGACCTTTAAACTACAAAAGTTCAAAACGGCAGATTCCCTTTCAGTCAGCTAGGAAACCTTCTGTCACAGCCAGCTCCAGGAAGAGAGCACAATGTTGCCATTCAGAGAAAAAAAAACTAACAGACCATAGTGCTTTCCATATAAATGCATTGTAATGTAACTGTAATGTCTGCTTTCATTTTGTAAAGTGCTGCACAAACTGTTGGCGCTATATAAATCCTGTATAAGAATAATAAAAATAATAATAATAAAATTAAAAATGCACTTGCATATAAATAAATCAAGATTGCATTCTACAAAGACTCCAAGGAGCAGGTGTTCTCCCCACAGCTCACCGCTCCAACGAGATCAGGCTGACAGCCCAGGATACACTCCAGTAATGTCGGACTGCTGTGAGACCGATACTACTCCTGTGTCAATGTGTGAGCTCCTACACACTCCACCTTGCGTGTTACATTGTTTGACTTCATCATCGGACGTGGGGCGCCAGGAGTGCATCATATTTTTAGCCCGTCAGTCCCCCCAGCTAATTGGATCCCCAGCTGTCAGCCGGGTCTCTCACAATCACACATACAAGCCAGCTGGCGAGCAGATCGATCTAAAGGCGGTGTGCTCTTAACAGACTATTACTGTTAAATAAAAAAAATAGTGGGATTTTTTTATTTAGTTGATATCGGTATTTCACTGTATTGAGTTTATGCAAGATGAATCCTGGCTTTTGTGGTTGTTGAAGATATTTTTTTGTGGTTTTTACACTTGTGGAACTTTGTTGAACTAATGACTATTACTGATTCATACACTAGTTTTGTGATTGTTTGCTTTGTAACTGCTGTTTAGTTTGTCTGCGTGGTAGAATATTTTCTTGTATCAATATCTACACACATCTATTTATTTGCGCCTCTAAATCTTCCTGTTGCCATAGATCTCTTTATATATCTCTTTATGTATGTAAAGAGATGCAACATACGTTGTAGGTCTATTTTCAATTGTTGCAAGGAATTAGTAAAGTTATGTGTTCTTGTGACATTGATCGTTTAATTTGTTTCATTAAAATCCCAAGGAGGAGGAATTAACACCCTGCGTTTCACATACATGTTTCCATAGTAATGGAAAGCACCCTCGCACAGATACCATTCATAGTACTGTAGGCTACTATCAATGATTGAAAATAAAAACAATTCAGGCTAAAGTTAGTAAGATGAAGGATTTATTTTAACCCCATATTTAATTCTGTAATAGTGTACTCATTTCTTTGACATACAGAGGTATCACATAGGTGTGGAATAGTCATTGGTGTCACATGCAAGCCTTCATTTTCATTAATAACCACAAACGGCTAACTTTTCTGCAAACCTTACCAGACACTTCCCTAAAACTCACAGTTAATCCTAACCTGAAGCTAATGTTATTCTATAACATTAGGTGTGATAACCTTTGTGAATTGACTTTTGCAGACAAAAGCATGTATTCACCATCGAAAAAACTGCTAAAAAGTATAATTATCCTGCTGGAGACATATTGTTTATGGAACAAGAAGCACCTACGTGGACAACCTACCTATTAAATATACCGGCCTTCTTCCCAGTTTATCAGACAACGGTCCAAACAAAATGTTCCCAATGAGGAGACCGGCAAATAGCAATGAAGATGCCAAGTTAACCTTGTAGGCTTGATGCTTAATTAGGTTCCACTGTGGAATAAAACTATTAGCATTAACAATGATATTTACTCATCACAAATTACAGACAACCACTATTGTTTTATTATACTGTACATACATTACAAGCATTCTAGGCACATTCTATGAAGTTTTTAAACTGATGAAAACACATCATAAAATAAAAAAATAAAAATACACAAATTAAACTAGCTCTGTGTTTATTAATACATCTTTGAATGGATTTTTAAATGCAAACACCTTAAAGCCAAAGTTAAAAAAATAAATAAATAAATAAAGCACCCTTTGCCCTTTCGCCTCCCACTTCCTTCATAGAAGCTGTACTATAGCTTCCTTCAAGGAAAAGCACTCTATGAATGGAGGACGGGAAGATGAATGATCCACTTTTCATTGAAGGAAACTTTAGTACAGTCTTTATGAATGAAGGAATGTGGTGGAAAGGGTAGGCGTAGTCTGCACTCTTGACAAATGCCCATCACGGGTCCAGCTGCTATTAACCCCTGCAGCACCAGCAGATTACTGCTGTGGAAGTGTACGGGCAGAGAACAAAAGATTTAAGCTGGCACCAGCATAACAGACACTTCGCTGCAAGTATTGTTCCTTGTGCTGATGCCAAGGCTCTGACCACACAGCAAAGCTTCAGGGAGAAGAGAACGGTGAAGCCTGGTGTAATTAGGAGTCAAGTATGTAATAAAGCCTCTTCTGCAACCCCCTGGACTTAACAAGCATTTAATCCATGAAATGTGGGGATCCCACTGAAAGATTTTTTTTCTTTTGATCCCAGAGTTGGGCTTTAATTTGACCCAGTATCAGTTTCTTGTACAGCAGGACTCAGGGAAACAGCACAAGGAGCCATTCAGGTGTGCTACTTCGCTTTTTACTGTCCTGAGTAGAGTAGGAGAGTAGAGTAGGAGTGGGAAGATGACCTCTAAGTAAAGGTAAAACAGAAGAGAAAGATCAGGTCCCCTCCCGGAACCGTGTAACTCTCAGGAATGGATGGACATAAATTTAAATCCCTTTGGCAGTAAAACAGCTCCTTTATATGTACCGTATATATTTTTATTTTATTTTTTATTGTACATAAAAATAAAAAAAAAAACACATCATGTGAGTATTAAAAAATCTTAAATAGCTCTGACAATAACAAATATAATTATTATTATAGGGTCTTGGATGTATAAATTGTTCCAAGACAAGAGATTTATATTTGGTATTGTCAGAGCTATTTAAGGTTTTTTAATACTCACATGATGTCTTTTTAAAGAAATTTTTGTACAATAAAAAATACTTTTCTATATATTAACCACTTGCCTACTGGGCCTCCATCCTGCCCAGGCCAAATTATCAGCTTTCAGTGCTGTTGCGCTTTGAATGACAATTGTGCGGTCATGCAACACTGTACTCATATGACATTTTTATAATTTTTTTCACACAAAAATAGAGCTTTCTTTTGGTGGTATTTTTTTTTTTACCACTGGGATTTTTATTTTTTTCTAAACTAAAAAAGACCAATAATGTCGAAAAGAACAAAACATTTATCTTAGTTTCTGTTATAAAATTTTGCAAATAGGTAATCTATCTCCTTCACTGATGTGCGCTAATGAGGCTGCACTGATGGGCACTGATAGGCTGCACTGATATAATGTAGGTCCCTGGCGCTACTGTGAGTAATTGGGGTCAATAAGTGGTTATATAATAATGGCGGGTAGGTAATTTGCAGCAAAATGAGTAGTGTTCACAAAATACACAAATAAGCAATAGAATAGGTAAGGAATTTCACGCAAATAGGGATAAATAACAGTAAAGTGCACCAGTGCAATGATTGCTAGCTGATTGTAACACTAATTGAGGTTAATGATCTGGAGGTAATAAATAAATACAGTCCTAAATAGGTGTAAAGATAAATACAATCCTAAATAGATGTAAAGATCAGAAATGCATATAAATATCACAAAATGGATGTAAAAATCGCATAAAAATATAAAAATCACATAGAAAAATTAGTGGATGTTGAATCGCAAGTAAATCGCATAAAAGATAAAATTCACGTGGGTAAAATCAACAATGGTGACAATTGGCTAAAATTGTGAGTGCCCAGTGCTAAAAGTAGCTACAAAGTGAATCACATGAGTAGCATAATTAATAAGCAAATTATCAAATAAAGTATCTAAAAGTGCATAAAGTGCATCAAAGTAATAATGCTATTGATCATAGTGAATAATGTGATAAAGAAGAGTGATAAATCAATGAATAGATGGTGTGATAAATAAATGAGTAAAAAAGTAAATAAATAGATGAATCAATGGTGTGATGAAAATAAATAAATAAATAGATGAATCCACTAGGGGCATAAAAATAGATAATATTAATATCAATAGTAGTCCAATATTGCTCCAGAGTGCTGTCAGATATTTCCGAGCATAAATTCTATGCGTTTGGCTATGTGGATAAAGCAATTAGGTTTCATCTATTTGTGGGTATCCTTGACTGGTCTCTCTAGCCTCTCACCTCAGGTCTGATTAACATACGCCTTTCTGGGGTGTCCTGTATCCCCAATATAGCGGTATCTGGAGATTTGCAGAGCCTCAAGCGTGTTGGGTATGTGCCTTTAAGGGGTATCTCCTGTCCGCACTGCTGGGGTATCCAAAGTCTGCAGAGTCTAGTGAATGCTCCGGTCAGGTCTTTCTCCCTTTAATGCCTCTGTGCTAAGTACCTACAGTGCTTAATGTCACTGGCTCAAAAATTACATAACACCAGGGGAGGTAGAAAGGGGAACAGAGAAGCCTCCACTAGTGTAGTAAGTTTGTAAACAATTAGTTGAATTTATTTAAATAGTAAGATCGAGTCGTAATGCATAGGGAGTGGCCGTAGGCAAACCAACAGTGAACAGGACGCGAGGAGGCGCTGAGAACGCCGGTGATGTTCAAAACATTTTTAACTCTTCATGCCATGTTTTAATTTCTTTAATGTACGAGTACATCTTACTATTTAAATAAATTCAACTGATTGTTTACAAATTTACTACACTAGTGGAGGCTTCTCTGTTCCCCTTTCTACCTCCCCTGGTGTTATGTCATTTTTGAGCCAGTGACATTAAGCACTGTAGGTACTTAGCACAGAGGCATTAAAGGGAGAAAGACCTGACCGGAGCATTCACTAGACTCTGCAGACTTTGGATACCCCAGCAGTGCGGACAGGAGATACCCCTTAAAGGCACATACCCAACACGCTTGAGGCTCTGCAAATCTCCAGATACCGCTATATTGGGGATACAGGACACCCCAGAAAGGCGTATGTTAATCAGACCTGAGGTGAGAGGCTAGAGAGACCAGTCAAGGATACCCCACAAATAGATGAAACCTAATTGCTTTATCCACATAGCCAAACGCATAGAATTTATGCTCGGAAATATCTGACAGCACTCTGGAGCAATATTGGACTGCTATTGATATTAATATTATCTATTTTTATGCCCCTAGTGGATTCATCTATTTATTTATTTTCATCACACCATTGATTCATCTATTTATTTACTTTTTTACTCGTTTATTTATCACACCATCTATTCATTGATTTATCACTCTTCTTTATCACATTATTCACTATTATCAATAGCATTATTACTTTGATGCACTTTATGCACTTTTAGATACTTTATTTGATAATTTGCTTATTAATTATGCTACTCATGCGATTCACTTTGTAGCTACTTTTAGCACTGGGCACTCACAATTTTAGCCAATTGTCACCATTGTTGATTTTACCCACGTGAATTTTATCTTTTATGCGATTTACTTGCGATTCAACATCCACTAATTTTTCTATGTGATTTTTATATTTTTATGCGATTTTTACATCCATTTTGTGATATTTATATGCATTTCTGATCTTTACACCTATTTAGGACTGTATTTATTTATTACCTCCAGATCATTAACCTCAATTAGTGTTACAATCAGCTAGCAATCATTGCACTGGTGCACTTTACTGTTATTTATCCCTATTTGCGCGAAATTCCTTACCTTATCTCAGGCTGCACTGATAGGCGGTACTGTTGGAGCTGCACTGATAATCAGGACACTTATGATCAGTGCCCTGATTATCAGTGTAGCTGTCCCCTTTCACACTTTCCAGTTACCAGCTCTCCTCATGCTGTGACTGCATGAGGAAAGGAATGCCGACAACCGGCATGTGTTTACATTGTGATCAGCTGTGATTGAAGCAATGTGATTGGCCCTTTGCCCTGATCTGTGATCAGTGGTATTTCGAAGGACACATTGATCACAGAGCATGCTGCAGCAGGCAGGCGGGGGGCTTGGTTCTTGGAGAACGTCAATAGACGCCCTCCCAAAACTGGATGACCGCTCTGTAGCCATCATTCGGCTATAGCACGGCCGGCTAGTGGTTAAGATGTGTTACATTTTAACCTGCGTTAAAGTCCCAATGGGGTATTTTTGTTCTTTCTCATGGTTTGGGGACGAGCAGTTTTTACTTATTGAAGTTCCATTGTAAAAGCTTTTTAAAACTGATTTTAGTTTAAAAAAAAAAAAAAAAAACACAGGAAATGTTTGAAGTTACTTAGTTATTCCCTACGTCGACCTTCGATACTTTCAATTCTCAACAGTATGTAATGACATATGCTACGCTGTTTGGTATTATTCTTCTTCCTTTGTTGTATATTAAGTTCAGTAAAGAAAAAGTGAAAATAAAACAAACAGGGCTAACAACCAACACCCAGGAAATTGAAAAAGAATGCATCTAACATCTGTGTGAAGGAGTCCCAACAATACAGGTCTAAGTGGAACAGAAACAGACTGCACAAAAGCGGCTCAGGCCTTATTGCAAGGGGATTATGTAGTTTATCTGAAGATTTATAAACTCATCTTGAACATCTCAATAATTAAAAGATAATTAAATAAGATAATAATAATATAATTAATTATAGTGAAGCAGAATGCTGATTCTCATGTTATCACTCCCCGTAGCCAATTTCCCCTGCAGTGTCTACATATGATGGGCAGACAGCTCAATCACAGAAGTTTCTATTCTGCTTTCATTGAAAGCATTTCACCAGCTAAGATACCTCAATGGACATTATTATCTCCTAATCACAAACTGTAAATCAAAAAGAGAACCGTTTAAGCCATTTTTATAGCTGCAGAATAGGATGCAAGAAAGGTAATGGATAGATGGAAGATAGCAATATAAATGGGTCTCTGGAGTGGCTGCCACTATTGTATTGTATTGAATCACATACTACCAACCTGGAATCCTACTTTAATAACATGCAAGGAGCCTTGGTGTGAATTAACCCACACCAACCAATCAATCAGATTTCACTATTCTACCTGAACTAAAATTACTGGTATCTAAAGTTTAGTTCCACATTTGAGTAAGTGTTTTGTTATGCATTTAGAGTAAATACAATATGATTGTTTACCCTATTCTTTAACTTTTTTTTGACCTCTGTAATATTTTTAAATGTGTCCCATTTTTTTTTAAAGTGCACACATGATTTTTGCACACTTGTTAGAGATATGTATAGAGCTGAAAATGTAAAACAATTCTTTATTAATCTGGCCATACACTATATGATCTGACTCTACAATTTCTGTGCAATGTCCTTTAGATTTATAGGGGCAAAAAAAATAAAAAATCCTTTGTATATTTGTGTCTAATCACACATGCCATCATATTACATAGTTGTTCGTAGATCTAAAGGAAATTGTAAAAATGTACTTTGTATAGTGTAAAGTCACCCTTTATGCATTCTTCAGGCTCTTACATTTTAAGTGGAACACCTGACATAACTATCACCTAAGTTTAATAGAATAGTAAAGGGTTGGAAATTCTGTGGGTTCTTACTGCTGTCTGTGGCTTTGGTGAAAAGATTTAAAGAACAATCACCAGATGAAAAAAAAAAAAAAAAAAAAAAAAAAAAGAAAGGTTGTTAAACCCTCCTGGGGCCCTTGTGTACATAGTAACTGTCTCCATTAAAATCTGAACAGTAATTGTTGGATAAAATAAATACTTCTAAATCTGTCATTTCTGGCTGTAGTTCCAGCCCCAAACCCCGAAGCCAAAGAACAAAGAATATGGGGGTATTCCAATCAGGGGTGTTACAGCCACCACTGAGCCCCACTTCCTTCCCATTCTGCAGTGTCGTGTCTCTTTGTCTTGCCTCTTCAGTACACACACAGTCCTGATCTGCAGCCAGCTATTCAGGGGAAACTGAGAGATCTGAGAGTCAGCTTGTGCTATGATAGATTGCATTGCGAGAAAAGGGCTTTTTTTTTTTACAAAAAAACAAACAAATTAACAGCAGCACACAGTGGCTACTATACTTTTCTGAGACAGCCTAGTGTGGAATCTGGCTTGTACTGTTGTCAGCTTGTGTTTTTGTGAATGAAAGCGCTTTTCTCAAGCTGCAATTATTCATAGCACAAGCTACCCCTCTCGCCATGCTGGACTCTGAACTAAATAGGAGGGATGAGGAGACAGCACTGCGTTGCACAGCAGAGTTCCACCTGGCAGCTTAGGAGGAAGAGGGAGAGCTGTGCAGGCTTTGTGAGCGCTGTCTGTCATGGCCCATCTCTTCCCAAGCTGTCACAGACAAAAAACGGCCTTCTTTTTTCAGTGCTGTTGGACAGTTAGGCGGGTGGGAGCTATCACCACAACTCAGCAACCCCTGCACAGAATTTAGATGGTGACAAGTGCTAAGAGATCAGGATCCCCTGGGGGGGGGGGGGGGGGGTCTTTACTATATATTTCTGACCCAACACACCTGATAAAATCCAGCAAATTTCCACCGAAGTTGTATGTGCACGTGGTTCTCCCAAGCTACCTTAGCACTCTGACCTGATTATAATAATTCAGTCATGTACAACAATGTCTACAGCAGCCTGAGTAAGTAGTGCCTGGAAGGAAATAATTTTTACTTGGTATGGATGTTTGTTATTTTTATTCTTGTACTACTATTTTAACCACTTCCTGCCTGCCGTATGCAGAATGACGGCCGCAGGGTGGTTCCATTAGCCTGACTGGGTGTCATATGACGTCCAGCAGGATAAGCTGCTCGTGCGCGCCCACACGCATCTCTGATCTAGGTATAGGGCCTATGACGTAGGCTCTTTACCATGTGATCAGCTGTGTCCAATCATAGCTGGTCACATCATAACCAGGAAGTGCTGTTTATTGGCTTTTTCGCTATTCGCGCTAACAGAGCGCCAGCAGAGGAGAGCCGATCAGCGGCTCTCCTGAAATGGGGGGTTTGCGCTTATAATCAGTGCACTGATTATCAGTGCAGACCCATTAAGGATGCCCACTAGAGCCCACCAGGGATGCCAACCCATGCCCAAAGATGCCAATCAGTGCCCATCAGTAAGGTCTGTCAGTGCCTCCCCCTCAGGGCTGCCCATCAGTGCCATCTATCAGTGTCCATCAGTGCCGCCTATCAGTTCCCATCAGTGCCGCCTATCAGTGGCACCTATCAGTGCCCATCAGTGCTGCATATCAGTGCCCATCAGTGCTTGTCAGTGAAGGAGAAAATATACTTTACAAAATTTTATAACAGAAACAGAGAAAACTTTATTTTTTTTAAAATTTTCAGTCCTTTTTTATTTGTTTAGCAAAAAAACAAAAAAAAAAAAAAAAAAAAAAAAAAAAAAAAAAAAAAAAAAAAAAAAAAAGTGGTGATCAAATACCACCAAAATAAATCTCTATTTGCGGGGAAAAAATAAAAAATAAAAATGTTGTTTGGGTAGAGAGTTTCATGATCGCGCAATTGTCATTCAAAATGCGACAGCGCTGAAAGTTGAAAATTGGCCTGGGCAGGAAGGGGGTGAAAGTGCCCTGTATTGAAGTGGTTAAGTAAATGTTTGAACAGCAAACAAGCCAAGAATTTGCAATGAGTCCCCATCATGGGCACTGTGTACAGATAGTTAAAACCTTGCTGAATGGCAAGGAACATTTAGACACATCAAGGTCTATATAATAAGAACACAGTGCTCAGGACAGCCACTTGAAAGTGTTTTCGATGATTTAAAGACATATTCACAGGCAGCTTTTAGTGCCTGCTTTCAAACATGTTGCTAGTTTAAACACTGACATACAGTTGGCAAGGTTCACTTTCAACGGATAAGTGCATTTTAAATTTACTTATCCTTTTATGCTCCCCTCTCCTTGCCCAGCACTTTGAACATAGACTATACAAGCTGCAGTGCACTTTTCATTGATGTTAATGGAGGCCATGGCGCGCATGCATCAGTACAGCTCAGAGGATTTCTGAAGATTTCACCTCTAGGCTGTACAGTGTTCAAAAGAACACCCAGTGAGGATCTTTATACATAAACATTATAAGTAAATATGACATATCTTCAAAATGCCTAGAGGAAAGGAAGGGCGGAAAGGTTAAATACACTAAAAGTCCACCTAAAGCATATACATCATTAAAACTACTTCCATGTAAGATACATTGAACACGATACCGATATCCATATAAACTGTATCTATGATTTTTTTTTCTAAGGCAGGAAGGAGAAGTTATACTTGAACTGTCACTTAGTGTGTCCCTTCTTAACATTTATGGAAGTACTAGATTGTGAGATGCAATATCAGATCTGAACATTTCTAACAAGGCAGAGACAACATGACCTGTGGCATACCACAGGCTTGATTCATCAACTACAATATCACTTGTCTCTGCTAAGATCGCCATATCCACAAATGTTATCATATGTCACAATATTGCTTGCTTCACTAAAGATGAAAAACTTGTATTCATTATTAATGGATGGAAATGTTCCCTTGTGATTTCAACACCCTCTTCACAAAAATAGGATTTTTAAAACAGCTTACCTGTAAAATCCTTTTCTTGGAGTACATCACGGGACACAGAGCCATAGTAGTTACTATGTGGTTATAGGCCACCTCTGTGTAATGGACACTGGCACACGCTAAGACAGGAAGACCCCTCCCACTACTGGGAGTACCTCAGTTTTTTTTCGTGTATTAAAAGAGGGGAGGGACCTCTGTGTTCCGTGATGTACTCCAAGAAAAGAATTTTACAGGTAAGCCGTTATAAAAATACTGTTATAAAAATACTATTTTCTTTATCGTACATCAGAGCACAGAGCCATAGTAGTTACTATGTGGGATGTCCCAGAGCAATGCCAACTGAGGGGAGGAAGACACAACAAAAGTAGGGCACCATGAGAACAGAGGAATTATACTGCTGCCTGCAGCACACTGCACCCAAAGGCGATATCCTCATGCCTTTCTACATGCCTTTTTACATCAACCTGATAGAATCCGGTAAATGAATGGACTTAAGACCAAGTTGCGGCCTTGCAGATTTGAGCCATGGAGGCTTGGTGATGCACTGCCCACACAGCACAAACAGCTCTGGTGGAGTGCGCTTTGATTTGAGAGGGTGTAATCTGTCTCTTCAAACCATAAGCTTGAGCAATTACTTGCCGAATCCATTTAGAAATAGTAGATTTCGATGCTGCCTTTTTTAGGACCTTCAGGCAACACTAACAAAACATCTGTTTTTCGAATCTAAGCAGTCGCCTTCAAGTAGACTTTGACTGCTCTCACCACATCTTGCGTGGGGACCACCAAGATCACTTTTTAAGACAAAAGACGGTCCAATGCTTGAAAGAGAGACTTCTTTTTCTCTGGCTCCTTGGGAACATTTGATCTGAGAAAATGAGGAGATGGGGACTCTCAGAACTCTAGCTTGTACCCTAGAGCTATTGAGGAGTCACTCATTTGTCTCGACACTCCTGCCAGACCCTTGAGAACTGCAGAAGTCTTCCCCCCCACTCAAGTAAGTGGGGGCGCCCCTTCATAAGGTGACCTTATTTTTTTTGTTTTGTAGGTTTCCTCCCCCAGGACTTCTTTTGTCCCTGGGGTTGACCCTGAGGTTTTCCTCTAGAACTTGACGGTGGAGGCCGTCGTGACTGCCTGGAGGCTGATGCCTCTGGCTTTGGAGAAGGAGCTTGTTTAAATGAAATATGTTTACTCCTCTTCCTAACTGGCAAAAGGGTATTTTTTCCACTAGAATTTTTTTAGATGTGTTTATCCAAATCATCCCCAAACAGCTGTTCACCATGGAAAGGAAAACTAGCCAGGAGTTTTTTGCAAGGCGCTTCGGCTGACCAATTTTTCAACTATAGTATTCTACGCATATGTACCAGCCCAATCGTAAGGCGCGAGGCCTGAAGAATCTCTCATAGCGTCTATTGCAAAACATAAGGCACCTGGTAGCTCGGCTAAATCCTGGGCCTTCTGATCAGGGATAACCTTAAGCACCTGTTTAAACTGGTCTTTCAAGGACTGACATACACCAATTGCTGCCACCGCAGGTTGAGTCACTAAACCTGCCAGAGAAAATGTGTTTAACGGAAATTCAAATTTTTTATCCATTGGAACCCTAATCATTTGAGCATTGTCTACCGGACAAGTCAAACTTTTATTCACAGAGGATATAGCAGCGTCAACTGCTGGTATCTCGCAATTTTTTGTGAATTTTTCCTCCATGGTATAAAGTGTGATGGGTGATCCCACTCAGAATACATAAGCTGTTTCAGCAATGAATGGACAGTAAAGGAATGCACAGCTTGAGAAGGCTTTAGTGAACCCAAACAAGAAGTAGGCTTATCAACCGACTCAGTTAAGGGTAGCATAAACGTGGAGCGGACCAACTCAGTAAGAGATTGCACCATCAATCTTTCAGATTGTGAAGCTGAAGGAGGTCCTTCTGCATTTGACCCCTCAGAAGAGGAGTCATCAGCCTCTTCACGGTCCCCTGAGAGAAATTAGTCTTCTCCCGTCCCCAGTTCCTCTGTTTGAGGGTCCCAGGTAGTGGAAGGGGACCTGTTGCATTTTGTCCCACTCTGGGAAGATGCGATTAAAGCCGCTAACCTTTCCTCCAATCCTATAATAGCTGAGGAAAAAAACCTCTTCAGCAATATAGACAGGGGCTGCAGTGTTGGAAACAGTTGCAACATTTGACGGCCCCAATGACTCACTCTGACCAACCACCTCAGATTTTTCAGGAGAGGATGCCATTGTAGAGATGAGACAAAGCTTCTTAGAGCTTGAGGGAGACACTTTTGAGATCTTTTTTGGGGTGTTTCTATCTCCCCTTCTGACCATAGCCCGATGCCCAAATGCTGAGGTACTACCAGAAGAAATTGCACCCACTGCTTGAGCTAGTGCAACTGCCACTGCTATTAATGCTCAGCCTGATGCTCCAGTAAATGTGCCAAGGGAATGCCTGTGTCACCATTTACATGCCCCTTTCTGCTTTTGTGTCCCTCCGTCAGCTGCAGTCAGCAAAATGGAGCCTTTTAAATGCAGTCCCACGGTGGACGTTGCTGCGCGGTAATGCTGCGCAAAGCCATGCCCCCTACGTCTTCCCACCACACCCCCATCCTCTTTTCAAAAGAGCATTTTCCTGCATGACAGGATCGGCGCGCGTGTGTGTGGGGGGGGGGGCGTCTAGGAGGATAGCTGGTGACAAACCGCCGTGCAGAGGCAGTGGAGAACAGGGCGGCATCCGTCGATCGTTCTGGCTTCCCCCTACCTATCCAGGGAGAGGGGGAGAGCTTCTGCCCAGGTGGGGGGTGTTTTTAGAAAACCCCCCCCCCAACATCTTACTGGAGGCCTGGGACTGCTAGCCGGAGGGAAGATTGTAGCTTCTGCTGACACTTCCAGTCGCAGCGACTTCAAAGTAGGGCCTGCACTACTTTTGTCTGACTTTGAGGTGTCTTTAGGTCCCTAGACCTCAATATTATACAGGCATTGCTTCAAGTCGCGTCAAAAATCGCATCAAAATTGTGTCAAAATCGCGGCAAAAATTTGCAGGACTTTCAGGTTGCACAAGTGTGAAAGGGGCCTAATGGACACAGGGCATCAATTGGGGTCAGAAACCCAGGGCCGTAGATAAAGGGGGTACCACCAGTCCTGTATGGGGCCTGGGCCAACAGGGGGGCTCAGGCAGCAGGGTGAATTTTATGTGGATAGGGAGGGTGATCTGTGCGGCAGGTAAAGCAATTACTGGGACCAATCCTCTGTATGGCTCTCTCTGCAGCAGCTGAAAGCTGGCTTCTCCTCTCCCTCCCATTGGCTTTCAGCTGCTGCAGAGGGAGCCATACAAAAGGATCAGTTCTAGTAATTCCCCACCCCCCACGATCACTCTTCCTGTGCACCATACATTTCCCCATGCTGCCCAGGACCTCCTGTGTGCCCCAGCTCCCCCCAGTGCTGTTGGCTTCCCTCCTCTTCTTCCTGCTGGCAGCTGCAAGCACACAATAGAATCCTTCAAGATTGAGAGAGGGGGAATGTCATAAAGTGTCATATTTACCACCCCTTCCTGACTGTGTTCATTCATAACTGAACCATTGGCTGTATGGGGCCCTGTGTCAGGTTTGACTGTATGGGGCCCCAAGGTTTCATACAGCAGCCCTGCAGACACCAGCAAGGCAGGGGGGGGGGGGGTTCTACTGAGGGCTGCCATTTCTAAGAATGAACTGGTTGGATCTTTTGAGGTTAAAAGGTGGCTTCAAATTCAACTCAAAAACTTGCTGCCAGTTCCTGGATGGTACATTTTTAAAGCAGCAGTACAAATAAAATTCAGCAGAATTCAAGAAAGCTGTGATCTCTGATGGAGGACAATGCTCCATTACATGCATCCAAGTATTCAACTGCCTGCCTAGCTAGCAAAGGCCTCAAAGATAATGGATTACTGACCTGGCCCCATTCCTCACTGGACTTAAATCCTATTATGATATTCTGGGCCCTTCCCAATAGTACCGTTTATAGTAAGGGAAGGAGATACAGTGCTTTGAACAGCATTTGGGAGGCTTTTTTAAGCAAAAGTTCATCATGAAAATGAAATAAAAAAAAAAACTGACAGACTCTGAGGATTGGAGGCTAAAGGCACTGATTTAGTGATTGTGACTGTCACCAAACAAATCACAGGTGTGGAATTAATAATTTAAAACACAAGAACCAGGGATATTCGCCTGCAGGGTATGTCTGATTAACCGATTTAAAAGTATTGTATGCCTCGTAACACATGAGAGTAAATGAGTGGGTAAAAAAGAGAAAAAAACATGTAATTAAGTTGCTTAAAACCTCCACACACTAATAGTAGCCCAGTTACTGCGCAGACCTATGTTTTCCTCAAAAATTTTACACATATGTATTTCATGTAAAATACAATTTTGAATTTACCAAAAACATAAAAGCATTTGCCCAATTATTGTCAACAAAATGTATAGTATTACTTATTGTTTTATATATACATTCACAACAAAAATAAAAAATAAATGTAAATGATTTCTCCAAAAATATTAAGAGGTCTATTTAAAAATGTTTTCACACAGAATTCCTATAACTTTCACACGGGATTCATACATCTTTCTATTCAGATTCAATTGAAAAAATGTGTGAAACCGAAGTGAAAATTGTACAAATCCAATGTGAAAACAATTAGAAATAGACCCTTAAGCCAAAAATGCTTTTATTTTGGTGCTTAATCTTTTTTTCTGCTTAACATTTACTTAATCAAACCCTATATTAGAAAAATGTTGCAGAATGCAAATAACCAAACACCATAATGTGGCTATGGTAAGTGAAGGATAGATTACAGTACATAAAACAGGGTTAAATATAGAGTTTTCCTTTAGCACCGATGTAGGTTAAACAAAGGAACACAGACAGTACTAGCTTATACAGTACATTTACCTTTTAACAAAATGAGAAGGCTAAGAAATTAACAATTTGGAAATTACATTTCTTATCTACTATGCTCCCCTCAAGCATTCAAAATGATACTTGCCTCAGATACTATGGAGGTGAAGTTGTTTGCATATTGGACATGCTTGATAAAGTCTTCATCGCTGAGGCCTTCTTCCTTATTAATCTGATATTCTGGTACAGCACCCACAATGACAATCAGCATCGACTGAAAAGCCACATACACCTAACAGCAACAACAAAACCAAATCATCAGTTAAAAAAGGGACAATGTCATTTATCTACTTATTAATATAACTTTTATAAAGCTTCGGTATGGCAGTTTTTCTTTTTAATTCTTTATTTATTGATTTTTTTTCCTTACATACAGTGCCTTGAAAAAAGTATTCATATCCCTTGAATTTTTCCACATTTTGTCATGTTACAACCAAAAACGTAATGTATTTTATTGTGATTTTATGTGAAAGTCAACACAAAGTGGCACATCATTTTGAGGCAAAAGGAAAATGATAAATGGTTTTCCAAATTTTTTACAAATAAAATTTCTGAAAAGTGTGGCATGCATTTATATTCAGCCTCCTTTACACTGATATCTCTAACCAAAATCTAGTGGAACAATTGCCTTCAGAAGTAACCTAATTAGTAAACAGAGTCCACCTGTGTGCAATTTAATCTCAGTATAAATACAGCTGTTCTGTGAAGCCCTCAGAGGTTTGTGAAAGAACCTTAATGTACAAACAGCAACATGAAGGTTAAGGAACACACCAGACAGGTAAGGGATAGATTTGTGGAGAAATTTAAAGCAGGGATAGGTTATAAAAAAATATCCCAAGCTTTGAACATCTACAGAGCACCATTCAATCCACCATCTGAAAATGGAAAGAGTATGACACAACTGCAAACCTACCAAGACATGGTCGTCCAGCTAGACTGACAGGCTGGGCAAGGAGAGCATTAATCAGAGAAGCAGCCAAGGAGCCCATGGTAACTCTGGAGGAGCTGCAGAGATCCACAGCTCAGGTTATAGAATCTGTCCACCGGACAACTATTAGTCATACACGCCACAAATCTGGCCTTTATGGAACAGTGCCAAGAAGAAAGCCATAAGAAGTCCAGTTTGCGAGGAGCCATGTGGGGTACACAGCAAACACAGGGAAGAAGATGAATTCAACTTTTTGGCCTAAAACTATAACGCTATGTGTGGCGGAAAACTAACACTGCACATCACCCTGAACACACCATCCCCACCTTGAAACATGGTGGTCACATGTTGTGGGGATGCTTTGCTTCAGCAAGCACAGGGAAGCTGGTCAGAGTTGATGGGAAGATGGATGAAGCCAAATACAGGGCAATCTTAGAAGAAAACCTGTTAGAAGAAAACCTGTTAGAGTCTGTAAAAGCCCGTGTTTATCGAGAGTTAGTGGAAGTTTGGTGACTTAAGATTCGCGTCAGTTTTCTGACTAAGAGTACTGTTTATTAGTGCGTGTAGTCAGTTCGCATTTGTTGTCATTGCGGCCTATATCTTGATATAGGACGCTTTGATTTGGACCTTCTGAGCGATGTTTCCCAGTTCGTGCTGTACGCGGAATTGGTGTCGGGCTTTTAGCTTTGACCCAAGACCCGTCCATGAACAGAGTGACGAGAGTATGTGGACCAAGAATTGGTTGCTTTGACCAGTTCTCGCACATGCCTTTGCTTCGTGAGATCCGGGAGAATAATCCTGATGATTTCAGGAACTTTCTCAGGATGACGGACCCCGATTTTCACCGTCTTTTGGCTTTGCTGACCCCCTTTTCAGCCTTCCAGCAGAACAACTTGGCGACCTAAACATACAGCCAGAGCTACTATATTAAGGTAACATTTCTACTTTACTATTCCCTTCTATGTATGCTCTGTTTGGAATGGTTTAGATCAAAGTTCTAATATGCTGTGCAAAGCATGTAGTGCAAGGGGCTGCCTCCATACTTTCCATTTCCAATTTTTTTGTCTTCTTTCCCTCCTATTAGCTTGCTTGGTAATTTAATAATGTCACACTGTGCCTGCCTTTTTTTTTTGGGGGGGGGGGGGGTTGAAATGTTATTTGATCTTTCCTGTGGCCTGCCAATAGTGTTAAGTACAGAGGGTCTGGGCAAACTAGCCCACATTTTTGAGCCATTTGCCAATCAATGAAGTGCAGAGGGTTACCTGTCCACCACCCCCCCCCCCCCCAAAACCCTAGTTATTGCCAATGTCCCAAAAGAAGTGGGGGGATTGATGGGGGGGTGAGTAATCTGTGAAGGGGAGCCTCTACTTTTCTGTGCAAATACTTTCCAGCCTCAATTTTATACAATGCTCTTGTTCCAAGATGTTGATTGTCTAATCTGCTTGCAATGTTTAGGTGCAAAGTGACTAATTTTTTTTTCTTGTTTCACTCAACAGTTCCCTTCCACGCCACAGGAATGGCAGACTGTGGCCTCCCACTTTGCCAGCCGTTGGGACTTTCCTAACTGCGGAGGGGCAATTGATGGGAAACACGTCCGCATCGTCCCACCGCCCAACTCGGGGTCCTACTATTATAATTATAAAGGGTTTAATAGTGTAGTGATGTTGGCGGTGGTGTCGGCAACATACGAGTTTATGTATGTGGACGTGGGGATGAACGGCCGGATATCGGATGGTGGGGCCATTACGCACACGGAGTTCTACTGGCGTCTCCAAAGTGGCAGTCTGTGCTTGCCACCTCCAGAGGAGAATGCCGAAGGACTCCCCTTCGTCTTTGTCGCAGATGAAGCGTTTGCGTTGACTCCCCATGTGATGAGGCCGTTCCCGATGAGGACCCTCACCCCGGACCAGAGGGTCTTCAACTACAGGCTGTCCAGAGCCAGAAGAGTGGTGGAGAACACTTTTGGCATCCTGGCCAGCCGCTTCCGCCTGTTCCTGACGGCATTTAACTTGGCGGAATACAAACTGAACCACATAGTTCTTGCCTGTTGCATATTGCACAACTTCCTCAAAAGACATAACAGGAACTATGTGGTGCCGTTGGCCCAGATGTGGAGGGCCCTCCAAATGCGGAACTCACAGCCCTTCGAGTGGCACGTCCAGGCTTGCCCCCTCTAAATGCCCGTGTGGTCCGGGACCAATATATGGAGTACTTTGTGGGTAGGGGGGCCATTGCTCTGCCTGACGATGTGTGAGAGGCATTTTTTAATAAATCAGATATTTTAACCAACCTATGATTTCTTGTCATTTCAGTCTTCTTTTTAGCTTATTTTACCTTGACATTTTTTCCCTTTGCCTTCGACAGTGGGAATGCACTTTCTGGGCAAAAGGAGGTAACAGTCTCTTCTTCCCAAAAAGATTATTCTCATGTTGTGTGTTTGCTACCTAATCTTTGGTCTAGAGAAGGTTTGTCCTGCATAACTGACACCCAAAATACTCCTTTTCAGCACCAGGTCTGACATGTGTGTATTCTCAAAAATGCTGTGCTCCGTGTTTTCGTACAAAGCACTGTGGGTGTCATTTACATAAGTCAAATCCGCTATGCTCTACAAGTGCATTGAAAAAGTTCCCAGGGAAAGAAATTTGGAGTGCAAAGTGGATTTGCCTTTAGTAAATAACACCCATTGCCCCCCATATCCTTTACATTTTACATACATAATGCATTGTGTTTTTTAAATAAAGAAGCCACACATTTAGAAAACTAAAAAAGTTTACTAGGAAAACATTCACAAGTGCGTTTACAATCTTCACGCCAAAACTGACAACATCTTGTTTATTTACAACAGTGTTTACAAACATTCCGCAATTGGTAAAAACCAGGCATGGAGCAAAACAGAACCTATGAACTCGGAAAGTTCAACTTTGTAAAGTGAAGACAAGATCAGACATGACTATATGTTCAAAGTGTGTTTGATCTTGCCTTCATCACATGGGGGGGTCACCCCCGGAAAGTGGAATTTTAGAACATGCACACAATTTGGGTCTGAAAATGGACATTAGATGGTAAAACACATGCCTAGAAGCTTCAAAAGTGCCATTTTCCATCATGGGGATGAATGGACGTTTTTTGGGGGTGCAACCCCTTCACCACAACCACTTTCGTAGTTCGTAAAGTGTTTGCACCCCCAAAAAAACGTTGGCATTCATCCACCATGATGGGAGCTAGCAAATGTGGACACAATGTGTGCATGTTCCAAATTTCACACAGTTTTTAAGTTGCAAATGTGTTCAGAAGCTGGCACAAATGTGTGTTAATTACTTGGTGCGTTTTCATATTTTTCCTAAAACATCAATGATGTTCTTCAATTTTTGTTGAACATCATTGATGTTTTGCTTTATGTAATCTAGATCTCGATTGCAGACCATTATCTCTCCGATGAGTACGTGGGCACTCTCTGTGGTAAAGTGCGATTTTTCTTCCACAACATCCACGTCACCTAAAAACCACAAACAAACAAAAATGGGGTGTTGGAAATGAGGCAGCCATACATGGATTAGCTTACCAGTAGCTGTGTTCTCCCACACTCACCTGTTGTGGTGACAATTTCTCCAAGTTCGATGATCTCTCCTTCCTCCTCCTCCTCCTCCTCTGCTTCTGCTCTTTCCCCTTTTTTGGGAGGTGTTGGTTTGGGGGTTTCCTCAGACGGCCCAAGTTTTCGCTCCCCTATGAGAATGTCCAAAAGGAAGATTTAGCAACACAAGCTATTGAGGGCAGAAATAGGAAATGACAAACATTGCATGAAAGTGACGGACACTATTTTAGTTTGGCCAGTTACAAATGTCAACTACATGAATGTAGTCACTTTGTAAAGGTGCTAAACTGACTAGCTTTTTGGTAGAAGTTTGTGTGATGGAGACCCCCCTCTAGTATCCACTGGAGCACATGTGTGGAAAAGCCTAATAAAAAGGGGGTTTGGGTGTCCAGCACTAGTGCTCTAGAGTCCAGATGGGTAAACAGCTACTGGGTGACCTCTCCTTTACATTGAATAAATTGGCTTTACATTCTTGATGACATTTCTAGTGAGAACAAACTTCCTTTCCCCCAAAAAAACACCAAACATCATATTATAAGTGGCCGAACGATCGAGGTTGCGTACGATCGAATGGACACACACACGACCATGACAGTGGCAGAAAGATCGAGGCTGAGTACGATCGAATGCACAGACGAACCTGAAAGTGGCCATTTTGGAATGTCCAACTTTGTAAAAATCAAACCACAATGGAGCAGTATGCAAGCAAGAAATCAAACACAAAACACAACTACTTACTTTTTAGAAGAATTTGCTTGATCTTTCTGTACTGATCGGCCTCCCTCAGTTTCAGGTCTGACCAGCGTTTCCTCAGTTGCTCCTTGGATCGTTGTACCCCAAAATGATTGTACAGCCTCCTCACAACTTTAGACATGATCTTGGCCTTGCGGACATTGGGGTTGAGGTAAGGCCCATACTTCCCATCATAGTCGCTCCTCTTTAATATGTCCACCATCTCCAACATTTCTCCAAATGACATATTGGAGGCCTTGAATTTCAGGCTCCGGGATCGTGACGTTTCTGCCTCCGGACTTTCCTCGTCCTCCTCCTCGTTGGTGGGATATTTGTGGCGCACCTGCTGTGTCCCCGCCATGTGCTCTCCCCACTGCGCCGTAAAGAGAAGGGGTGGGGAATAGACGAGAAAGATCGTCAGGGGCGGGCGGAGTTTGAAGCATGCGCACTGTATATAAAACGTCACACGCCTGTGTCGTAGCCACGATCTGGGAGACGAGGGGAGAGAAAACTCACACGAGACGATCGCTACAAACAAAGGTACAATTTGACGTTGGTACATAACTAGCCTAGACTGATTTGAACTTGAGGCTTCTTTATGGAGAAGATTAGGAGAGTTTAGCCTGACATAATTTATAGGGTTTTGTGTGGTGTTGTGTCTTGCAGAGATTGATATGAAGGGATTCAACGACATGAGTTTTCTCCCCCTCTTCATTGCCAAATACAGGGATTTTCCCATATTGTGGCAGGGTATACACCCACATTACACCAACAAACCAAAGAGGCACGCAGCCCTGGAGGAACTTGTGGAATTTGTCAAGCCAAGGTTCCCCACGGCAACTGTTGATGATATAAGAAAGAAAATTGGCAGCCTGAGGAGTGCGTATATCAGGGAGCGGAAGAAGGTCATGAAGTCTGAGGAAACTGCAACTTCAGCAGATGAGGTCTATGTGCCCAAGCTCTGGTACTATCAGAGTCTCCATTTTCTGAAGGACCAGGCTGATGTCACGGAGCCAACCTCAACTCCTCCTTCCACGCTTCCTTGCGCGCAGCCCACCCCTGATGAGGCTTCCGAGGAGCAACCTGGGCCTTCCAGTCTGGAAGAGGTGGAGGAGCCCAGCTTGTTCCAGGTATAGTAGTTTTGTTACCATTTATGGGAATAATGAATGATGTTCACTTAATTCAGGATCCCCAATTGCTTAGTTCCTAACGTGTTTGACATATCAACAGACAGTGGTGTGGGAGACATTTGGGGCCAGAATCTAAACTGCAGGGCTGAGAATTGTATGGTTTTCTATTTGTAAACATTTTGCACCAGTCACTAGATGAGAATTGTGTGTGTTTGATGAACAAATAACTGAAACTATGTCCCTTTTTCATACACAGGAAGACCTCAGCCAGGAGGTGGCTGTGGAAGGTGGCAGTCAGGAGGAGGCAGGGGTTAGTGGCAGCCACCAGCTGGGTAGTGGCAGCCAAGAGGGGGCTAGGCCGCGGAGCCTGACTGACACCCAAACCCCTCCCCTCCGCCCTCCGTACAAAAGGGCGAGAAGGGGGGGTTATGCGGCACAGTCAGCGCTCCGCATGATCAGAGAGGCTTCAGACTCCCTACATGCCACACCCGCCGACGAGGAGACCTTTGGCTCGGTGGTTGTCACAAAATGATGGGTATGGAGGTGGGGCAACGCAACATGTGTGAGGGGCTCATCCTCCATGTCCTAAATAAGGGTAGGGCTGGGGAGATGACCCCAGTCACACATGTTTGCCATAGTTACCATGCTCCGCCTCCTCCTCCTCCTCCTCCTTCTGCCACCCCACCAGCACGACAGCCACAGCGTGGAAGGAAGCGTGGAAGGAAGACCTGAGAGTGACGACCTGGAATCAGTCTGGTCTGAGAGAAGATGGAGCCTCTTGTAGTACCAGAGCCTGGGGACCTAGATGGCATCTGCTGCAGTTCGGATACTTTGGACTTCACGACCAGATTGCACTCCCCTTAATATACGTACTCCTCAGGCCCCCAATTTTCTACGCTTGAACAATGATGGTTGCCGTGGGGGGGCAAGACTTTGCAAATTCCCCAAGTTTCACCATGGCTGCGTTCCTCTTTGGTTTGTTGGTGTG
Organism: Lithobates sylvaticus; assembly: GCA_028564925.1. Classification (NCBI taxonomy): domain Eukaryota; kingdom Metazoa; phylum Chordata; class Amphibia; order Anura; family Ranidae; genus Lithobates; species Lithobates sylvaticus. The sequence goes on from CM053036.1 coordinate 112,813,561, forward strand.
ACCTAAATAAAGGTTTTTTTGATTTGAAATAATCATTGACTATTGTGTTTTACTTTGCTACAATGACAGTTTTTCTTTGAGTAAGCAGGTACATTTCACTAATCCTAAAGTAGAATTAACAAGGGGCACCAACAACAAACAACCTCCTAGTAAATTTAAGTAAAAAAAATAAAATATGTATTCCCCAAAAAAAAAAAAAAAAAGACAAATTTAAAAAAATAACAAAGATTCTTTTCCGTTCAGAGTAAAAATAAACATGTAGTGTATAAATGCTGCAAAGTAATAAAGAAGTAAGTTTGTGAGAAGTGCGGGTGAATAGGAGCAGCTAAAAGATGTCATTCTTGTTGCATTGTAAAGAAAAAGAGAATGCGCTGCATTAAAGACATTTTAACATTGCAGCGTGACGAATGTGCTGTGTCGATTAGGAAAGGTAGTTTTACCTGACCGAGCGCTTCCGTCACAGAATTTCTTCTGAGCATGCGTAGCACTTTGTCCGTCGGACAAGCGTACACACGCTCGGATTTGGTGTGATCGGACCGGGTTGACGGCAAATCTTTCCAGCAGGAGATAAGACTTTGTCCGACGGACAAACCGACGAACACTGTCCGATGGTGCATACACACGGTCGGATTTTTCAACAACCTTGTCCGATCCATGAAAAAGTCCGACCGTGTGTATGGGGCTTTAGAATGGCCCAGTCAAAGACCTAAATCCAATTGAGAATGTGGCAAGACTTGAAAATTGCTGTTCATAGATACTATCCATCCAATCTGACAGAGCTTGAGCTATTTTGCAAAGAATGGCAAAAATCTCACTCTGTAGATGTGCAAAGCTGGTAGAAACATACCCAAAAAGACTTGCAGCTGTAATTGCAGCGAAAGGTGGTACTACAAAACATTTACTCTGGAGGCTGAATACAAATGCACGCCACACTTTTCACATATTTATTTGTAAAAAAAAAAATGAAAACCATTTATAATTTTACTTCCATGTCACAATTAAGTGCCACTTTGTGTTGGTCTATCACATAAAATCCCAATAAAATACATTTACGTTTTTGGTTGTAACATGACAAAATGTGGAAAGTTTTAAGGAGTATGAATACTTTTTCAAGGCACTATACAGAGCAAAAGAAAAAGACAAAAGAGCTCAACTCGAAGGTCAAGGTATACAATATCAACCTCAGTGATAAGAATGGGTTATATAGAATCTGCATGGGCACCAGTGCTCGACAAATCCCGGTCGCCAGGTCGCATTGGTGACTAGAATTAGCAGCCTGGGGCAGCACAGCTGGGGGTATCCTGTCTCCCATAGTGCACCCCCCCCGCGCGCGATGGGCCGCGCCGGCCGGTAATTGAGGCCCCGGCTTTGCGGCCTTGTGCAGTCCTATGGTACCTTCTAGAATCTGGCGCCCTCTCGTGGTGGCCGTTGGTATGACACCCAGCAATGCTAATGGAGCTGTTTTGTTTTCACTGCCTGCCCATCTCCTTCACTTAAAACCCCCAAACATTATATATATATATATATATTTTTTTTCTAACACCCTAGAGAATAAAATGGCGGTCGTTGCAATACTTTTGTCACACCGTATTTGCGCAGCGGACTTACAAGCGCACTTTTTTGGAAAAAATACTTTTTTTAATTAAAAAATAACACAACAGTAAAGTTTGCTCAATTTTTTTTTATATTGTGAAAGATAATGTTACGGCGAGTAAATTGATACCAAACATGTCGCGCTTCAAAATTGTGCCCGCTTGTGGAATGGCGACAAACTTTTACCCTTTAAAATCTCCATAGGTGACATTTAAAAAATTCTACAGGTTGCATCTTTTGAGTTACAGAGGAGTTCTAGGGCTAGAATTATTGCTCTTGCTCTACCGATCACGGCGATACCTCACATGTGTGGTTTGAACACCGCTTTCATATGCGGGCGCTACTCACGTGTGCGTTTGCTTCTGCAAACAAGCTCGGCGGGACGGGCGCGTTTAAAATTATTATTTTTTTCTTATTTATTTGAACTTTTAATTTTTTCACTGTTCTTTTAAAAAAAAAATTGTGTCCCTTTTATTCCTATTACAAGGAATGTAAACACCCCTTGACAGGACCTCTTAAATATGAGATCTGGGGTCAAAAAGACCTCGGATCTCATATTTACACTAAAATGCAAAAAAAAAAAAAAATTGCCGTTTGAAAAAAAATAATAAAATGTCCCTTTTTAAGGGCTATGGGCAGAAGTGCGATTTGAAGTCGCTTCTGCCCTGCAATGACTTGGAGACAGGCGGGGCCATCTTCCCCTCACTCTTCTCCATGTCATTAAAAAAAAAAGAAAACCTGGCTCCGAACTTTTTTAGCTGGCTCCTAGATTCCAAGCAAATTTGTCAAGCCCTGGTGGGCACAATATAGTTTGAAATATTAGTGAATACAGTTTCCAATTGCCCAATCATACATCCGATAGACACTAGGAGGCATGGAGTGGAGGCTAACAGGTGTAGTCCGTTGTCTGCTGGGAGCTCCTTTGCTCATCATTAGGCTACTACTGAAATAGGCCCAAGGCGTCCAAATGGCAAAAATGTTAAATGGACAGAAAAAAAAAAGGGGGGGGGTGAGAGGTGGATAAGAGTTGTGGCAAAGGTAGATAGGGAGGTTTGGCTGGCGGTCCCTCTTCGCACATGATTACCATCATTCTCTCCTAGCTAGGTGGCTTCTGGGGTTAGGCCAAATTGTCCCTCCATATGGTTGGCCAAGGCCATCAATCTCTCCATGTGTTTCATTTCAGTAATTGCAAACCACAGACTCATGGGTGGTGTGGATGTTTTTTTTTCCAGCATGCTGTATTACATGCCTTTGTGGCATTGAGTAAATGTATCAATAATGAGTGTTTTTTTTTTATATTCTTTATTTTATTTTCGTAATTTTCATTATACACATGATTCCTCAGATCTATAATCAAATATTTAGACAAATACATCTATTCAAATTACATTTTCCACCTAGCCCCACACCACCCTCCTCCCCTTCTAAAGAAAAAAAAAAAAAGAGGCCTACCCCGTCTCGCTCACCCCCCCCCCCCCCCCCCCATTTCCCACAGTATTTTCTTCCATTATTCTAAGGTATTGTTCTGTTTCCCTAAACTCAATCCATTGCTGCCATATCCCCTGGTATTTTATTTCTAAATTCTCTAGGGTGAATAGTGAGTGTTCTATTATTCTTGTCCTCTCCACCCTCACTACCCAGTCTTTCATTGAGGGTATCTCGTGAGATTTCCAGTAGCAAGGGATTAAGGCTTTGGCTGCGTTTAATAGATAAGGGATAAGATTTCTAGCGTTCCGTCCCTCTCCCCTCTCTGTATCGTGGAATAGACAGAGCCATGGAAGTTTCTTCACCCTAACTCGTGTTATGTTAAAAATTATTTCTATTATTTGCTCCCAATATTTTTTTATTTTCGGGCAGTTCCACCACAGGTGTGAGAAGGACCCCACTGCCTCACACCCTCGCCAACAATTTGGAGAATTATCTCCATTGTAAGCGTTCGCTCCTTGCGGAGTTACGTACCACCTGGCTAGAAGTTTATAGGACATTTCTACTGACTGTATGTCTTTTGCTGTTGAAAAAACACGTCCTAAGATCTTGTTTTTCTGGTCCTCGCTATTTAATGGGCCTATCTCACTTTCCCATTTCCCCAAATACGAGGGGTATTCGTGCTCCGCCGCTCGCAACAGAATTTTATAAGTCTTTGAAATTCTTTTCTCGCGGTTGTTGGGGGATTCTATTAATTTTTCTAAAGGCCTAAGTTCTCTCTTACCGCGTAGAGGTTTGGGGAGTGTCTGTGTGAAGTGTTGTATTTGGGTGTAGCGCCATTTGTCTAGTGCTCTGTGTCCCCACTTCATAATAATCTCATTGTAAGTGCTAATTCTATTCCCTTCCATTACATCTATCAATCTCAAATTCTTTTTATTGGACCATCTACTAAAATATATAAACTCATCCTTACCTGGGGGGAAAAATTTTGTGTCTAATAGTGGAATTAGTGGGGAATTATAATCCCAATTGTGCCTTTTGTGTACTGCATCCCAAATTTTTAGTGAGTGCTTTGTGAGTGCGGATGTATTTGGTGCGAGGTGTCTATAGTGTGGGGGTATCCATATAATTTCTCCTATTCTTGTTCTACTTAACTTTCTTTCTAGATCCACCCAACCTTTCCCCTCATCATCATGACTCCAATCTATTATTCTAGATATTGCGACAGCTTCATAGTACTTTTTGAAATCCGGGGCGGCCAACCCCCCTCTTCCTTTTTCTCTTACTAGTGTGTCAAATGCGATACGCGCCCGTTTACCCGCCCAGATAAATTTTGTTATTATTGACTTTATTTTCTTCAAGTATGACTGAGGGAGAGAGATTGGGATCATTTGGCAGGTATAAGTGAATATGGGGAGAATGAACATTTTGACCGCGTTTATCTTTCCAATCCAAGAGAGAGCTTTATATTGCATTCCTCTAAGTTGCTTTTTAATTTTATTGATCAGTGGAATGTAATTGTGATTAAACAGGTTCTCTACTTGAGGCGTTAATTTTATTCCCAGGTAGTTAAGTTCGTTTTTGCACCATTTAAATTGAAATCTAGACTGTAGGGCGCTCTGGTCTTGGGTTGGTAAGGTTAAGTTTAATATCTCAGATTTAGACATATTAACTTTGAAATTCGACAATTTACTGTATTGTTTTAATTCCTTCATAACCATTGGAATTGATATTCTGGGGTTAGAAATATAGAGCAACAAGTCGTCCGCAAATGCCGATACCTTGTACTCCCTATCGCCCACTCGGATTCCCTGGATATCGGGATTGTTGCGCATCGCTGACAATAAGGGTTCTAGGGTAATTATAAACAAGAGAGGAGAGAGTGGGCAACCCTGTCTTGTCCCGTTAAACAAGTCGAGGGGAGAAGACAGGGTCCCGTTGACGCTTATTCTTGTTGTCGGATGCTGATAGAGGGCCTCGATCCATTTCATCATCCTATCGCACAGTCCCATATAGCTCAATGTTTCGAGCAGGAATACCCAGTTGACCCGGTCAAAGGCCTTTTCGGCGTCAATTGACATCAGGACTGTTGGCGCGCCCCTCCTACCGGCTTCTTGGATCAGCATTATTGATTTCAGAGAATTATCTCTACCTTCCCTCCCCTGTACAAACCCAGCTTGATCATTATGGGTCCATTCTGGCAGATATGACTTCAATCTCTCGGCAATTATTTTTGCAAATAGCTTTATGTCCGAGTTTAGTAAGGAAATTGGCCTGTAGCTTTCCACTGCCATCGGATCTTTCCCCTCCTTCAAAATCAGAGTAATATGTGCCAGAAGTGTCTCATCTCTAAATTTCTCACTTATCCCTATTGCATTAAAGTATTTGCATAATCTAGGTACTAACTGCTTGGAGAACTTTTTATAATATATAATAGAGAATCCGTCAGGACCCGGGCTACCTCCTGGGGCTGTATTAGCTATAGCTCTTTCTACTTCTTCTACGGATATAGGTGCACCAAGTGCCTCCATTTCATCCGTTTTACCCTTTGGGAAGTCCATATTCCGAAGGTACTCCCTGATTTCGTCCCGCCGCTTTCCTTCGTTTTCTTTGTATTCAATATTATATAAGGTCCTATAATATTTATGAAATGTGCTCGCTATTTCCGGGGATGATATCAGGATCTCGCCATTTGTATCTCTAATCCTCTCTATAAACGTCCTGTTCTTTTTTTCCTTCACCCTATTAGCCAGCCATTTACCTCCTCTATTCCCCCACTGATATCTTTCCCTCTTTAGAATGTGTATTGCGGCTATCCTCTCTTGCTCTACATATTCTGCTAGCTCTCTTTTTTTAGTTACCAGCTCTTGTTTTTCCAGTATGCCTTTGGGTCTTGTTTTCTGCTCTAGTTCTTGTATGTCCTTATATAGCGCCCTTTTCCTTTTTTCCCTTGTTTTTTTTTTACCTGCTCCAATACTTATTAAGCTACCCCTTATCACTGCTTTGTGGGTTTCCCAGATTGTTGAGGCTGGAACCTCTGGTGACTCGTTTAGGGTGAAGAAAGTTTCTAAGTCCTGTTCTATCTTAATGATTGTCTCTTGATCTTGCAACAATGAGACATTGAGTTTCCAGTTTGTTCCCGGTCCACAGTCCCCCTTTATATCCAGTTGGATTTTCATTGGAGCATGGTCTGATAGGGTCATTGTTTTTATTTCTGCATTCCTGAGTATCGGGAGCAGCTGATGTTCTATAAAAATGTAATCTATCCTGGAGAAGGAACTGTGGACCTGGGAGAAACAAGTATAGTCTCTATCTTTTAAGTGTAATATTCTCCACGTATCTTGTAACTGCCAATCTCCCAATGCTTTAATCACTTTTTTCTTCCTTTGTTCTGTAGCTTGGGACCTACCCAATGAGGTGTCTAATTTTGGGTCTATGCTCCAATTAAGGTCTCCTGCTAAAATAAGTTTGCCTTCTTTAAACCCCTCAAGTCTACTTAATATTCTCCTAAGAAATTTGTCCGGATTTTTATTTGGTGCATAAACATTCACTATTGTACATTTCATATTATATAGCATACCTTTTATGAACAAATATCTTCCCTCCGGGTCCACAAGACGCTCCTCTAGCTTAAATTTTACTAACCTACTAAGGCCAATTGCTATACCTCTCGAATACGGTGATGGAGAGTCTGCATAATACCATAGTGGAAAATGGAACGAATTTAGTCTAATTCCTGAAGTATGCGTTATATGCGTCTCTTGCAAGCATACGATGCCTCCTTTCAAGAAGAGTAGTTCGTCGGTTACTCTATGCCTTTTTTTTTTTTGTATTTAACCCTCTTACATTGTATGTAATAAAATGTATCCCCTCCATATTGGATTTTTAGGGTGGCAGTCTATAGGGGCGTCTTGTAGAGCCGGGATCGATTTCTGTACTGTGGTGGCGGAGGGTGAGCGAGACCCCAAAAGAAAGAGAAAAAAAAAAAAAAAAGAGACCCCCATACACAACCCCCCCCTCCTCCCCCTCCCCCCTCCCCTCTTCTGAAACGATACACCCAAATGGGTTGGACAGAACCCTCCCCCACTCGTTTAATATATGGGCCAGGCAGGCTCCTTCGCGGTGTCGCCTGCATTCCATATTTTCCCTGAGGGTCATTTCCATAACCGTGTGTACCCGTCCCCGTCTCCCCCCCACTCCCCCCACCCCCCCCCCCGCCGCTCCCCCCCACCCTCCGTGTTTCATTTTCTAATATTCGTTTTGTTGCTTATATGTCCCCGAACATCAAGGGCCCATTAAGTTCCCTCTTCCCTCCCCCTGACCTCCCCTCGCCCCCCATCCCTCCCGGACCGCTCATTTTGGGGGGGCCAAATACCCTCCTCCTTACCCCATTCCAATAGAGTTGGGGGTGGGTTAATACCTAGACGCTCACAGAATCTTCCAACATCCTCAGGGAAACGCAGAACCGCAGATCGCCCATCCCTTTTCCCAACCAAACATGCTGGGAATCCCCACTGATAGGGGATCTCTGCTGTCCTCAATAATGAGGTCAGGGGTTTTAATCGCCACCTTCTTCTCAGCGTCTCAGGCGCTAGGTCTGCGTAGATCTGCAGCTCTGCTCCCTCGTAGGATAACCTGTTGAGTGTTCTAATTCTATTCATAATCAAGGCCTTCTCTTCGGCAAAATGAAACCTTATTATTACATCCCTGGGGGAGTCTGATCTACCTCTCGGGGTCCGGACCAGCCTATGGATTCTGTCGATTTTCAGGGTTTCTGTGGCTTCTCTGTCGAGACAAGGATTAAATAATTGCTGTGCTATACTTCTCAACTCTGCATTGCCATATAACTCAGAAAGACCTTTTATGCGTAAATTCTTCCTTCTACTTCGATTCTCCTGGTCTTCTAATTTATATTGCAATGCCCTGTTGGCTCTTTGTAGGGCCTTTATCTGCTCTGATATTTCTACTAACTTTTGGTCATAGGCTCCTAACCTGTCCTCGACCTCCTCGACTCTCCCCAGAACTAGTCCAATATCTCCCCTTACCGCTGCAATTTCCCCTTTCAGGGATGTTTCCAAATTAGAAAACATCTCTGTGAGCATCTCCCTTATTTGTGGTGATTCCCCTTGGGGTGAAGGCTGCGTGGTTCCCTTACTCTCTATATCGCCTCCCTCAGCGCCTCTTTCCATCCTCCTCTCCTGTATCCCCTCATGCCTTGTGGTTGTACTTTGTGGGCTTTTATCGTCGACCTTTGGTCCCACTGTCTTTACTCCATTTGCTTTCCCTCCTTTACTCTCCTCCGGCCCTCTCTGCCTATTTAGGCCTGAACGTAGAGGGACTCCTCCTTGGCTCAATCTTGGGGCCCCCTGTCCCTCCTCCACCATGGTAGTGTTAGTGGCCATATATCTCTGGATGCTTCCTGGGCTTTGGGTTGTGAGGTTATTTTTAACAGTCTTACTTGCTTTACCCCTCATAGTTATTACAATCCTTCCGTTAATCAACCTCTTCCGTTTAAGGTGCTCAAACTACCTCTTACGGGGTCCCTTATTATCCCTTCTCCTCCCCGTTATCCCGAACTTTTAACCCCTTGATTTACCCAGTGACCAATAGGGTGTGTGTTATGCGGCTTCTGCTCTGACGGATATCCTCACCCCCTCCCTCACCCGGGTATCTAGTAGGGCCTATTGGAGTTTGTAACCGTAATACACACAATACACCATGCATTTACCTCTACAGATAACCCTATAATACATTTTTTTTTAAAAAGTTCAATCTTCAAGCGGGTATGTCTCTTAACCTTAACCTTACATCTCCCTCCTCTTTTTCAGGGGGGGGGTGGTCGACAGGGGATCGTAAGGGTTCCAGGGTTAATACCGGGGAGCTTGGAGAGACTTCAAAAGGGAAAAGAAAAAAAAAATAAACAAAGGAGGGGGAGTGGCGAGTTCCTAATAATTTCGGACAGTAGAGTACAGGTTCCAAATGCAAGGAGAAAGGGGGAGAGATAAGGGGGAAAAAAAAGAAAAATACAAAAAAAAAAAAAAAACAGAACGGGGGGAGCCCGTCCACAAGTCCACAGTCCTGGTGGGTATTCCTCGGCCCCTTACTGTTTTCTATTTGCAGGGTGTAACCATGATGAGCCGTTGCTGGGTTGTTCACAGACAAAGGGAGAAGGCAACAATTAAATAATAAAGGTAGGGGTAGCATTCCATAATATGACTTCCATTCGGTATTCGCAATCTAATTCCTCTTGAGACTGGGCTGATGACCTTGTGGGGATCGCTCTGAGATGCTTTACCAACTCCCCCTTTGATTGCACGGAGGCGTGCGCCCCTCCTTTCTAATATCTCTTCGGGGTGTATATCCCTTTGGCACCACTTCCGTGGTGATCCCCCGGGGAGAAAAAGAGACAAAAAAAAAAAAAGAAAAGAAGACAGTACTAGGCGCTGAGGTTAGGGTTGTAGTCCAATAAAGTTATCTCTCCTGGGTTCCAGCTATTCAGGGCTCCAAACTCCACACTCTCTTCCTCCCGTGCCATCCACTATAAGATTCACCTCTCTGCTTGCTATTTGATGCTGGGGACCGTTAACCTTCCTTAGTAGAGAGTTCACTCTTGGATTTTTCAGTGGTTTGTGGTTCCCCGTTTGCACACCCACAGCTAAAAGTGCTTATGCTTTGCGTATGCTTCGGTCTTCTAAGGTGGGGGAGAAGAGAAAGCGGGGGGACTAGGGTGACAGTAGTTCCCCCCTCCCAGAGGACCCACCAATTGTTCGGCGTGTTCTGCTTCCTACGCCACCAGTCTATTCATGCCCCAAAATGCGGGAGTTAGATAGGGATTATTCAATAGTTGATAGCATAGTTATAGCACTACCCCCTCTCCTCTTTTCTTCCTTTCTTTTAAGGCCTGTGTGGCTTGCTATGACTTATTAGCCTTATTAGCTTCTTTCGCTAAGCAGTCCATCTCTATCCCCCCGGCAAACACTCTGTAATGCGGGGATACAGTAGGGAGACAAATTACAGCTGGCCCAAGGGCCACTCACCACTCCTGGGGTAGGGAACAAAATCCGGTTGGTTCCTTCCTTCAGCTGCTGCTGCGTGGGTCACCCTGCTGCCTCTTCCTTCTTTTCTTTTATTGAGGCCGTGTTCTAGGGACCGTGGCGGCTGTGCACTTCACAGCAGAGAGTCACCTGGAACGTCTGGATGGCGGTGAGGCCATATAGTGCTGAACCAATGGATAAGCCTGGCGGGGTGTCGGGTGTCTCCAGCTTGCAGAGCGCGGGGCGGCAGGAGGATCGGGGGGGGGGCGTCCCTCAGTGTCCGGGGTAGCTTGTGTAGCAGGCGGGTTGCCTCCACATCTCGCCGGTCATCGTCTCACACAGACCCGCTGTGCGGCATGGAGCGGGCCGGCGCGCTGGCTGTGGAGACTGTGGAGGAGCGAGCCGTGGTGGAGCGGGTGCAGGGTGAGCGCGGGCTTCTGGCGAACGGCGCACACGCTGTTACGTCATGACGCCTCTCCTCCCAATAATGAGTGTTTAAACAATTTCAGAGGTAGAGGGGTTAGGTGAAGGAGAAATGCCCCTGCATCATCCAGTAGCGAATATCAGTGAATTTGAAAATCCAATGGTTAACCTAAACAGAAGCCCTGCAGCTTGTTACAGGACCAGAAGATGTGGAGCATGGTACCCTCCTTCTCTAGGCATCGCCAGAAGAGCGGTACACACTGCGGGTATAGCTTTTGTAGGGTTTTAGATACCATACACCATCTAGAAAGTATTTTGTATCTCTTGAACACTGCATGGAATCGAAATCTTGTGGGTCATTTGTAGGATTCTGTCACGCTGTTATCAGTAAAGGAAGTGTAGAGGTCTGATTCCCACTATATAAGATATTTAGGAGGTGTTGAATTTGGTGGGGAGGACAATATGCGGTATGACTGAGATAGACCGTGGAATCATTTCTTCATCCAGACATAGTTTTTCAAATTCCAATGGGTTGGGTAGCATTGTTGCCATTCCCCAGTTGTGATAAAATGTATTACTTTACATAGTGGAAGAGGAGATTCGAACATTGACTCAATTCCGGCTAGAGGCAGCCAAGTACCATCCTGGGAAATGTGCATCACCCTATATTTCTGCTCTCGGATGATGGGTAAAGTTAGCCCAGAGGGATGAGTGTCCGATATGACCAAGGGTCTGAGCGATTTTACTAGAGCTACTGTTACTCCGATCATCAGATGACAGAGAAGCTGGCTAGGGGTTTCCAACTACAACCAAGGGAGGCTGCCTAGAATGCAATCAGAAAAAGATTGCTTAAATTGAACCCATTGCTTTGTCGTGTTCAAAATACACCAGCTCAGGATCCGAGACATGTGTCGCCCTGTGGTATCTGAATGTGTCAGGGAGACCAACACCACCCACATTTTTGGGCCTGATCAAGAGTTGCTGCTGGATTCTGTTTGCCTTGCCTTCTCATAGGAATTTCTAAAATTCACTACATAATTGGCTCAGAGAGTAGCTAGGGATGTGTATTGAAAGTTTTTGGAATAAATAGAGTAGGTAGGGGAGTTTAGTAATTTAAAGTGCTTCTGGACTAGGACTGTAATTTAGTGGACTATGCCATCAACTTTCTTCTAGTCTAGGTCAGAAATTGGGGAAAGTTGGTTTGGAACATGTCTCTCACTTTAGGTGCGAGTGTGATCCCCAGGTATTTTAGGTGTCCCGAGGACCAGTTGAACAGAAAGTGGTGGTGAAGCATGTCCACCGTTGCCTGGGGGATGTTTACTGCTTCTGATTTTTGTAGATTCATTTTAAAGTTTGATAGCTAGTGGAGATGACACATTTTTAGCTTCCACGGGGATCCCACATGTATAGCACATACATACTTACATTAGTCCAAACTGGACCAATGTTAATATGCAAACATTTTAGACAGTAGACCTAATCCCTATTATGAACCCTGCTTGTTTACATCTTCCCAGATGTGCTAGGTTGTTAGGAGTGTATTAGCCCTTCCCTGCACAATCTGCTGCATGAATGCAAAACATTACCTAAAGCAGCCAATTCATCTGAATGGGCTGGCAGTGCACCTTTGTGCACTATATATCAGATATGTACTTTATATTTTACTGCAGAGCTATGTACACTGCAATGCAAGTGTATTGCCCCCTACAGTAACAGTGCATTGGGGTACCATTCAAAATGAATGGCACCATAGTAAGCGTGTTGTGCAAAACATCTGATTTACTATGCATTACTGAGAACACCAATGTGAATAGGGTCTAAAACACTTTTTTTTCTTGCAGCCAACACCCATAACAAGCTTGATCCAATTTCTAATCTCAGATCTAGCCATGGCAAGGGAGTAATATTCGTGCAGCCATCAATGGAGAAGTGAGTTTAGGCAGAAACCCTAATTATATGACTCTACATTGCCTAGGTATGTTGAACTAAAAAAAACAGTGGGCAGAAATGAGCTGAATAATTCTTCAAATGGCCACAACTTACATTTTATCAGCAGCAAAGGACATAAAACACTCCTTGAAGTGTTCACATGCAAAATTATAAAAAGTCATAGTCAGTCATAAACTGAAGCCTTTACAAACTGGAGAACTGGGGCCTTTTTCAGTGTAAAAGAAGCCAAAACAAAGTTGTGAGAGGGCCACATCCAGTCCATAAAACATCAGTTTGACATGCCTGGCATTACCAGGCAAAGAGAGGCTCTGCCTAAGCACACTGCCTGGTTTATGACCGCTGGTTTATGGACCAGGCTTGTTGTGAATGTTAGGCGTATGTAAAAACATTTTTTTCTGCAGTTTACAAATGAACACAATGTGCTGCATTTAAGCAGGGACCATGTCAGGGTTTAGGTCTACTTTAATAATTAAATGTGGAACTGTACGACAGCATTACTGCATCTCTGTTGTTATTAGCGTTAGTAAACAAAGCTTTTAGTGATTTCAGCCCCTGGGGACTGGACAAGCTGGACTCTGTTTGCATGATAAGCCAAGAGCAAAGCCCAAATCCCCATTCATATTATCTTTTATACATAATAGGTCCATCATATTCCGTAGCATTTCACAGTAGGATATAAAGCAAACATAAATTAATATTTAACAGTAGAGACTAACAGTTAATAAAAGGATTGAATGGTCCTTCACGTTAGAATTAACAATAAAAAGATGGCCAGTGAGCAATATAAAAAAAATCCCGTTAGCATTTCTAATACAATTTTTGTCCAATGAAGGACACAAGAATTATATATTTTTTTAAAAGTAGTCGAATTATACTGCCACATTACAGGAGGTTGAGATACTGGCAAACAAACGTATAACCCCACCTTCAACAATCATGATTAACTGTGTGACCAAACAGAATAAGAGCCAATGGTACGGTAAGTACAAACATCCTATTTTCTTTATTGTACTTTGAGAAACACAGCAACTGTAGAAATTCTTAAAGTGCTTCTAAAGGTTAAAGTTTTTTTTTTACCCTAATGCATTCTCTGCATTAAGGTAAAAAAAACATGAGTATGCAGCATCCCCCCAGTACCACCTTATACTTGTACCTGAGCCCAATGTCAATCCAGCGATGAGGCTCTTTCCCTCCTCATTGGCTCAGACATATCAGCAGGAGTCATTGGCTCCCACTGCTGTCAATCACAGCCAGTGAGGAGGGAGGGTGGTCGAGCCACGTTCTGTGTGTCATAAGGACACACAGAGTCAGCATGGGAGCAAGCATGCATGAGTGCTCCCATAGCAAGTGGCTTGTTATAGGGGCACTCATGGAGGGGGAGGAGCCAGGAGCACCGGCAGGGGACATGATAAAAGAGGAGGATTGGGGCTGCTCTGTGCAAAACCATTGCACAGAGCAGGTAAGCATGACAGGCTTGTATTTTTTTTTTCATATCTGAATGTTTACAATCACTTTAAATAGTTGGCAGATCCAAAAGCAGCCCAGATGAGGACTAATCGATTCAACAGATGTGGAGATCGTACTACAAAAGTATCTGAAGTAATAAACACCTGAACGAAGGATAGATGAAGAAAGGCCAATCAATATAGAAATTTCCACAACCAATGGAAGAGTCAAGAAGAATCAACTTGGTGTCCCAGAACAGGCCAGAAAATAACCTGCAAGAACAAAAAAACTGCTATTGAAGTATTTATGGTAGCAGTGCAGCGATCCACAAAGAAATAGGTGGAACAAAATATTACTCAAACAAGAGAAAAGGGCCAAATCCCAGAGAAGAAGGAATCCTAAAGGGGGGGAAAAAAAAAATCTAACAAACAGACATACCATGTTTAAAAAATAAATAAAAAAGACAACGTTAGAAAAGGTTTAAAGTGGTTTTAAAGGCAGAAGCTTTTGAATACAATGCATTAGGATAAAAAATATTGTGCACAGCAGCCCTCCTCAGCCCCCTAAAACTTACCTGAGCCCTATCTAGATCTAGCGAGGTCTCAGCTGTACTGGACTCTCCCTCCTCATTGGCTAAGACAGAAGCGAAGTGCCATTTGCTCCAATCAAAGTAATTGAGCCAATGAGGAGGCAGGGCGGGGCCAAGCACACAGAGCAGAGGCTTGGCTCGGGTGCCCCCATAGCAAGCTGCTTGCTGTGGGGGCACTCAGCAGGAGAAAAGTACCAGGTGAGGGACCTGAAAAGAGGAGTAACTGGGCTGCCCTATGCAAAACCACACATTTGTTATTTTTAAACAAAAAAAAACACAAGACTTTAACATCACTTTAAGCCTAGCATCGTTAACCCTTTACTTCAGTAAAAGGAAGCTTGGACAGACAGAAGAACATGCCTAGAGAAAAGACCAGTCAACGGCTGGAGGCCTAAGTTGAACACTCCTAAACCTTAATCTAACAGGGAGAAAGAGATCCATGATACCAATGGATGTTACAAGATTTTCTCTTAAAGCAGTACTAAACCCTTCTATCCATTACAAAATAGGTTGATTGCTAAGCCCTCGGGTGGCATTCAGAACACCCAAAATGAAAAAAAAAAGTTCCACAGTGCTTCTATCCATTACAACAAGGAAGCTGCTGTCTTAGCCTCTGTTTGATCTGCAGTTGCCATGGTGCTGCACATATGATCAGTTATGACATCAGCAATTCGATGGCTTGACAGTTCAGTCTTGAGTATAAGCAATTGTGGTAGTTAGCATTCAAGGCATACCCTGACTGTAATGCCCCGTACACACGGTCGAAAATTCCGACCACAAAATCCGTCAGATTTTTTCCGACGGATTTTGTCCGACACTGGTGTTGCATACACACGGTCGGACAAAGTTGTCGGAAAATCCGTTCAGAATGAACGTAGTGACGTTCATTGCGTATGACGGGACTACGTAGAGGCTAGTAGCCAATAGCTTTGGTCTTGTAATGTGATCTGAGCATGCGTGGCACTTTGTCCGTCGGAATTCGCTACATACGATCAAAAAAAGTCCGATGGAGCCCACACACGGTCGGAATTTCCGACAACATGGTCCGATAGGACATTTTCCATCGGAAAATCTGACCATGTGTACGGGGCATTAGTGTTTTTGTAAACCGTTAAATTGATGGGTTTAATTCCGCTTTAAAAAGGGGCACCCATGGATGTGAGAGCCCTCTCAGTCAAAATTTAAATGGAGAGAAGAGAAAGTACAGCTTTCTGCGCTTTCTCAATAGGCCGGCTGCAGCAAGTGCCGAACTTCCGGCCGAGTTCCCCAAGGCAAACTCAGCAGGAAGTGGGAGCAGATATCTGTCAAAACCAGGTACCCGTTCCCCTCTCCTCCCCACAAGGTGCCAAATGTGACACCAGAGGGGGGGAGGAGGCATACAAGCAGAGCTTCCCCTTGAGTGGAGCTCCGCTTTAAGAATAGGGCACAATTTTGTTGTTTTTCTTACTACGTGTGTGTACATAAAATTGTAAAAGTGTTGACAGCACACTGGAGAGTCAGACACAAAGTGTAGTGGTTTGGGTCTCCAGAGGTCAAACACTTCCCTTGCACAGTTCTCAACAGTACCCCAATGCACAGTAATAAACAATGCTGCTCAAGATGTATGAGCATGCTTGATTGAAGCACTGGGCAGTGCTGGAGATCAAGAGCTTTGTGCTCGGTGTGAGAGCAGTGGTCCAGCTCTCCAGATTACTGCTCACACAGGGCAGCTTCTATAGTTCTAATCACAACATATGGTAAAAAATAAATAATCTGCCATTTTATTAATTTAGGCCTTAAAATTGAACACAGATGTAAAAAGGTAAATGCAATCTAATAGACACTACTGCCAACATCAAAACTGGCCATGGAAACACAACAGGGTTTATGTTTATTGTTCTCTGCATAACAATTTCATAAACACTGTTATTTGGTCTTCAATTTTGCTTAATTATACACTCCTCGCCTGACCTACTTTGATTGCTTAATTATATCTTATTGTGTGAGAAACGCAATCATATTGCACAATGCGTTAGCTGTGCTAACCCGATAGTATGTCTTCTCTTGTTGTTCTAGAACAATTCTACATTATTACTTGTTCTAAAGAAGGGTTAAAGCACAGTGGAATCAGATGACCAGCATTGCTTTCCATTGAAAAGTTCATCATCACTTTGAAATACGGTGCCTTAAAATGTTCTACTTTACCTATAGGATTATCATAACCCTCCCTAAAGTTCATGATAAAACCAAAAGGAATAAAAAACTTTCACTTTGTCACTTACTGCAATTAAGCCCTATTCACAGCTCTAATATATATTAGATGTTCCAATCCCCTAGGGTACAAAGTATAACGTAGTGCTTTGTCCTATCTTTGTAGGAGCTGTAGAAGCATAAATCCAGTCTGTGATAGCCCGTCCAGGCTCTGTCCATCAATTTCCTACCAAGTTACCTTAGTGCCAGAAAATAGTCACTAATACATGCGAGTGTGTTTTAAAGTGTTTGTTACCCCAGCTTTTTATATTCCTGATATGTCCCTGCTGTACCATGTACTTGTATGCAAAAGTATCCTGTTCATTGTATTGCTTCCTTTGCGTGAAATCCCTGGTGTTCCTGCCAGTCCCTCTGCTTTCCTATTAAGAACTGACCACACTAAGCAGGAGCTCAAAGTGCAGTCAGTTCTCTAGCTTTGCTGGGAACTCAGCCTGCTCTCCTCCAATGATCAGACTTGTCCTGACACACCCCTTCAGCACAACCATTCAGTGTGCTGCTGCTTCTCCTCCCCCCAGCTCATATGCAGCTGAGAACAAAGGGAATGTGATTACTTAGGCAAAAAAAGGGGGGAAATGTATTTATAATGTATTTGTATCTCTATACACAAAATGTTTTGTCTTTTATTTCAGCTTTAAACTGAATGGGTTGTTTTACAAGGTCATCGTTTCCAAAAACTTTAATGATGTTTTATGGTGAATGTTGCTTACAATAAATAGTACACTATGGGAGATATTTTGGTCTTTGTATGTTTTTGGGCTATGTGATGAGAAAAAAAAGAGTGCCCTTTCTAACCAATAGTGAACATAGTCTAGGGGGCACCAAAATCATTTGGAGCAAGGGGTACAGAGTGGCATGGCATCTATGCAGAGCCTATATTGATCTTCTTTCACAAAGAGGTCATATACAGTACCTCGCAAAAGTGAGTACACCCCTCACATGTTTGTAAATATTTTATTATATCTTTTCATGTGACAACACTGAAGAAATGACACGTTGCTACAATGTAAAGTAGTGAGTGTACAGCTTGTATAACAGTATAAAATTTGCTGTCCCCTCAAAATAACTCACACAGCCATTAATGTCTAAACCCGCTGGCAACAAAAGTGAGTACACCCCTAAGTGAAAATGTCCAAATGGGGCCCAAAGTGTCAATATTTTGTGTGGCCACCATTATTTTCCAGCACTGCCTTAACCCTCTTGGGCATGGAGTTCACCAGAGCTTCACAGGTTGCCACTGGAGGCCTCTTCCACTCCTCCATGACAACATCACGGAGCTGGTGGATGTTGGAGACTTTGCACTCCTCCACCTTCCGTTTGAGGATGCCCCACAGATCCTCAATAGGGTTTAGGTCTGGAGACATGCTTGGCCAGTCCATCACCTTTACCCTCAGCTTCTTTAGCAAGGCAGTGGTCATCTTGGAGGTGTGTTTGGTGTCGTTATGTTGGAATACAACCCTGCGGCCCAGACTCTGAAGGGAGGGGATCATGCTCTGCTTCAGTATGTCACAGTACATGTTAGCATTCATGGTTCCCTCAATGAACTGTAGCTCCCCAGTCCCGGAAGCACTCATGCAGCCCCAGACCATGACACTCCCACCACCACACCACCATGCTTGACTGTAGGCTTGTCTTTGTACTCCTCACCTGGTTGACACCACGCACGCTTGACACAATCTGAACCAAATAAGTTTATCTTGGTCTCATCAGACCACAGGACATGGTTCCAGTAATCCATGTCCTTAGTCTGCTTGTCTTCAGCAAACTGTTTTCTTGTGCATCATCTTTAGAAGAGGCTTCCTTCTGGGATGACAGCCAAGCAGACCAAATTTTATGCAGTGTATGGCGTATGGTCTGAGCACTGACAGGCTGACCCCCCCATCCCTTCAACCTCTGCAGCAATGCTGGCAGCACTCATAGTCTATTTCCCAAAGACAACCTCTGGATATAATGCTGAACACGTGAACTCAACTTCTTTTGTCGACCATGGCGAGGCCTGTCCTAAGTGGAACCTGTCCTGTTAAACCGCTGTATGGTCTTGGCTACCGTGCTGCAGCTCAGTTTCAGGGTCATCGTTTTAGGGCAATCTTTATGTAGAGCAACAATTCTTTTTTTCAGATCCTCAGATTTCTTTGCCATGAGGTGCCATGTTAAACTTCCAGTGAACAGTATGATAGAGTGAGAGCGATAACACCAAATTTAACACAACTGCTCCCCATTCACACTTGAGACCTTGTAACACTAATAAGTCACATGACACCGGGGAGGGAAAATGGCTAATTGGGCCCAATTTGTTTCCCATTTGTTTCACTTAGGGGTGTACTCAATTTGGTTGTCAGTGGTTTAGACATTAATGGCTGTGTGTTGAGTTATTTTGAGGGGACAGCAAATTTACACTGTTATACAAGCTGTACACTCACTACTAGGGGTGCAACGGATCGTCGCCGATCCGTGATCCGAACGGGTCACCCCGTTCGGATCGGCACACCCCGCGCTCCGCGGAGCGCTCCGCGGCCTCGGCCTTAGGAAAGGCCGCGGCTTCGGCCTAGCTCCGGAGCATCGGCGGCCATCTTGGTACACCCGACGGCCTTAGGAAAGGCCGCGGCTTCGGCCTAGCTCCGGAGCGGCGGCCATCTTGGTACACCCGGCCACTGTTTACAATGTGATCGCTCCGTCAAATGATGGAGCGATCACTTGTAAACAAACTCTGCATTACCCAGCCAATACCCTGCATTACCCAGCCAATACCCTGCATTACCCAGCATATACCCTGCATTACCCAGCATATACTCTGCATTACCCAGCATATACTCTGCATTACCCAGCATATACTCTGCGATACTCTGCATTACCCAGCCAATACTCTGCGATACTCTGCATTACCCAGCCAATACTCTGCGATACTCTGCATTACTCTGCATTACCCAGCCAATACTCTGCATTACTCGGCGATACCCTGCCAATACTCGGCGATACCCTGCCAATACTCGGCGATACTCAGACAATATTACAGTGGGGGAGAGGATGTGGATATTACAGTGGGGGAGATGACGTGGATATTACAGTGGAAGAGATGACGTGGATATTACAGTGGGGGAGATTGTGGATATTACAGTGGGGGAGATGACGTGGATATTACAGTGGGGGAGATGACGTGGATATTACAGTGGGGGAGATGACGTGGATATTACAGTGGGGGAGATGACGTGGATATTACAGTGGGGACTATATGGTGGCGGAATTTTCCCAGGTTTTTGCAAATCCAATTATTATTTGCTGATCCGAAAAATGATCCGATCCGTGACTCTGATCCGAGGATCGATCCGATCCACGAGTTTTTTGATCCGTTGCACCCCTACTCACTACTTTCCATTGTAGCAAAGTGTAATTTCTTCAGTGTTGTCACATTAAAAGATATAATCAATTATTTACAAAAATGTGAGGGGTGTACTCACTTTTGTGAGATACTGTATATACACATATTCCAGTGCACAGGTGCCACCCTGTAGCAGTAAAACTGCTATAGGGCAGACCTTAAGCGGTTAAAGAAGAACTCCAGCCAATAATAAGATAAAAAATGAATAGCCGATTAAGAGGTTAAAAAACAAAACCAGCTTTTGCAGCAATATTCACATTCAGTCCAAAATTTTACCTGCAGTTTTCCTCTACTTTTTTACACAAAGCAGCCAAAATTAAAAATTTTAATTTTTTTTGTGACACAGCACACCAATGTATGCTATGTGTGTTTCACAGTGTTGCACTGTGGTACCAAAAGAACCTATATGCACTGTACAAGTATGAATGGGCCCTTAACAGGTGACAACACTCTACAACACACTGGACATCTTTCCTTGGCTTGCAAAGGCAATGTCTGGGGTTTCTGGTGTGTTGTTGTGCCTTTAGAAGGGAGGGGGATGTCTTCGGATGAGCCTGCTCTCCATTTGTGCATTGTTATATGTCCATTGGATGGGAGCTCAGATAATTTAGCGTTGGGAACCTCACTTATCAGAGGTGCCTTGACATGGCAGTGTGGCTTCCACATGTATGCAACTAAAATCCTCTGTTTTTAGTAGTTGAAACAGATGTATTCGTTTTTTGCAGACTAATTGCAATCTCCAAATTGTGCTCCTATTTTGTCACCTTACTACACAGGCTTTCTGATGGATAATACAAGTGGCCTTATTACACACAATATGAAGACGTAGTCCAAAGCTGTCACTCTCAGGAAAATGCAGCCATCCCCAGCAGCACGATTCCCTTTTTTCCCCTTAATCTTTGTCTTAAAAAGAGGCCTCCTTGACACAATGGTGGTAGAGTATGCTGGGCTTTCTAACAGGCAAGCTCACCATTGCCTATATACTGTATATGCAGCACACACAGAAGGCTGATAAATAGGTGACAGTGATCAATCACGATCCTACCACCAGCCTTACATTTGTGATCCTTCCACATAAGAAAAAACACAACGCACCAGCTGCTTTGTTATAAACAAATAATAAAAAAGACTTACCACTTGAAAGCAACGATATCATTATTAGTAACATAGAATACACAGGATCCAGAAAATAATTGAACAGTTTTTAACAATGTCCACTGTACCATAAAAGAATTT
This sequence comes from Lithobates sylvaticus, assembly GCA_028564925.1. Classification (NCBI taxonomy): domain Eukaryota; kingdom Metazoa; phylum Chordata; class Amphibia; order Anura; family Ranidae; genus Lithobates; species Lithobates sylvaticus. The sequence continues at coordinate 112,834,880 of CM053036.1, forward strand.
CAGCTCACAAGGCAAACCTAAATCTTCCCTAGCAATCTGCAACACACAAACACACACACTAGTACCTACAGTTTAATGATCATTCCTCAAAGACTTCAATAACCGAACAGCTCAGCACAATAGTTTGATATTTATCTTCTTTTAAACAAACATGAATTTATTCATATCCATATACACTAAAAGAAAAATAACTGATACAAATGTTATGGCAATCCAAACTAACACAAGAACCATATACATACACATCAGATAATACTAATATAATACACCAAGGTAATGTTACAATACTATAGCTAAACTTAGTGCAGAAACAGACCAACAACAGTTACAATGATAAATATTTATTCACCATTAATAACAGTACAAACTGCCAATTTGCTGAGGGCATGCCTTGGCACTGAAGACCTTTTCCCTGCTGGAATGGTCACCTGAAGTTTAGTGTATCAGCTCTTGCTGATTTGGTCATATACAAAAAAAGAGGGCTGTTTTTTAATCTCATGACAGGTGATATATAGTCAGCAATTAAAGGGGTTGCAAAGCCTCATGTTTTTTTACCTTAAGAACCGGTTCACACAGGGGCGACTTAGCCGCCTGACAAGTTGCATTCCGTTCTGTACAATGGAACCGTTCTAATAGGAACGACTCAAGTCCTCAGGTTCCTGTACTACTTTGGGGGGGGACTTCAGGCGTCTTGCATTGACTTATATACAGAAGTCGTTTTGCAAGCCCCTGCTGAAGTCGTGTGCAGGTCGCCTCACAGAGTCGGCCTGCAAGTCATGCTGCCCCTGTGTGAACCGGCTCTAATGCATTCTATATTAACTTGAAAAACGTTCTGTGCTTCAGCTGCCCCCCAGACCCCCCCCCCCCCAACCTCTTTTTCTTACCTGAACCCGATTGTTCCAGCTCCTAAACTTGAGGCATTTTTTTTGCCAAAGCTCCTAAACTCAACTTCATAAAAGCCAATGTGTAAAAGTACAGAGTTTAGGAGCTGCTGCAGTTAGGTGAGGTTCAATTTCCCTCTCCTGAAGTATTGCGTTCAGGATAGGAATGTTTTTGACTGCTGGCCATGGGAAAACTTAAAACGCAGCAGAACCGTGGTGCCAACACGCAGTTGCTCTCTTCTTTGGAAGCAGAAGTCCAACACAAGTCAGACATAGAGCCCTCCAATCAGCAAGGTGTATGAGCTCCGATTTAGCATAGGGTGTGTCTAACCTCTGCAAAAAGCTTTAACAGTAAATGGTCCTTCTCTGCAGCACAATTGCCCTTGAAAATAAATGGCAAAGCACTAATGTAATGTATAGGTATGAATTGCCAAACACAGTGGCCTTTACATTTTTACTACATGGATATAAGGGGTATCATGTTCTTCCATCAATTTTAACAGAAAAGAGAGAACAAGACCTTAGTTCTACAGTTTACCTTAGATCTCTGGGATCTTTCCAACCCTGCAAGCAGCCATTAACCACGTCTTAAAGGATTACTAAAGGCAAATTTTTTATAAATATTTTTATAAATATTTTCTTTTTAAATTACAAACATGTTATACTTACCTCCACTGTGCAGCTCGTTTTGCACAGAGTGGCCCCGAAACTGGTCTTCTTCGGCGGCTGTCTCGGCTTCCTCTCGCAAGGACTCCACAACTTCATGCGAGCTCCCTCGCATGGTGTGGAGTGCTTGCGGGCGCACTCCCGTGATACAGCTGGCGGCCGTAGCCGCTCACTGTATCACTCGGCCACGCCCCCCGGCGCGCCACGTCATTGGATGCGATTGGCAGCGCGAGCCAATGGCTGCGCTGCTTTCCATCCATTCTAGCCAATCAACGGCCAGGGTGAGCGGCGAAGAGGATGTCAGGGGCAAGCGCAGGACTTTCGAGGGGTCAGGTAAGTAAAATGAGGGGGCTGGGGGGCCGGCATTGTCGAATGTTTTTTCACATTAATGCATAGAATGCATTAAGGTGAAAAAACTTTTACCTTTACAACCTCTTTAACTTCAAATTCAGGTTATAGACAAGACGGACAATTTTTGCATTTTGTATATTAGGTTCCACTTCACCATATTTGTAGAAAAGACTGAAGATCCGTTGAACATATGTGCATCATTTCATATTCAAAACGGGGGAGGATGTCATAAGCAACAGCAAAATAGAACTGTACATAGTGTGTGGGCCATCAAACTGCCGAAATGAATTATGAAGTTTATTACCATTCAGCTGAGATTGGATGAATTATAAATATTAATCTGGTAATAAGTGGTGCAGTAATACATACCTTAACCTAAATGCTGAACCTTGGCCTACATTGGCAAGGTCATTTATAACCCTTTCAGATAAATTTAATGCCTGACATTTACTAGACTTCGAGAATATATAGAAGAAATTAGTGTGTCACCTCTGATCTTTACATAATCAATTAACTATGGGCTTATTTGCATAATGAACACTTTCTTTCATTGGAAGGAACAAAACTGGAGAACACAGATGGAAATGGCTCTGGATAAGCATAATTCCCAACACCATTATGTAGCTATCCAGCTACTTTTAACACCCTAGCAGCAATATAAATAAAGGCTGCATCTAGCCATATACAAGCCATACAGCCCATGATTATAACTGGTGATATCCGTGAGTTACAAACTACCCCACTAGCTAATTAAGGATATCAATTTCCTGTGTAAATGAAATAAAAAATAAAAATGTCCTACATAGCATCCATTTCCAAGGTCCGACGGGACACTGCAGCTGCACTACAGGGGGCTGAGGCCACTGCCCTCGAACTAGAGACTAGATACGCTTCCACTCAAAACCCCGTCACTTACATTGACAAAAGCTGTGCTCCTCCTATCGTCCCATCTCCTTGCTCAACGCTGACGCCAAGGTGCTCACTAAAGTCTTGGCAAGAAGGTTGAACGATGTCAATTCACCCAACAAACACCCAGCTACAAATAGTTTCACAGTTCAGATACCTGGGATGTACCGATTCATGCCCTCCTTCCAGGGTGGATATAAATCAATAATTCAAAAAAAATAATAATGATAATATTTTTTGATTTAAAATCGATTATGTTTGATTTTTATCCAATTTATTTAAATAAATTGCTTTTGAAGTAAAAATCTATCTAAAGATAATTTTCAATTTAAGATACATTACCAATTTAGTTTATTCAGCAAGAAATGGAGCTTCGTTATGTAGCACGAGGCTGTATATTCTGCAATATTTATATTTTTGGTAAACTCATTCAATGAATCCAAGCTCTGCAAGCTGAGATAACATGCACTGCATTTATGCATTCACACAATTTCATAGTAACCGTGAGATAAAACAAAGTTCGGGAATTTTCCTTTATCCCATTGTTTTGCAAATCTATGAAACTGTACGATTGAATCGGTTCCGATATCGCTGTTTTACTAACTGACAGCTTATTATTCCAAGTAGGAAACCTTCATTTTGTTTGCAAATATTAAAGATTCTAACTACCAGCAAGAATAAGTCCTTACATTTAAAGAGCACCTGTCATTTCAGATCCATCATGGCAGTGCCTGTTAGCGGGCATCCACTCCGACGTCTCTGACCTTGTGTCATTGCCGCATCACCAGCCCTCCCATTAAAGTTAATGGGACTGTCAATGAGTCAACAGCGGGTCAGGAGGAGGAGCCCCTGCGGGACAGAGATGACATTTGCTCTTTAAAAATTATGATTTAAATCAAGCCTTTTTACTAGTGATTTAAATTGTGATTTAAATTTGTAGTTGCTGACTAAAAAAAAAAAAAAAAATTTAAGGCTGAAGAACTGCTTTAACCACTTTAGCTCCAGAAGGTTTAACCCCCTTCATGACCAGGCCATTTTTTGCTATACGGCTCTGTATTACTTTAAGGGACAATTGCGTGGTCGTGTGACACGGTACTCAAAAAACACAAATAGAGCTTTCTTTTGGTGGTATTTGTTCACCTCTGCGGTTTTTATTTTTTGCACTATAAAAAAAAAAAAAACACTGTCCAATTTTGAAAAAAAAATAAAAAATTAAATTATTTACTTTCTGCTATAAAACATATCCAATATAAAAATTTAAACAATTACATTTCTTCATGAACTAAGGCCAATATGTACTCTGCTACATATTATAAAAAAAATATATATGTAGCAGAATACATATTGGCCTTAGTTCATGAAGAAATTTAATTATTTACATTTTTATATTGGATATGTTTTATAGCAGAAAGTAAAAAATATAGCTTTTTTTTTTTCCAAACTTGCCGGTCTTTTTTTTTTATAGCACAAAAAATAAAAAACGCAGAGGTGAAAAAATGCCACCAAAAGAAAGCTCCATGTGTGTAAAAAAATTTGACCACTTTTTTTTTTTTACCAAAATAGCAATAAGCGTATACTGATTGGTTTGCGCAAAAGTTATAGCGTCTACAAACTATGGGATATTTTTATGGAATTCTTTTTCACTAGTATTGGTGGTGATCAGCAACTTATAGCGGGACTGCCACAAATCGGACACTAAGTGATACTTTTTTGGGGACCAGTGGCACTAAAACAGTTACTGTACTAATGACACTGGCAGGGAAGGGGTTAACATCAGGGGCGATCAAAGGGTTAACTGTGTGGGGGATGCTTTAACTGTGGGAAGACAGAGATCTGTGTGCCTGCTTAGCACAGAACCACGATCTGCCTTGTTAACACGATCGGCGGGTCCCGGCGGACATCGGGTCCGCCAGACCCACTGATTGGTTTCCGCTGTGTCCAATCACAGCGGGAGCTGGTCACTAGTGGAGTGCAGACCCGGAAGAGCGAAATCACGTACAGGTACGTGATTTTGTGCAGTAGAGCCGCCGCCCCGCAGTATACAATATGTACGTGGGGTGGTCGGAAAGTGGTTAAAAGCCATCTAAATTTCATAAATGCTTCAAATGGCAGTTTTTGTTTATTTACAAGACACAGCCAATCCCAAAAAACACAGTTTTTAAAAAAAAAAAACTTAACCCATGTCCCTACCATTTTAGATGCCAATTTCTTCCCACATAATATTTTAGAAAAGTTCTAATCAGGTGTTATAAGTAAATAAGTAAACAAGGATCTTCTTTGCACATATTTAGGTAATCTGCACACAATTTATTGTGTAAACATTCTCAAATGCTTTAGTACAGGGGACCTCAACCCCCAGGCCGGGGATCGGTGCCAGTCCGTGGCTTGTTGGGGGATGGGCTGTGTGACTGGGGTAGGCCGGCAGGCCAGCTAGCCAGCATAACCTGCACTGCCAACCTTCCACCACCAGAGGGCGCCCGCTCCCCTTCTCCTAGCACCATTACTCCCTTCCCTCTCTGTGGTCACCTTACCTTTGGAGAGGAAGGGGGAGAAGAGGAAAAAGGAGAGCCGGGCTTTCCCAGAGTTGACTGGCTACATATGCCCACACCTCTGTAGGTGACAGGTTGCCCCAACACACATGCACCCCCCCCCTCCAGGTGACAGGCTGCACACACACCTTCCCATTGGAGGTAACAGGCGGTGCTCACATAAAGGAGGTGAAAGGCTGCACACACCACCCCTTCCCCCTGAGGAAAAAGGCTGTACACTTACCCCATGGAGGTAACAAGCTGCACACAACCAACCTCCCCTTCCCCAGAGGTAACAGCTTGCACACCCCCCGGTCTGTGAAGGGGTTGTTATTGAGGCCAGTCCCTGGTGCCAGGGAGGTTGAGGAATGCTGCTTTAGTAGATCAGCCTCTGCGTTTGATGAAGGAATATTCAAGGAAGAACTCTAGTTCTCAGTATACAGTATGTCTCAGGATATTTTCCAGGTATCCACTGAATGAATAATGCCACAACAAAGATGGCTCTAGCTTTCTGAAAAAAAAAGCAGATGAAGGTAGTTTTACACATTGCTGAGCATGCAATGTGCGTAAAGCGGAACTACACTGCATCCAACTACCACAAACCAAAACCGCTATTTAAATAACATTTTTATATTCAAAGTCATCCATCCATTCATGTCTCCATGCTTTACTTTGCTGAGAAATCACTCCCTAGCATTTTTGGCCACAGCCAACTTGAGTAAAGGGCAAATGTTTCATTTAGCTGGACAGGGGTCAGCAACCTTTTTCCACTTAAGGGCCGGATTCACCTGCTAAAAAATGAAGATAATAATAATCCTAACATAGTAATAATAACAGTACAGGTTTGCCTCGCTTTGAGATTCTTCACTAATACAAAGCCAGTTCACCCTGAGGGAGCATGTGGCTGGGGATCTGGATTTTACTACCCCCACCCCCATCCTGGCACCCAAGGGTGGCTGACGCCAGCCCTGCCAGCCAGCATGGTCTGGAGATGGGGTTCCTGTCCCTAGGGGTGATGGGGTCCCTGTCCCCCAGGTCCCCCCCCCCCAGTGTCCTCTATTGTCTTACCCATAGTGTCCTCTGTCCCCCCCCCCCCCCCATATTTTTTTCTCTGTCATCCCTCCCATAGTGTCCTCTGAAGATGAAAAAGAACAGTGTAAAAATAAAAAAATAAATCTACAGAATATGAGCACCTGATATCGGCTATCGGCCTTAAAGGCAGGCGAAAAATTGGTATCGGCCCTGAAAAAGTTATATCGATCGACCCCTAATGTATATGCTTTAATTTTGACTTAAAGTGATAGCCTTTTAAAAAAAAAAAAAAAAAAACTTGCAATACAATGGCATAATGTGCTAGTATGCATCACATACTAGCATATTATGAAAAGCTTACCTTAGAACAAAGCCCTCCAGCGGCATGCTGTTACCACTGATAGGGCTTCCATCTTCAAGGTTTGCATGCTCCGGTCGTCTGATTGGCTGATCTGTACGGCCATGGCACAGAGCTCTGAAGGGACAGCAAGGTATGAGTCCCTTCAGTGCGCATGCGCCAGTGACGTCACAAGCTGCATGCTGTGTGAATATCTCCTAAACAATGCAAGTTTAGGAGATATTCACTATACCTACAGGTAAGCCTTATTATAGGTACAAGTGAAAAAAAAAATAAAAATACTTTACTACCACTTTAAGTGACTTTAGTTTTAATATGGTACAGCAGGTTTACCGAGTGGAAGATAATAAAGAACCAAAAAAGAAATATGACATATTATAGGGCTAGGTCCACTGTAACATTTCAGATTTCACAAAGTTGGCTTTAAAAAGTTAGAAAGGTAGCTTATATAAGTCTAATTTTTAAGCACATTGGGAAACAACACTTTCAGATCTTGTCAGCAAAACATAGCAACTTTGTGTTTGCTGTCACTGATCATAACACCGTGAATGTATTTGTAGAGCTCCAGGAAAAGGGAGCAGAGGTTCTAAAGAAACTGCAAAGATAATGAGTGAAGGAGGAGGGAGGGTGCCCAAGTCTCCTTTCACAAGATATATGAGAAGGAGAAGAAATGCAACCATTAAATGCTTACGCTGGCCTACAACTTGGATGTAAAACACAAAAAAACAATGTGTTATCCTTAAAAGGCATATCAAGCAATATTTATGTATAATGAGTCAAATTTGTGAGATGATTTTCAGCACTGATGGAGACAAGAATGTATACAATGAGTCAGTGCTACAGAATGTAAAAAATGTAAGCGGTATTAAACTGGGCTTGTTATCTTGTGCCTACAGGTAAGCTTATAAAAAGGCTTACCTGTTGATACAGTGCATACTTGCCAACACTCCCGATTTTGGGATCCTCGACCCGATCGGAGGCCGTCCCAATTAAAATCCCAGGATTTTGCTTTTGTCCCAGGAAATCAGGACTGTTTTTGGCACCGGAGCTGCTTCTGGCTCCAAAAATATGGCCACAGCCACCGCCGTGAGATCTCTTTACCATTTCCGCCTAGCTCTCAGCTCAGATTCGATGCAGTGCAGAGGCCTGGAGAGGCGGAGATTAGGAGGAGCGGAGTTCCGATCTCAGCCGAGAGCCAGGGGAAACAGGTTTTCTGGGGAAAACCGATGTTGGCACAACACCGGTCTGTGAGAGGCAGAGCCAAAGGACTCTACTGTAAGGAGGGACTCCGCCGGGGACGCCTGATGCAGGGAGGGACTCCGCCGGGGACGCCTGATGCAGGGAGGGACTCCGCCGGGGACGCCTGATGCAGGGAGGGACTCCGCCGGGGACGCCTGATGCAGGGAGGGACTCCGCCGGGGACGCCTGATGCAGGGAGGGACTCCGCCGGGGACGCCTGATGCAGGGAGGGACTCCGCCGGGGACGCCTGATGCAGGGAGGGACTCCGCCGGGGACGCCTGATGCAGGGAGGGACTCCGCCGGGGACGCCTGATGCAAGGCGGGACTCCGCCGGGGACGCCTGATGCAAGGCGGGACTCCGCCGGGGACGCCTGATGCAAGGCGGGACTCCGCCGGGGACGCCTGATGCAAGGCGGGACTCCGCCGGGGACGCCTGATGCAAGGCGGGACTCCGCCGGGGACGCCTGATGCAAGGCGGGACGCCGCCGGGGACGCCTGATGGCATCTAGTGGCAGGCGACGTGACAAGTGATACACTCAGGGCTCCCACTGATTCTGCATTATGGTGAGTTGAACTATTTCATTTCATATTACAATGTAATAATAGAAATAATGCGCTTCAATCATCCTGACACCATAACAACCATGGTGCCAGGATGACTGAAGCGCCAACACCAGGTGTTCGGAGTATCTTTATCTGCTGATTGTTAAACTTTCTGGCATACACATATTTCTATTGTGGTGTAGGATCTGGGCCTGCTGTCCGTCCATCCCTCTTTCTTTCCTTCCCTCCCTATCTCTTTCTTTCTCCCTCCATCCCTCGTTCATCTCAGACTCAAACCACACACCCTTGAGCCACGCTCAATTTAAGCCACACCCACTATTTTGTTTAAACCACGCCCATTATTTGGCGCAGCGCGCTACATTTTTCTAATCCTTCTACACCATGCCTTAAAACGAAAGCTTCACTCCCCTAATTATACCCCTCCCCTTTTTTTACCCTCTCTATCCCTGCGATAAAGGGAATACCCTTGGATGGTTGTCAGACAATCATGAGAGCTTCACATCCAAAGTGTAAAGTTGCAGGGGATATTTCACATCTAATAATCAAAGATGCAAGGCAGAAAATCCCAGACAAGTTCAGGTGTGACAAAACACCCCCACATGTGTCCCCACTCACCGGATCACGATGACACCCAGCTTTGCAGTCTGGGAGTTAGTTTAGACTTGTAACAATATCCACCGGGAATTGCTGGATGGCAGGAATGGCTGATGAAAATTAGGAAACAAACGATCCTTCCACATTAATTCTCAATCATGAGAGAAACAGGAACCCATAGGGCAGTGATGGCGAACCTTTTTAAGCCCGAGTGCCCAAACTGAAATAAATACATTGCGACACAAAACCAAAGTGCCAACACAGCAATTCATGAGAGAGAGAGAGGGGGGGCAGAGATAGGGGGGGGCAGAAAGAGGGGGGGGCAGAGAGAGAGGGGGGTCTGAAAGAGAGAGGGAGGGGGCCGAGAGAGAGAGGGGGGTGTGAGAGATATGCTGAAAGAGAGAGGGAACAGGGAGAGGGAGGTGGGTGTGAGAGAGAGGGAGGGGGGTATGAGAGAGAGGGAGGGGGGTGTGAGAGAGAGGGAGGGGGTGTGAGAGAGATGCTGAGAGAGAGGGGCAAAAGAGAGGGAGAGGGGCTGAGAGAAATGCTGAGAGAGAGGTGAGCTGAGAGGGAGGGGGAACAGAGAGAGAGAAGAGGGACAGAGAGAGAGGGGTGCGAGAGAGGTGCTGAGAGAGAGAGGTGAGCTGAGAGGGAGGGGGAACAGAGAAAGAGAAGGGGGACAGAGAGAGAAGAGGGACAGAGAGAGAGGGGTGCGATAGAGGTGAGCTGAGAGGGAGGGGGAACAGAGAAAGAGAAGGGGACAGAGAGAGAAGAGGGACAGAGAGAGAGGGGTGCGAGAGAGGTGAGCTGAGAGGGAGGGGGAACAGAGAAAGAGAAGGGGGACAGAGAGAGAGAAGAGGGACAGAGAGAGAGGGGTGCGAGAGAGATGCTGAGAGAGAGAGGTGAGCTGAGAGGGAGGGGGGACAGAGAAAGAGAAGGGGGACAGAGAGAGAAGAGGGACAGAGAGAGAGGGGTGTGAGAGAGGTGAGCTGAGAGGGAGGGGGAACAGAGAAAGAGAAGGGGGACAGAGAGAGAGAAGAGGGACAGAGAGAGAGGGGTGTGAGAGAGGTGAGCTGAGAGGGAGGGGGAACAGAGAAAGAGAAGGGGGACAGAGAGAGAGAAGAGGGACAGAGAGAGAGGGGTGTGAGAGAGGTGAGCTGAGAGGGAGGGGGAACAGAGAAAGAGAAGGGGGACAGAGAGAGAGAAGAGGGACAGAGAGAGAGGGGTGCGAGAGAGGTGAGCTGAGAGGGAGGGGGAACAGAGAAAGAGAAGGGGACAGAGAGAGAAGAGGGACAGAGAGAGAGGGGTGCGAGAGAGATGCTGAGAGAGAGGGGTGAGCTGAGAGAGAGGGGGAATAGAGAGAGGGGGGCTGAAAGAGAGGGATGGGGGACTGAGAGGAGAGAGAGACCTCTAGCTCTGTCCTGGACCCTCTCGTGTGCCAACAGAGATGGCTCTGAGTGCCAGCTGTGGCACGCGTGCCATAGGTTCGCCATCACTGCCATAGGGGAAAGAAAGGGACCAATAGTGAAGTATGCTAGGAAAAAAGGGATTTATTGCACATACAAGGGCATACTTACAAACGTAAGTTAAAAGTAGGCATTGGAAATGGTATAAAACTGCAGCAACCGAGACTGGAAGTGATATCAGAACCGGAAGTGTGTCACCTGAATGCATTTCGCCCTCCCACAGGGCGTCATCATATGAAAAATGAATGAAAATGAATGATGAAAATTGTTTCCTAATTTTCATTAGCCATTCCTGCCATCCAGCAATTCCCAGTGGATATTGTTACAAGTCTAATCTGACTCCCAGACTGCAAAGCTGGGTGTCATCGTGATCCGGTGAGTGTGGGGGTGTTTTGTCACACTTGAACTTGTCTGCGATTTTCTGCCTTGCATTTTTGATTATTAGATGTGAAATATCCCCTGCAACTTTACACTTTGGATGTGAAGCACCTATTTAGTGTATTTTCTGGCGTATAAGACAACCTTTTACACCGAAATTACACAGCCAAAAAATGGGTGTCGTCTTATACGCCGGGTGAAGAAGCCGCCAGATGGATATCAATCCGCCTGGTGCTCTGTAAAATTGTAATATGTATACAGTATGCGCCGCTCAGCCAATCCCGGCGGGCGATGCACTCTGATGAATACAGATCCTGCTAAGCATGCTCAGATTGGGTAACAACCTCTGCCAATCCGAGCAGGCTACATGAGTCAGAGCGGTGCGGGCTGATGTCACAGCCTCTGCCAATCCAAGCAGGCTTTGTATCCATCAACAGATTAGTAAAATACAATTCCTGCCGTGATTGGCTCAGTGGTGCACACTGTATTCTGAAGTGTACCTGGTGCTACTGTACTAACACAGAATCATATACTGTGTGTACTTGGTGCTCTACATATTAACAAAGCATCCTGTACTGCACATCCAGCTCCAGATTTCTGCATTGCATTTCTAATGGTTCTCCTGCTAGAATGTTCTAGTCCTTTCACTTATGCAGGATACATTGATTTACAGCTTCACTGCAATTCAGAGATCATTTCAGAATGGGCTGTTTGATTCTGATACTTATTGCCTGTGGCCTCCCGGCAACTGAACTTTGCCCCGTTACTGTCTCACCATACTTATTCTGCATTGTGTCTCTGTGTGGCGGCGGCGGCCATCTTGGTAGAAAAAGTGCTTTAGAAACAGAAAAGTAATGGCAGAAAAAAGACCAAGTGGTCCATTGAGTCTGCCTGTTTATTTTTTAACACAGGTTTTGTATTTATTTTTTTTTGCTTTTTGGGGGTTTCTTTTTTGCATATAGATCTCGGTTTGTCCCATACATGTTTGAAACCACTTACTTTGCTTCCGCGTGTTAGAGCTTTTAGAAAGGAGAGCAGTGTGTCATCACCAGATCTCACTACAATTCTCCCAAGATTAGCAGTCAGAGGCAGTGAGTCCCGGTTCACACTGGTGCACTGTGCGATATTGCATGTGATTCGCAAGGCACTGCAAATCAAATGTGATGTCTGTGCGATCTAAATTCAGCCATACAGATTGCATGGCTGAATTTGCATCGCACTTGGACCAAAGTCGTGCAGGACCCTTTTTTCGGTCCGCACCAGAATCGTATCGCATGATTGTTAACACCAATTCATGTGCGAACTGACAGTTCTCGCTGTGATATACAAATCGATATTGGGGCGTCATTAACTTTGTATTGACACTCCCAGCGGTTCGCATATGGCAGTGTGAACCACTGTGCGATTCAGGTGCGATGCAAGAACTGTCAGTTCTGTCAGAATCCGCACTGGATTTGGCCTCTTGCATCGCACCAGTGTGAACCATGCCTTAAAGCTGAGTTCCACCCAAAAGTGGAACTCCCGCATTAAGCACTCCTCACCCCTTACAAAAAGGGGGGGCTATCTAGTTTTGACAAGTACCCAGCTCCTACTTCCTGCTCTCGTCGCCTCGCCGCCTAAGCTGCAAGATGTCACAGCCGGATGCCCACGCTTGCAATGCCGGCACCACGGAGAGGAGCGAGGCTTCGGGCAGCCACATCGCTGGACGTTGGGACACTTTTTTGTAGCTGCTGACTTGTAATAAACTTACAAACGAGTGGAACTCCACTTTAATATATACAGCTATGAAATTGTAGCCATTACTAAAGCTGGTACTACAGCTTTTATGAATTAAAAAGGATTATAGAGGATGGACAGATGATTGAATGGTTTGCCCTTTGCATTTGTATTTCATTTATACAAGCTGTTGAATCGGCCTCTATGAATGGAGGAGTTGGGCAGAAAAAGCGGACATAGTCAGGCACTCTTGATGAATGCAAATGACCGCTCCCTCAGCTATATTAACCCCCCTATGCACGAGAAGATTATGATGGTGGGAGTAGGGGTGGTATTAATGGAACAACATTTTAAGAAACCAGGAGCTAGCAGCACAAGGGGCACAGCGCATTAATGCCGCCTACACACGATCGGAATTCTCGTCGGAAAAAGCTCTGATGGTTTTCCCGACGGAATTCCGCTCAAACTGTCTTGCCTACACACGGTCACACCAAATTCCAACCGTCAAGAACGCAGTGACGTACAACACTACAACGAGTTGAGTTCAACGCTTCCGAGCATGCGTCAAATTGTTTCTGAGCATGCGTAGGAATTTTGCACATCAGAATTGCTACAGATGATCGGAATTTCCAATAGAAACCTTTTCCGTTGGAAAAATTGAGAACATGCTCTCAATTTTTTGCTGTCGGAAATTCGGCCAGCAAAATTCAGATGGAGCCTACACACGGTCGCATTTTCCGATGAAAAGTTCTCATCTGTCTTTTTCTGGCCGGAATTCCGATCATGTGTACGCGGCATAATAGTAAGCTGTGTCCCGTGTGCCGATTTGCTTTTTATATTTTTATCACATTTAGGCTTTAAGTAGCAAATAGTGTTGCCAACCTACCAGATTGAAATTACAATACATTGATTTCCATTGAGGCAGTTTTCAGCAAGGTGTTGAAACACCTCACTAACTCTCGCTAACAACTGATCAAAAACTCACAAGCAGCCCCAGCCTAAGACTTGACATCTCTGAATGACTTGAAATATGGATTAGCACCTCAAGTATTTTGCCGTTTTCAAGCAAAAATCCCTGTAAAGTTGTATAGCTTTTCCGTGCTCTGCGTCTTTATGGCTTTAAGTAAGGATTCCTATAAAATGTCTAACAGACGCTGCCAAATTGTCAAACAGAACAGATATTTTGATCTTCACTTTAAAGTCAGTGTTGCTCTGCAGGATTTTATTTTTCTCCCCATTTTATCGAGATTGTCGAGCCGACCTTTAAGTTTGGTTGGAATGCTCCCTAGAGGCTTTGGCAGGCTGCATCCCAAAAAACACATAAAACTGTCAGTATTCACGGCTGGAAATTTCCACTGGGTAAAAAATAAAAGAAGAGTATGTCTGCACATATTAACTAGTTTTATCTTGGGATCATTTTTTTTGTCATTTTTACAAATTCCAGGCAGCATAAAATGTGTACTAGCACCTGGCAAAATAAATCCATGTAATCCATCTTTACATCTTTGCAAAACCAATTGAGACTACCAAAAGGCACGGAGGAAATGTCTGTTACAGCTGTTTCATTAGACACCCAGTCACAAATAAATATGCAATATTAAAATGTAGATCTCTGGCAGCAGCATTTTTGCAGAAAAAACGATTGACGCTTGTAAACGCCTGTAACACATTTTGGCACATTTAGGTGCATCAAGGGCTTGGGTATTATTTAATTTCACGGGCCAGAATAACAGTTTATTCTGCCCACTAAAATTAATTAATGCTCAAGCGCTAAACGCAAATCGCAGATCGCCGCCAATAATAAAAATTCTATAAATCTATCCTCTATTTTGTAGGCGCTATAACTTTTGCGCAAACCAATCAATATACGCTTAAGGCCCATACACATGATCTGACTTTTTGACAACAAACTAGCTTGTTTTGAGGCAACATCCGACCGTGTGTACGCTCCATCAGACAAACTTTTTCGGTTTTCATCTGACTTTTGTTGGCTGTGCGAATGGACCAACTTTCCAGCAATAAAAGTCCGATGGAACAAAGTCCGATCGTGTGTACAGAAAACCATAGGACTTTTGTACAAAGTACAAACAGGCATGCTCAGAACCAATGCAAAAGTTCAGACAACAATACAGTAGTTGACCAAAGGTGGCGGTAAAGAGCAGAAAAACCATGTGATTTGGTGAAAGTTGGCTATAAAATTCCTGCCGTGTGTAAGCAATACAAGTTCAGGGCCGACGCCCTTTGTACAAAAATCCACGGGAAAGTTTGTACAAAGTCTTATCGTGTGTATGAGGCTTTATTGCGATTTTTTTTTACCAAAAATATGTAGAAGAATACATATCGGCCTAAACTGAGGAAAAAAACTGTTTTTTTATATATTTTTTGGGGGATATTTAGTATAGCAAAAAGTAAAAAATATTTTTTTTTTTTTAAACTTGTCCCTCTTCTTTTGTTTATAGCGCAAAACATAAAAAACGCACAGGTGATCAAATACCACCAAAAGAAAGCTCTATTTGTGGGGACAAAATGATAACAATTTCATTTGGGTACAGTGTTGTATGACCGTGCAATTGTCATTCAAAGTGTGACAGCGCTGAAAGCTGAAAAATGGCTTGGTCAGGAAGGGGTTGAAAATGCACTGTATTGAGGTGGTTAATTTTGTATTATATATCTCTAGTGCTTAAACAACCTATATTTTGCCATGTGCGGTTTGCATATTACCAGATAACCAGATTTAACAAATTCAACAAAACTAGGCAAAAAGCTCCACGAGTACAGAGCTGTGATAGTTTAAATGCAACCAGTTACCCAACTACTGAACTCAGAGGGCAGAATGATCCCTATAAACTTAAGTTGTTCTTAAAGAGTAAGTAAACCCTCTTAAAAAAAACAAAAAAAATAAAAAAACCTGCAAGACAAAGGCATAATTAGCTAGTATGCATAGCATACTAGCTAATTATGTATCACTTACCTGAGATCGAAGCCCCGGCATCGGTCCTCTTCTCCCCCTCCGATCGCCGACATCTTCTCCCTGGGTGACTTCCGGGTATTGCGGCTCTGGCAATGTGATTTGCCAGAGCCGCGATGCCGTCACGTGCATGCGCACGAGAGCGGCATAGTACAACTGAAGCATCGGCATATATCGCTGTTGCTTCAGTTGTCGCAATTGCGCATGTGCTGCATGACATCGGCACATGCAAATACAGGTATATCTCCTAAACCGTGCAGGTTTAGGAGATATCCTTGTTAGCTACAGGTAAGCCTTAATATACCTGTAAGTTGTGAAAGAGGGTTTACTTCCTCTTTAAACGGTTTCCTTTTTCTGTATTGAAAAATATTTCATAATATTGTTATTTATAAAAAAAAAAAAAAAAAAAAAAAAGTTATCTTAAAAGCCCATGTTATAAACGCTTTTTCAAACAGGTCTATTGCAAATAGACAGCTTTAGCTGTAAATTTATACCAGTGCTACTTCTTTATTGGCTGGGATTACCACAGTGATTGTAACATAGTACCTTTTGCTGTAGTTTACAAAAGATGGTGGTTTATCCACATTAGAAATGGGGGCTTACAGTTTCATCAGAAAGGATGAAATCACCACTTGGTGATTTACAAGGCTATGAAATCTTGTTTCCAGGGGTATATTACATGTTCCTTGCCAACAGCTGTAGTGCATGCCTAAGAACAGCACCAAGGTGACTGGAAGAGTAAGCTCTAGGCTTTGTCAGCAAGTCATGGCTCCAACCTCAAAAACCCACTAAAATCAACTTGCACTTGAACAGTTTCCAATGAAAGTAAGGTGGATCATCAAAAGCACATAACAAGAATATACATTTCTGAAGAAGTCAACTATAAAAATTGGTCTTGATTTGTATGTTAATCTCAGTGAAGCATGAAGTGAGACGTCAATAAATTTGTCATTAGATACAAAAGAATGTCTCTAAAGCTAACCTGCCATCCTACTATACTTTCAATGTTACTATTCATGGTTTTCACCTCAGTCCATGGCCAGAAAATGATTGCTACTCTCTGATGTTTTCAGGCACGCTTCGGCGGGTGCACATCCTGTAGACCAAGACCTCATAAGGTGGCACCACAGTCAAATTTCGGGGTGCCAAAGAAACTTAACACAATATTAACACTCCTATGCCTTACTGTGAAACAATCCTCATTAGGGTTCAAAAATTAGGACATGCTAACATATACTGGTCTGCAAAAAGGTGGTATATGCATGACCACCAATATAAAACAGATCAAGAAACTGTGAATCTATGTTCTAGTCTAAATTTCAGCATTTTGGCTAGATATGCTTACACCAAGGTCAGTTACAATTTTTGTCCTCACTGGAGGAGAAAGCTGGCCTGATAGAAAAAAAAAACATTAATAATTCCAGCAAATTGTGTTTAGTGGAACTGGGGTATGGGAGAAATACTGTATATATTTCACTCCTTTCAATGCCACAGATCTTCTATGCCAAGTGAAAATCTGTGTACCGCTGACTACCTATAGGTTCTTTTTATGATCACCATGTTATTCAGATGATTACTGAATAGGGAGACTTTTTAGGGGAACTCTGATCTGTAAATCACCCCTGACTAACCAATTTTGATTGATAGGGCTGGTTGAATTTTTCAAACCCACCAATATTCTTCCTCCAAGAAAAGATCAACGCATGATTTGCCAAGACCCCCATCTCAGGCCTGCAGTTATCAAACATACCACCTCAACAGAGGCATTCCTATAACTTTCTGAGGATAAATACTTGTTTAGGGAGAAAGGCGATAAATTCTAGAGGTTGTGCAGATAATAAATGTGTTTCATTGGTTCAGAAAGGAATCACAGATCCACCACATACTTCCAGCTGGCTAAATGTTTGAGGATCAACCCACTAATAAAAATAAATAGCATAATTCTGTTACGCGGAGGGCATACTCAGAACACTGCAGACTGACAAAAAATAAAAAAATTAAAAAAATAAAAAAATAAATTAGATGCAACAATTCCCAAGACTTGACATAAGGGGGGCCCAATGCTGGCTACAGCACTCCATCTAAAGGTGTAAACAATATTATACACTTATTTTTGTTTGCTTTGTATCACACTAAGTTAGCAAAAGCCCCAAGTCAGTTATATAAAATAATAGAAACAACTAATATAAACATAATATTTTGAGGTCCTAAAGTGTTACTAAACCCACAAAAGTAAAATCAGTCTGTATATGCAGTAAAGCATGCTTGTTATACTCACTGTGGAACCTAAGGGGTTAATACTCTGCTTTGTGTAAAAAGGCTGTATGAGCCTGTCTTCTCTGATCCTCCCCTTTTTCCACAGTCCCCAAACCATCTCCTGATAAGGCAGAGCCTTTGGAGTCACTCTGCACATGCTCAGTTTGGTGTGTATTGCTAGAGGGTTTTTTTTCTCTTGGAAGGGTGCATGTGATCAGCACAGGGCCAATCAGCACTGTCCAGAAGATCAGGGGTCCTGCAGCCTTATAGGGCAGTCTACAAGCTTTAACTAGGCACTGATAGAAGTCACAAGACTGCTATATACTGCTGTTGAAAAAAGGATTTTAGCATTTTATATTTACTTAAATAAAAATTGCATTTCCATGTTCTGTGTACTGTGGGAGACCAGATATAGTGAATGCAGGGTCCTGTGTTTTTGCTAAAAAGGCAAAAAATATATTTTTTCCCAAAAAGAATCTAAAAAAAAGCTCTAAGGCCCCTTTTACACTGGGGCAGGGAGCCGCGGTGACGGTAAAGCAGCGCTATATTTAGCGCTGCTTTACCATCTTTTTTGCAGCGGTTTTACCCCCGCGAGCGGCCGAAAAAGGGTTAAAGACCCCCCGCAGAGCGCCGCCGTAGCGGCGATTTGCGGCGGTATTGCCACAGTATTACCGCGGTGTCCCATTCTAATCAATGGGAAGGAGGGGTATAGGAGCGGTGAATACACCGCTCCTATACCGCTCCAAAGATGCTGCTAGCAGGACTTTTTTGACCGTCCTGCTAGCGCACCGCTCCAGTGTGAAAGCCCGCCGGCTTTCACACTGGAGTGAATGGGGCTGGATTTTTTCAGGTGGTATACAGGCGCTATTTTTAGCGCTGTACCACCTGAAAAAACGTACCCAAGTAAAGCCTGTTAATTAATGCTCATAGAACCTAACCTAATGATGCCAGACATATACTGCAGGTTCTTTGTTGCCTCTCACATACAAAACCTGAATACATGCCAGTGAAAGGAAGTTCACAAAAGTGACCACATTTAAACCTGCCTCGAAAGTCTGAATTTGATTGGTGATACAAGAAGCACAAACAGAGAGGAAGTTGCCCACGGGTTTCCCCATTGTGTTTCCATGGATGTGATCAACCAGGTAGATTTTTAACACATTTTGGAAATGTAGTAAATTAGCACCTATATGACAAGAGAAGAAGTATTCACTCTTATTAACACCCTGGTTGGCAAACAAATCAATTTAACTTATAAAAACTGTCTATTATTAAGTGATATCCCTGACATGCAATTTTCAGCCAATTTAATACATACTATACAGTCCCTGACAAAATTCTTGTCGCTTGTGTACAAATTGACCTGAAGTGTCGCTAAAATATATTTCTTATCAAGATTTTGTTACAAGAAATGGGTCATTTTAATCCCAACAGCTTTTGTAATAATGTTTCAGTGTAAAACGAAACTGACAAAAAGTATTCTAATATTCACAGCTTGGTAAAGCCCATTGAGTAAATTTTTGCCAAGACATAAAAGTGTTGTCGCCTTGTTATATGAGCTTCACCTGTGACTAATAATGGATCAATTTAGGTGTGTATAAAAAGAACACCAGTACACTAGACCTTCTCAACTGCAACTAGACCTCTGCAAACATGCCTAAGATTCACCCGGAGACTTAGGGCTCTTTCACACGGGGCGGATCAGTGCAGATCCGCCCCGTGGATAGCCGCTTGCTCAGCGGGGATCGCCGTAGTGATCTCCGCTGAGCAGTAGGATGACAGGTCCGTCTCTGCACTCCGTGCAGGGACGGACCTGTCAGAGCGCCGCTCTCCCCTATGGGAGATCGGGTGACGACGGACCGTAGCGTCCGTCGTCACCCGATCCGCTCTGCAGACGGATGAAAAAATGGGGTTTTCCTCCGTCTGCAGAAACGGAGCATGGCGGGCACGGACGAGAGCGGGTGTCAGCGGATGCTCATCCGCTGACACCCGCTATCCCATAGGGATACCTGTATGTCCGTTTTTCATCCGAAAACGGATGGATGAAAAACGGACATACGGTCCGTCCGTGTGAAAGAGCCCTAAAGTGTTGATTATCAAGAGGCTGAAGACCAGATCCACTGTTGATGTGGCAGACACCTTCAATGTGTCTCAGCGTCAAGTTCAGAGGATAAAAAAAAAATTTGAAGAGACTGGAGACGTTTTGGACAAGGCCAGGTCAGGCCGACCCCGCAAGACAACTGCTCGAGAGGTCCGTTTGTTGGCTCGAAAATCCAAGGCCAGCCCATTTTCCACTGCAGCAGAGCTCCACGAGATCTGGTCACCTGAAGTCCCTGTGTCAACCAGAACAGTTTGTCGGATTCTGTCTCGAAATGGCTTCCATGGTCAAATCAGTGCCCATAAGCCAGCACTAAACAAAAGACAATTGAAAAACCGTGTGGGATTTGCCAAGGGCCACAGCCTGCTAAAAGGATGGGCTCTGGAAACGTGGCAGAAGGTGGATTTTTCAGATGAATCTTCTGTTGAATTACACCACAGTCGCCGCAAATATTGCAGGAGACCTACTGGAACCCGCATGGAGCCGAGATTTTCCCAGAAAACAGTGAAGTTTGGTGGAGGCAAAAATCATGGTCTGGGGTTACATCCAGTATGGGGGTGTGCGAGGGATCTGCAGGGTGGAAGGCCACATCAATAGTCTAAAATACCAAGAAATCTTAGCTACCTCTTATATTCCCAACCATAAAAAAGGCCAAATTTTGCAGCAGGATGGTGCTCCATCGCATACTTCCATCTCCATATCAAAGTTCCGTAAGGCAAAGAAGATCAAGGTGCTCCAGGATTGGCCAGCCTAGTCACCAGACATGAACATCATTGAGCATATGTGGTGTAGGATGAAAGATGAAGCATGGAAGACGAAACCAAAGAATATTGATGAACTCTGGGAGGCACTCACTTGTTTGCTATTCCTGATGACTTCATCAATAAATTGTATGAATCCTAGCCAAACCGCATGGATGCTGTCCTTCAAGCTCATGGAAGTCATACAAGATATTAAATTTGGATCTCACAGCACCACTACTTAATTTGCTGACATATTTTTGGATTTTCAGTAAAGTTGTTAAATTTCTGTATAGGCGACAAAATTTTTGTCTTGCCAAAATTTGACCTGTCTGTCTTGATTAAATGATAAATCTTTTTTCAGTGAAACTAATTTATTTCAGTGCATTAAACATCATTTGGGAGGGCTTTAGCTTTTCATATGAGCTATTTCTAACACCAATTGATTAATTAAAAGTCAAGTTAATAGCAGGAGTTTCTACAAAATAGCGACAAGACTTTTGTCAGGGACTGTATGTCTAGCCATACATTAAACCACTGCTCTACATTGGAAATCGTTAATAGTTCATTTCTCACAAATTATTGCAATAATAGAAAATATTCCACGCTCTAAATAACCTTTTAATAGTTTATTTAATTCCAAATGGGATCCTTGGTTTTTATATAGACTTCCAAATTCTGACCTGTCTGTATTATCTCGTCCTTGAACATTTTTCATGATGTGGTCATTTTTCTATGCGCAGTGCGTTGTTATTGGAGTTTTTTTTTTTTGTTTTTTTTAAGCGGACCCTATACCCAATTTAAGCTTTACCTTATTAATTCTCTGTTTTATATTTTTGATTATATATTTTTGAGAAGAGATTATTATATATCTTCTTGTATGATGACTGTACACAACTTTAGTATTGTCCCATACCTGTTACTGCTCATTTTGTTAGGTAAACTTTCTTTAACCACATGCCGACCAGGCCATAGCCGAAAAAAACGGCTACAGCGCGGTCAGCTTATTCTGGGTGACGTCCTCCCAGAACCTTGCTCCCGTGCGCCGCCTGTGGTGCTCACTCGGGAACACCCGTGACCGCCGGGTCCTCACGGATCACGGTAAACGGCCGCTGGTAGCGGCCGTTTACCACGTGATCGCTCCGTCAAATGACGGAGCGATCACATGTACACAAACCGGCGTCACATCATGACGCCAGTTCCTCCCTCCCCTCTCTGTTACGATCGGTACAGTGAGAGGGAGAAGTGGAGAGGGGGAGAGATGGGATCAGCGCTGTGGGCTGGATGTGTAGTGCCCACAGCGCTGGTTAGTGACAGCACTGTAAAATATTCTACCACCACTGTGCAATACTCTGCCAACACTGTGCAATACTCTGCCAACACTGTGCCAATACTCTGCCAACACTGTGCCAATACTCTGCCAACACTGTGCCAATACTCTGCCAACACTGTGCCAACACTGTGCCAATACTCTCCAATAAATTTTAAAAGAAACAAAGAATTTATTTATTTTTTTTACAGAATTTTCAGTATTTTTTGATTTATAGCGCAAAAAAAAAAACCCAGCGGTGATTAAATACCACCAAAAGAAAGCTCTATTTGTGTGAAAAAAAGGACAAAAAATTAATTTGGGTACAGTGTTGCATGACTGAGTAATTGTCATTCAAAGTGTGAGCACCGAAAGCTAAAAATTGATCTGGTTAGGAAGGGGGTTTAAGTGCCCAGTGTTTAAGTGGTTAATAAATGTTTGTAAAGAGAGGAAGCTCAGGAAGTTGATTTATGAAAACTGGAGCGTGCAAAAATCTGATGCAGCTCTGCATAGAAACCAATTAGCTTCCAGACCTTTTTGTCAAAGCTTAAAGCGGAGTTCCGCCTAAATTTTTTTTTAAAAAAGTCAGCAGCTACAAAGACTGCAGTTGCTGACTTTTAAAATAAGGATACTTACCTGTCCAGGGCGCCCACGATGTCCGCCCCTGAAGCCGACCCGTCCCTCAGTTCCAGGTGGAGGTGCCGCCATTGCTAGTAGGGGAATCAGGAAGTGAAGCCTTGTGGCTTCACAGCCTTGTTCCCTACTGTGCATGCACGAGTCACGCTGCGTGTTCCGAGTGGTCTCTGCTGTCTTTTGGGACCTGTATGTCTCCCAGAAGACAGCGGGGGGGGACGGAGGAGGGGCCAGACATACTACAGCAATCTTTCGCCGGAAGTTGGAGCAAATACCAGTATTAGACAGGTATCTGCCCCCCCCTGAAAGGTGACAAATGTTACACCAGAGGGGGGAGGATTTCTGACAGCGGAAGTTCCATTTGTGGGTGGAACTCCACTTTAATTGCACAAGCTGAAGTTAGAAGCTGATTGGCTACAATGCACAGCTGCACCAGATTTTGCACTCTCCAGTTTTAGCAAATCAACCCCACTGTCTTACTACTGAGCCATGTGTGCCTTTAGGTGCAATGGATTGCAAAGAAATCAGATTAAAGTGGCAATTCAGACAAGAGAACTCAGTCACAAACAATTGACGAACCAACCCCCACCCCCTTGTTTTTGGATATTTTTTTATTTTTTTTATTTTTGCTACCTTTTTTGCATGTTTTCTTCAGGATTTCCGTCCCATGTCACCGCGGCGAGGTACATCACTTCCGCAGTTTTATCCGCCCCCCCCCCCCCCCCACCCGTTACCTTCTGGGACCTGTGTGTGTCCCAGAAGACAACGGGACCATTCAGAAAGCACCACGTGACTTGCACATGCGTAGTAGGAAAGCCGGCTGTGAAGCCTGAAGGCTTCACTGCTGGTTTGGAAAAATGTGGATTACTGCGCTGTCAGAAAAATATACAATGGTGACCCAGTATTGAATAGTGTACACCTTACACAAAGATTATTATGTAGAAAAGAAAAAACATATAAAAAATTGTTAATTAGCTGCTGCAATCGTGAATGCGAGATACCCACATCAACAAGACCAAACGAAAAACAAACGATTGCGCTGCAAACAATAATCAAGTGATGAAAACAGTGATTAAAACATAATGGTGTACCAATTGGGTAGTGAACCTAAATGTACAATAAAAGCTGTCTAGTAATAGTGATATTAATTCAAATAGTCCAAGGTAAAATGTTCTTTGGTATTAGTCTTTGATTCCCAAATCAGTTGTATAATTCAACAAAAAAGGCAACTCCTAAAGCGTGGTTCAAAGTGACATCAATCCAATAAACACCAAAAGAAATAGTGGTCTGGTAAGGAAAGGGTTAACACCCCTGCTGGTTTCCCTTACTTGCAATGTCGGCGCCTGCACCCGAAACTGATGGACGGATCGGTTTGGGGTGCCGACATCGCGGGCTCCCTGGACAGGTAAGTGTCCTTATATTAAAAGTTAGCAGCTACAGTATTTGTATAGCTGCTGACTTTTCATTTTTTTTTTCCAGGCTGGAACTCCACTTTAAGTTAAACAAAGTAAACTAATTTTACCACAGTAGCAGCACTTGCTGGTTTTCCAGTTCATGGATTGGTTAAACTTGTTGCCTGGAAGACTCTTTAATATTCAACATTCGGAGCCAAAGACCAAATGGGTCTACAATTTTGCACTGTAAAGTCGCATAATAAATATGTTATTGTAGGTTATTCCAATTTATAGCATAGTGAAAAAAAATCATTCCTTTCTCTCTCTGAGAACATCTGCCATAGAGTCATTATATGTATAGCATTATGCATTCCATTTTCCCATCAGTAACCCAAAACATGATTGTAAAATGCCAATCCTTCATTTAACATAATGCAACACATTTGATGCTATAGACGCATTGTGAATGGTGTTAAATTACATTTTATGAAAAGACACTGTGCAAACACAGCAGTATCTTTTGTTCTTACTCTGCTTTTTAGAGCAGAGTGTACTTCCAATTTATAATGTAAGAGCTCGTCAGACAAAGTATCTATCTGGGGAGAGCAATGAGCACAAAACCATTCTGCTTCATTTACAAATCATTCATAAAAAAAAAAAAAAAAAGATTACTTCTCAAAGGTCTACTTGGATTTAAGAGGCTGAACGACTCATTTATACTCAGCAAAAGGTTTCCATTTATATAGTATGTTTGTTTTCTTAGTGGATGTTCATTTTGCCTTAAGTTTCAATCTCCCTAAGGTAAAGAGAGCCCAGCTGGATAGGGAGCTCCACTGGACTACATATAAGTTACATATGTAAAATGGATTAAAGGAACACTAAACTGTGTTTTGAAAAATGCTATTCAAGTATGCATTCTTAAAGTAGAACTACAGGCACAACTTTTTTTTTTTTCATTTTGGATTGAGCAAAGGAAAGTTATAACACCTATCAGATTTTTTTTCGCCACCTGTGTCCCATTGCGTAGCTTTTACTTCACTTACCTTCCTGTCCCATAGCCAAAACAGGAAGTAAGAGAAAATCCCTGCAAATTAGGGGAGTTCCTTGGGGACCCCAGGTCACCAGAATTCGTGTTCCCATTGGAGGATTTCACCTTCTGTTACTTTTCAGGTGACAACCCAAAATTTAGGATTTTTTTTTCCACTTTCACTGATAATGGTAAACAGGAAAAAAAGAAGGCAAATCTCCATAACGGGGGGACAGACCGCATTAAAATCCAAAACTTTAAAAAAACGAAAGTTTTGCTTTTAGTTATACTTTAACTGAAAAAAGCTCCTTCTATTGTTCTCAGCCTCCTCCAATCTCCATTTTTTTTCCGGCTGCTGTGATCAGACTTCCTTTTAGAGGGTTTGTACGGGTTCTATGAATGGAGCAGGGGGTGTAGAAAGGGCAGCCATAGTCGGCTGTTTTGGTGGCGGGACCATGAAGCCTTGTTCTTCATGGTCCCGCCACCAAAACAGCCAACTATGGCTGCCCTTTCTACACCCCCTGCTCCATTCATAGAACCCGTACAATCAGTTACAACAATATAAAGCACTCTATGAGTGCAAGATGGGCAGATGAAAGAAAGGGCCACCTACCTATTTATTGAGCACTTTTCATTGTGGTAACCGACAGTACAGCATCTATGACTGGAGTAAAGGTGGCAGAAACGAGGGGCATATTTGGCACTTTTGACAAGTGCCCATGACAGGCGCAGCTGCTCCTATTAACCCCAGTAGCACTGGAAGATCACAGCCATAGGGGGTGTCCATGGGGCAGAGGACTGAAGATATCAAGCAAAACAGCAGCCACCAGCACAGGGGACACTTTTATTAAAGTTAACCACTTTCAGACTGGACCAATTTGCAGCCAAAGGACCAGGCCCCTTTTTGCGATTCGGCACTGCGTCACTTTAACTGACAATTGCGCGGTCGTGCGACGTGGCTTCCAAACAAATTTGACGTCCTTTTTTTTTCCCACTAATAGAGCTTTCTTTTGGTGGTATTTGATCGCCCCTGCGTTTTTTATTTTTTGCGCTATAAACAAAAAAGCGCGACAATTTTGAAAAAAAAAAAAACGCATTCTTTTTTATTTTTTGCTATAATAAATATACCCCAAAAATATATAAAAAACATATTTTTTCCTCTGTTTAGGCTGATACGTATTCTTCTACATATTTTTTGTAAAAAAAAAAAATCGCAATAAGCGATTATTGATTGGTTTGCGCAGAAGTTATAGCGTTTACAAGATAGGGGATAGTTTTATAGCATTTTTATTAATAAGGCGGTGATCATCGATTTTTATTGTGACTGCGACATTATGGCGGACACATCGGACATTGTCATTTATACAGCAATCAATGCTATTTAAATGCATTGATTCCTGTATAAATGACACTGGCAGTGAATGGGGTTAACCACAAGGGGGCAGTGTAGGGGTTAAGTATGCCTGTGTGTGTGTGTTTATTACTGTGGGGGGGCGTGGCTGTCAGCTAGTGAATGCTGATCTCTGCTCCAATCACAGGGAGCAGAGATCGGCGTCACTAGTTGCTAGGCAGAACGGGAAGATGCTGTGTATTTCCACATCTCCCCGTTCAGCCTTCCCGTGAGACGATCGCGGGTGTCCCCACGGCGATCGAGTCCGCGGGACCTGCGACCGGCCTCACGGGGGTCCCGACCGGCACGCTCCCGATGGCACGGACGGCATTAAGGAGGGACTTATATATACGCCCTCCTGCCTGTCCGTGCCATTCTGCCGACGTATATCGTCGTGCGCCGGTCGGGAACCGGTTAAAGTGGAACTAAACCCTCCTATCCTTTACAGCCAAGAAAGCTCCCATCTTAGCCTCTGCTGATCTGTACTTGCCACGATGCTGCACATGTGATCAGTTAGGACACAGCCATTTGATGGTTTGAGAGTTTGGTAAGAGCTCAAATTTTAAAGTTATCATTCACGGCATACCTTGATTGGAATGGTTTTGGGAAATAGTTAAAGTATAACTAAAGGCAATTTTTTTTTTTTAGTTTTGGATAGAGATGGATTAGAACACCTGTCAGTTTTTATTGCTGTCCGTGTCCCTGTTAGGGAGATTCACTCTCTCTATTTGTGCTGTTTGCCATTATCATTGAAAGTGAAAGAAAAAAAAATCCCAAACTTTGGATGGTCCTCAGAAAAGTAATAGCAGGGAATCTGCCACTTGGGCCACTGACGGTGGTTTTAAGCCTCCCTTACTCTAAACATTTCTCTTGGTACAGCTTTCTTTGAATCCCTTCAATGCAAACTGCTTCATTGTATATTAGCTTTTAACCAGAGCCAGAAACAAAGCTGGGTGATGCAGTACATGTCCAGTTTATAGGGTTTATGTGGGCATGAAAGAAAGTCAAGAGCAGGGTTTCTCAAACAGGTTTCTGTGGAACACTAGCATTTCACTAGAACAGGGGTCTCCAAACCCCGGCCCGCAAATCATTCAAAGACTGCCTACTTCAATTCCCCCCACGCACTTTAGGCAGTGGGACAGAGCAGAAGGCAGGCAGGGCGATGTATGTGTGCCACTGTCAGAGCGGATCCAATGAGGCAGAGGAAGGCAGAGTGATGGGCAGATTCCCATGCATGCAGGGAGGAGGCGGGGCCCCGCTGTCGGGCAGAATGCATGTGGGCTGGCTGTGGGGGCTGGAAGAATGGCAGCAGAGGAGGAGGTTGGGCTGGGTGAGTGGTGGCAGAGGAGGAGGTTGGGCTGGGGGAGTGGTGGCAGAGGAGGAGGTTGGAGTGGAGGAGGCTCCCGCTCTGTGTAGCTGCCACCACCAGATTTGTATGGGGGTATTGTCGTGCTTGCTCCAGTGACAGCTAACCCACCCTGGTAAGCTGCAAATTCCTCCACTGACATCATCTGGAGGAGGAGCTGCAGGACTGGGAGGAACTGTCTGAAGGACTGGAAAACCCAAAAGGTGTGTGTGATGGTGGAGGGGTGTGTTAGGGGAGAGGTATGAAGAGGGGGGTATCTGGAGGGGTGGTGTTATCAGATTGGGGGTGTAATCAGGGAGGGGACACAGACCGTGCAGAAAGGCTCTGACAGGGACACAGACGTGCAGAAAGGCTATGATGGGGACAAAGGCATGCGGAAAGGCTCTGACAGGGACACAGACGTGCAGAAAGGCTATGATGGGGACAAAGGCATGCGGAAAGGCTCTGACGGGGACAAAGACGTGCGGAAAGGCTCTGACGGGGACAAAGACGTGCGGAAAGGCTCTGACGGGGACAAAGACGTGCGGAAAGGCTCTGACGGGCACAAAGACGTGCGGAAAGGCTCTGACAGACACAAATCTCACAAATTGGTTCAAAAGGTGGTTTCTGTAAGACAGACAAGACCAAACTCAAGTCCCATGGACACAGACAAAAGTATGTATCAACGAATACGGAGCAATAGGTGTCCGGAAAAAAAACTGATAGGGTCGATATCTGGCCTTTAATGGTGCTTAAGGCACCATTAAAGGCTGATTGGAAGAAAGCTAAAATTCATCCAATCATGTATTTCCAGTCATTAAACTTTCTGGTCTCACACCAGGACACATAACTCCAAAGTCCTATGATAAATCTTTCTGGAGCAAGATTTCAGTGTAGGAATCATGAGCGACACTTTATGCCTTACCCAATTCACTGAACATTTTGAACAACAGGTCGTCCAGATACCCCAAGATGCACAGTCCTTGAACCCTCAACATGCCCAGCACTGGGGCTTATACTTTTGTGAATACCCAAGGAGCTGTGGGTAGCCCAAAAGGCAGGGCCACAAACTGAAAGTGCTGGTCCTCCACTGCAAAACATGAATTGTTGATGCATATCTCCATGTGCCAGTTTCTCCCACGTATCTATGATATTTATTGATGCAAAAAAGTTTCCCTGCTAGAGTGCGACCACCACTGAATGCCACAACTCCATATCAAATGACCAGACCTTTAGAAATGTGTTTAAATTCTTGAGGTCTACAGTCAACTGCACATCTCCATTTGCCCAAAGTTTCGGTCACTGGAACCACTTCCAATACCCCCTGTGCCAACACCCGACCGAGTGCCTGAAACAAAGGACCTCTCTTTTGCTAATACACAAGTACATTCCATCTCATAAAAAGGAGGAACAACATAAAACTCCAACCTGTACCCAAGGGAGACTGTGGAATTGTCTGAAATCAGCTCCTGCTAAGCTCTTGAAAAAAAATAAAAATAGTAGGTTGTGCCCTTTTATAGCGAAGAAGATCTTGCTGACTTGGTTGGCCAGGGCCTCCTTTGCCCTTGACTCTGCATTTTCCCCCTGGACCCGGTCACCCTGGAGTCCTGAAAAGACTGCCCTAAAGTAGGCGAACCAGAAACCAGAGCAGCCAAACCTCTTTAGGCTGGAAACTTGCCCTTTTTCTTGAGCACCAAGAGGGAACTTTTTCCACCAAAGTTCTTTTGGATATACTTATCCAAGTACTGTAATTGCCGAACAGGCATTCTCCATGAAGGGAAAACATACTAACAATTTTTTATAGGGTGGTTCAGAAAACCAGCTATTCAACCACAGAACTCTCCACATGTGAACAAAAACCAGAGCCAAAGAAGAAATTTGCTGAACAGAGTCCTCCAGGGCAGCTACCACGAAATACAAGGCCCTATTAACCCTTTACTAGTGTCTGCTCCACACACGTCAGGATCCTCTTTACCAACCGCTTAATGCAATCTTTTAGGCTTTGGCAAACACCAAGGGCTGCCATCACATTTGCATAGCAAAGCCCACCAAAGCACAAGTAACTGTTAACAGTATCTCCAGTCTCTTCTCAGCCGGGTCTTCAAAGACCTGGACATTATTCACCGGGCAAGTCAAATTCTTATTGCGACAGGACACGGCTGCGTCCATTGTAGGGATACTGTACTTCAAGAAGTTTTTCTCTGATGGAATGGAATAACCCAGATATGGTTATAGGTACCTTATCTGGTTGATCCCATTCAGAATACAGCATTTCCTCTAAGAGAATGCACGGGAAAGGCTTGTGAGCTCTGAGGTGGTCGCAGAGACCCCAAAGAGGAATACTGTACTTACCGAGCGAGGACTCAGCTGGAGGCAACCTGAAGTCAGAATAAGCCATCTCAGAAAGGGATCGTTCTAACACCATCTGAGTATGAGAAACCAAAAGTTCCTGAGCTATCTCAAGCTCAAAATCATCAGAGGTAGACTCTACCACCTGACTTTCCCCAAATTCTACCCCAGCCACATCCTCATAAATATTCACACACTCCTCCTCTACCAAAATAGGGGGATCTGGTGAAAGGGGACCTCTCCCGCTTTATACCGCCCTGTTCCATAGAGCTAATCATACCAGCAATTTTCCCTTCCAGGCATGCCAACACCACAGCTAAGTTAGTGACATAAGATGAGGTTGAGGCCTTCACAGTGGCCACAATACCAGAGAGTCACAGTGGTGTACCAGGTACACAGTACCTGACAGCAGCGCACCTGCGCCCTTCCCAGCTGTGCTGCCCCCTCTATGTTCTGGGAGACATTTCTCCTAAGCGTCCTAAATGACAGGGCTATGCCTAAACCAGCTACCTTACCCCACCGATATCTTAGCAAATAGACATCCAAATGCCATGAGCCCTGGGGATCACTTAGCTGCAGGTGTCCCCCCCCCCCCCCAGAGGCAGGACTTATGTGCCTCAGATATAAGCCTATTCTGTGTCCCTTAATTGTTCTGCACTGCCAGCGCTGTTGCCACCAGAAAGCCTTCAAACACAACCAGCTTACTTCCACTAGTTAAAATGGATGCCGGCCTTGCCTCCTCAATGTATTTTGGGTCTCACCATGCACACATCTGCCAGCCGATTACCAGAATACAAAGACCATGAGCCAGCAAAAGAAAAACAGCCTGTCGGAAAAAAACAAAAAACAAAGAAAGAAAGGGAAATTGCTAGATTAATACAGGGATAATTACAGGCTTGCTCACAGCTTCACTAACAGTATATAGGGACACAGCCAACACACTGACCGCAGTAGTTAGACAAGTAAGACTCTCTAAGAAAACTGACAATGATCCCCACTTAAAGTAGAGGACTTCCTTTCTGATTGTTTTTGCCAGTGTCCATTCACCTTTAGGTGGCGCATAACCCAGGTAGTCATGATTTATAGCCCGATTTGTGTCCTACAATAAATCAATGGTGGTTGTGGCAATTTTTTATGTCACATGATATTTGCACAGCATTTTATCAAATGCTAATTTATGGGGGAAAAAATTAAATTTTGATTTAATCTTAGTGCACACAAACACAATATAATACCAACTATTTCTAAAATATAAAAGATGATGTTACACCGAGCTAACAGAAACTTAAAGAGGAGTGCCCACTACATTTTTCTTTTTAAAGTCAGCAGCTACAAATACTGCAGCTGCTGACCTTTACCTGTGCCAGGGTCCAGCGATGTGGGGGAACGAAGCCACCCCTCGTTCCCCGCTCCGCTCGCGGCACCGGCATCCTTACTGTGGGCACCCGGCTGTGGCTTCAAAGCCGGGTACCCACTGCGCATGCGCGAGCGGCGCCGTGCGCCGTGATACGACACTCAGTCATCTGGGACACTTGACAGGTCCCAGATGACTGTGCGGCGCCGAGGGGAAGTGATGTCAGTGCCCGGGCAATATCTCACATGTGGTTCAATTACAATTTACATATGCATGCAGGACCTTATATGAGTTTGCACTTCCGCGTGAACACAGCGAGGACATGAGCACGTTAATTTTTTTCTAATTTTATTTTATTTAAAATTATGTTTTTTACTCTGTCTCTTAATTATTTTTTATTTTTTTACTTTATTGCTATTAGAAAGAACAAACAGGCAGTGACAGATACGCTTTACTAAGAAACCTGGGGTCTATTCTATAGACCTTTAATTATATTTGTCAGGGCTGGGCTTAGCCATTCCTTCCTCTCAGCTGGCCTCTCAGCTGTTTACTAATACTAAATACTCAGCTGTTTACTAATCCGCAGGTGCAGAGCAGTTTACCTGCAGGTTACCTGCACTGAGCTATAGACTTCTATTATTACCTGCGAGTTTGGTGAGCTTTCTGAAAGTGCACCAAACCTGCAGAATATAAGAAGTCTATTGCAAACTGCAGGAAAGCCAAAGGTACACCGCGTTGCACACGTGTTGCGGGTAAACCGCAACGCATCAGTGTGAAAGCAGCCTTGGACCCCTTTTACATGGTCAGTCCGACAGTCCAACCAATTGGACCCTCCATTCACCTCTAAGTAGTGGCAGACATAAACCGACTTGTGTTCTACCTCCAATACGATCCGCTAAAAAGTATCGTGGGCTGCGTCGGTGTCCGCTCTCCAAATGCAGAGCAGACACGGACATGCCATCCACCGATCCGCTCATTGTGGCCCGCGACCGGATACCAAGTCGCTTAAGTGGCCCTCGCTTTTCAAAAGGTTGGGCACCCCTGCTTTAGAGCAATCTGCTCTTACTTCCTGCTGTGTCTCTGGAACAAGAAGTAAAGGGATGTCTCCTCCACTAGAAAACAAAAAAAATTATATTGATAGCTTAAAGTGTTTCTAAAGGAAAGATTCTTTTTTACTTTTTTTAAATAATAAACATGTTATAATTACAGTACCTGCTCTGTACAATGGTTTTGCACAGAGCAGCCCGATCCTCTTCTTTTTGGGTCCCCTGCCGGCAGTCCTAGCTCCTCTACCTCTGCTGAGTGCCCCCAATAGCAAGTCTCTTGTTATGGGGCACTCGAGCAGGCTCGCTCCCGAACTGCGCTCTGTGTCCATTCAGCCCCCCGCTCTATTCACTTTGGCTCACTGGCTGTGAATGACATCAGCGGGAGCCAATAAGGAGAAGAGAGGGACCCCAGAAAGCCGGTGCTCTCATGTATATCGCTGGATCGAGATAGGGCTCAGGTAAGTATAAGGGGGTAGAGGGGCTGCACCCAGAAGATTTTTTTACCTTAACACATGAATGCATTAAGGTAAAAAACCTTAAACCTTTAGAACCACTTTAACCATTGCCTTCTTTATCCAAAACGAACTAAAAAAAGTTTTGGCTTTACAAATACACTACGACAGTGCACTTCATTTTTTAGAGTGACAGTTATAGAGCGTCGCATCTAAAACCAAGCAAAGTAGATTATTGCAAACAGCTGTTATTAATATTTGCAAACCATCTTGTTATTTCTGAAAATAAAAGCTGCCACAAAAAGCTTTCATACTTTAGTCTAGATAGCCAATTATCCCGATGGGGTTGCAAATACTCAAGGCTCGCAGGAACTCCTATCTGAACTGTATAATAATCTAGCAACTGCTGAGGTGACAAAGCAAAGAATGAACATTAAAATCAAATGGAATCATTTATTCATGAAATACAAAGAAACTGAGAAGATATTTTTAACAACAATGCAAGTCTCTACATCAAGCAGTGATAAACTAATATAGTTATAAGTTCTTCATCAGGGTCTACATGTCTCCAACTAAATTAGCACAGACTGATTGAGACAAAACCATGTCCTAAATGTACACATAGCAACAATAACACTTGCATATAGCGTATTAAGGTACTTTTGAGACCTTTTTGGCACTTTTTATCATGCGTTTAATCGTGAAGTGCCATACAGGAGCTTCTTTAGGGCAGGATCACGCATTTTTGGCCCCATAGACTTGTTATGGGTACACCTTCATGTTTTTCACAAGCCTCCATTGAAGTCAATGGGATAAAAAACACCTCATTACACTTTTGAAAAGTAGTTCATGTACCATTTAGAGTTTCAGGCATTGAGCTGCAGGCGCCTGAACACTCCAATTAGAACAGGGACAATTTCACAGCATGGGATTTTATGTAGAGCATTTTGAAGCTTTGACTTTCGAGCTACAAAGTGTCAAGTGTGAATGAGAGCCAATATAGGCTTAAGCTGGGTTGGCAAGGGCACACATTTTCATGACTATTCATTTCTACAGAGAGATGTTGGACAAAACTGTGAGGCCTATGTCACACATGCGGCCAGTGAAAATAGACATTAGAGTAAGGTGACCAGATTTTTTAAATGAAATCCAGGGACATATTTTTTTTTTACTATTAATGGGGACAATTAGCGACTCCCTGCCCGTCGCCGCCCGCCTCACAGCCTGTCAAGTCTTACTCTCCGAGCCCCAGCTACTACTGGGTGGGAAGCAGAGGAAGATCACTCCACCAGGGAAGGCAAGGAGATGGGCAGGTGGCTGGCCGAGACTTGCGGCAAGGCAAAAGAACATGCGAGCAGGAGCAGAACGGGCATGCACCTGAAACTGAAGAAATATTCTCTCCACTCCAACCAGCACATGATCATCAGAAAGGGGCACAGATAATGAAAAAAATACACCCCCAACCCCTAAGCTAGAGCGGCTGATCTGTAAATCAGATTTTTTTTTAAATTCTGCACTGACTGTCTTTGAAATTGCCCCAGCCCCTGTTCAATTCCAATCCGGGGACAGACTTGGTTCGGGAACAGGGTCCTCAATCCGGGGACTGTCCCCGGAAACCGGGGATGTCTGGTCACCCTACATTAGAGCCTCTCTTTTACTGCCCCCTGACTTGGCAGAAGAGCTCTGGGGACAGAGTAAGAAAGAACATGAACAGGCAGGTGACATGGGCTGGCAGGCATCAGACTGGAGGGTACCTGGCAGACAGCAGAATTTGGGTAATCGTCAAACCCGCTCTGGGGGAAGAAGAGAAGTATAGAGCACCTACAGAGAGGGAGAGCAGTGACGTGTGCTGAAGGGGCACTAAGATAGGGGGTACCAATGCCAGACTAACACAAAATGGCAGTATTACTGGGAGCCACCACTGAACACAATCCTATATCCAGCCGTTTCAGGCACCTAGCTATGAGCTGCTGTCACTACTCCAGTCAGCCTATATATGGCTCAGTACATGATCCATTATTGTGTGTGGTAAAAGTGCAAGGAGGCAGTGGCAGCTTAGCTCAGAAATAGATACACCTAAAGATCAAGCATCTATCAGGCGAACACCAGAGAAGCAGAAAGGAAATAAAGAAAGGTTGTTCTTCGAAAATATATTCATTTTTTACAGCCGGCGATCGGCTATTCAGTAAAAGTGATTTGGGCAGCTCTACAGCCACCCCATCACTTTTAAGTTAAGGGCTGCCCCCTTGTAAGAGCAATAAAGTTTTTTTAAATAGGAAAGTGGAAAAAAAAAATGGAAAAGCAAACCCCTGACACACATGCACGCAAATACAAATGCACACATATGTAAACAGCCACTGCACCACACATGAGGTATTGCAATAATACCAGAGACATAATTTACAATGAACTTTACACTGATAACCGAATGCTTTTAAAACGTCACCTATGAAAAATGTAAGATACTTTCATTTGTTGCCTTTCCATGCAATTTTGAGTCATGACATGTTTGTTATCAATTTACTCAACACAACAGCATCTTTTATACTTTACCAAAACGTGGATATTCTTTTTTTGTTTACAAACTATTTTATTGAGTGCAAAAGGTGGTACAAAAAGAGTACAAAAATATGCTGAAACTTGACAGTAATGATATGTTTTACATATGTAACAATGTAAGGTACAAATAATAAGGTAGGAATTCTTAACAAAGGTACAAAAGTTTTGAATATGGTCTATAGTACATTATAAAGGATAGACTGATGATTTATGTGTAGACATTCTCAGGTTGGATTGAAGAAGGATATGGAATGTACACTGAAATTAATTTTGTGTGTGTATGTGTTTGATAAACAGCTGCACAAATATTATATTCTCCAGGGCTTCCATTTTCCGAAAATATATAATGCAAAAAATGCTGATTTTAACGCGAGTGAAAAAATATAAAAACTGTCCATTGATCAGCAAGCCAAGCCCCCCCCCCCCCTTTCCAAAAATACTTACCTCAACCCCGGCTTCTGATGCTTCTAGGAAGCTTATGTAACACCCTGGTGCCTTCTGTCGTAGCTGGCCACCGAGAATAATTGTCCAATAGGGGGCGTTTTCTGGATCAATTACTTTTTAAAGGCACTTGTACGTGTAGGCCAAAGAGCACATTTTCCATGAAAAAAAAACTGTATAGAGGGACATATGGAAAGAAGTCTTGCCATTACCGACCTCCTTTTAAAAATACCAGTTGCCTGACTGTGTCTGACTTCAGTACTTCCCGAGACCCTGACACAGAACAAGCATACAGAACAGACAGAACCCAGTTTACATACTTGTGTCACGTGTCCCTTCACATGCCATCAGATAAGATACACCTGAGTGACAGTGTACATTACACCTACTGCTAATTCCATTCTGGTTCTTTCACCGCCATCCACCATCTCACATAACTAACCAAAGCAAACTATACCTTCTGCTGCCTGACACCCATGCATGAAAACTTCCAACACAGCCCATCTACTTCATGCCAGATGTAATCTTCATAGCAGTTTAACCACGTTGATATTCTGCACTATTCAGCTGTCTAATGTCAATGGCCAGCTTGTAAATGCAGGAAGGCGAAGGGGCTGTCTAGAAGATAGAATAATCACATATCAATCTGCGCACATTAGTGACAGAACAATCCTGATGCCATCACAAAGTGAAAGCTAACAGCTAAAACTAAGGGGGTGAATGTACATGACTTGCAAGTAAGTGGAAGATTTTGTCCAAAAAAAAAAAGTGGGTCTGCTCCGCTCATCTGCTTGACTGTAGATTTATTAACAGCTCAAGTGGCATCGACAGTCATGAATATGGAAACCTTGACCCGTATCACGCCTGAAAGTGTTTACACACAAAGAGAACTTGTAAAGTAAGTACTTTCATATGCAAAACATGGCAAGGTTTTCATACTAATGACTGGCTGCGCCTCCTCAGCTTTTAACCTACGATCGAGCAGATGGACAACATGGGACTACTTTTTTGGGGATATTTATCTTAAGCACTGGGACCCAGCAAAGTCCAGAAGCTCTGATCTACAACTGCCAAGGTGGATAACATATGTCAGGCTGATATTATGCAAAGAGCAATCTGCCATCATTGCTACCTATTACATGAAAATCTGATTAAAGTGGTTGTTTCGTTTTTTTGTTTTTGTTTAATGAAAATAACAAACATGCCTATATTTACCTGCTCTGTGCAATAGTTTTGCACAGAGCAGCCCCTGATCCTCTTCTTTTGGGGTCCACGCCGGCGCTCCAAGCCCCTCCTCTTCATCGAGTGCCCCCACGGAAAGCCGCGTTCCCTGGGGACACCCGTGCAGGCTTGCTCCCAAGTCCTGCTGCTGCATACATTGACACAGACAGCAGGACTCGGCCCCGCCCCGCGCTCCCATGTCACAGGATTTGATTGACAGCAGTGGAAGCCAATGGCTACTGCTGCTATCAATCTGTCCAATGAGGTGAGAGACAGTGGCTGAAGCCACTGTGCTCATGCACATCACTGAATCGGATTGGGCGAAGGTAGAAAAGAAGGGGGTCTGGGAGGAAGCTGCAACACAAAAGTTTTTTCACCTTAAAGTGGATGTAAACCCACTGTCATTGTTTCTAATTTAATAACATAGGGCATATCTAGAAGGATATACATGCCAACTGCATGTATCCTTGCCTGTCATAAATAACCCCTTTAGCTTAGTGGAGCCCCGCAATATTCCCAAATCTGCGGGCGGATCTGCTTTCCGTCGCTCGGTGGGCGGAGTTGTGACATCAGAGGACTTCTCTGCCCACCACTGCATTCCCCTGGCCAGCCAGCGTTGCGAGGACGAGCCTCGCGCCAGGGGAGACTAAAGTGCACACACAGGAGAAGCAGAGCGCGCTCATGGCCTCATGTCACGCCTGTGCATGTGCACATACTCCGCAGTCTACATAGGACAATTCTACAGAGCTGTGTGTGGGAGATGTGAGAGGCAGAGACAGTGACATAATCATTGTAGCTGGAGAAGAGAGGAGGGGGGATGGGAATTACACATAATGCCTCTCTAAGGCTGGTGCATGAGATATGTAAATCACCTGTCACTCACAGCAAGGGGGGAAGAACTGACTGCTATGTCTCTGTCCATTTTTATCTCATTGAAAAAAGATAAGAGGATTGCTCAGAGCTGGATTAACTCTTTGTGGCAAGACTGGGCACAGATGATATGAAATCCTATACTGTACAAGTTACAAGCCTTAATTAAAAAAATAAAAATAAATGACATCCACTTTAATGCATAGAATGCATTAAGGTGAAATACCTTAAGACTTTAGAACCACTTTAAGTGTCCCTTCACACCTAGAATTGCACAGTAACGCTCACTGCATTCCTGTTCAATTCCTGTGCAATGCAATTTTCAACCCGTTCATTTAAATGGGTGGAAATCACACTGGGTCGCACTAAAAATAGTGTATGCGCTACTTTGCAACTGAATCACATAGTACCACAGTACCATGCAATCTAGTGCAGGTAAATGCACTGCATATGTGATCTGTTTTTGCGGTGTTGTTAGGAACACCCAGTGCGTTTTGAAAGAGATGCGAGATGTGGGCATGAAACATGGGTTCCCCGCACCGCTTTCTGGTGTGAACTGGCCCTAAAGGAACAGGTTTTAAAAAAAATCATCAGTATTCCACAGCCAACTTGTTTCTAAAAAAGCCAGTCACCTGGCTATTTATGTTGCCCCAGTAGCTTCAATACTTTTACTTAAAATGACATTAAACAATATCCTTTTAAAAAAAGAAAAGTTCACATACAACCAAGCCTTGTAAACTATTTTTCATTAAATCATTGCTTACTGTATTTTTCTGCCTCCTTTTCTGGACTTTCTAACTGGCCCAGCGGCGGAGGAATGAGTAGGGGGAGCCGAACTACCGAAGGGACGGCGCAGCGGCACTGTCTCCCAGAAGTGGGGAAGGGTATCTGTCAAAAACAGGTACCTGTTCCCCCCCTCCCCCCGAAAGGTGCCAAAATGTGGCACTGGAGGGTGAGAGGAAGCAGGTAAATGGAGCTTTCACCTTTTGAGTGGAACTCCGCTTTAACCACTTGAATGCCAGAAAGTTTTACCAGCTTCATGACCAGGCCATTTTTTTGCTATTCAGGACTGTGCTACTTTAACTAACATTTGTGTGGTCATGCAACACTGTACACAAATTACATTTTTATCATTTTTTTTTACCCAAATGGAGCTTTTTGGTGGTATGTAATCACCACTGAATTTTTTTATTTTGCGATATAATCTAAAAAAAAAAAAAAAAATGAAAATTCTGAAGAAAAAATATATTTTTTACTGTCATAAAACATATTAAATAAAATTAAATCTTGGCATAAATGTAGACCAAAATGTATTCTGCTACGCGTCTTTAAATAAAAAAAAAATCACAATAAGTGTATATTGATTGGTTTGTGTGAAAGTCACAGAGTCTACAAACTCTGGTATGTATAATTGAAAGTTGATCAATACTGTTGTACTAAAGGCATATCTCATTTCTTTGGGCCCCTTTCTGAATGGCCCGGCGAGGGAAGGAGGTAGGGGGCCGAACTTCCAATGGACAGAGCTGCGGTGCCGTCTCCCAAAATTGAGAAAGGGTACCTGTCAAAAACAGGTACCTGTCCCCCCCCCCCCCCCCCCTGAAAGGTACCAAATGTGGCACCGGAGGGGGAGAGGAAGCAGATAATCAGAGCTTCCATGTTTGGGTGGAACTCCACTTTAAACAGTCCACATTCAGTAAAAATGTATGTGCTGCAAAGTGCTCTTTGCGATAATCAATAAATAATTCATATACACTAATAAGCTGTGATATTATGAAATTGATGATGCTACACTGATTGCCACTCATAAGTCAGCACTGATAGGCTGCACTGATGGCCCCTGATGAGGCCACACTGATGGGCATTGATAGGCCGCACTGATGGGCTGCACCGTTGGGCTGGCCACTGATGCGGTGGCGCTGCACTGATGGGCACTGATGAGGCAGAACTAATGGGCATTGATAACGCTGCAATGATACCCACTAATGAGGTTGTACTCTTAAGCTGCACTGATAGGGCTTCACTGATGGCCACTGATAAGGCAGCACTGATATGAGGCACTGAAGGAGTGTGGTTTACAGAGTACGTCTTAAACAGGAAGGGGTGTGGCCTTGAAAGAAAGGTGTGGTTCATATTTATTTGTAACCTAAATACACCACTGGCGTGCACACCACTTTCTAGGGGTCTTGTCATTATAGGAATTTGGCGTGCACATCACTTTATAGGGGTCCTGTCATTATAGAAATTTGGCGTGCACACCACTTTATAGGGGTCCAGTCATTATAGGAACTTGGCGTGCACACCACTCTATAGGGGTCTTGTCGTTATAGGAATTTGACGTGCACACCACTTTCTAGGGGTCTTGTCATTATAGGAATTTGGCGTGCACACCACTTTCTAGGGGTCCTGTCATTATAGGAATTTGGCGTGCACACCACTTTCTAGGGGTCCTGTCATTATAGGAATTTGGCATGCACACCACTTTATAGGGGTCCTGTCATTAGAGGAATTTGGCGTGCACACCACTCTATAGGGGTCCTGTCATTATAGAAATTTGGCATGCACACCACTTTATAGGGGTCCTGTCATTATAGGAATTTGGCGTGCACACCACTTTATAGGGGTCCTGTCATTATAGGAATTTGGCGTGCACACCACTTTATAGGGGTCCTGTCATTATAGGAATTTGGCGTGCACACCACTTTCTAGGGGTCTTGTCATTATAGGAACTTGCCGTGCACACCACTTTATAGGGGTCTTATCATTATAGGAATTTGGCGTGCACACCACTCTATAGGGGTCCTGTCATTATAGGAATTTGGCGTGCACACCACTTTATAGGGATCCTGTCATTATAGGAATTTGGCGTGCACACCACTTTATAGGGGTCCTGTCATTATAGGAATTTGGCGTGCACACCACTTTATAGGGGTCCTGTCATTATAGGAATTTGGCGTGCACACCACTCTATAGGGGTCCTGTCATTATAGGAATTTGGCGTGCACACCACTCTATAGGGGTCCTGTCATTATAGGAATTTGGCGTGCACACCACTTTATAGGGGTCCTGTCATTATAGGAATTTGGCGTGCACACCACTCTATAGGGGTCTTGTCGTTATAGGAATTTGACGTGCACACCACTTTCTAGGGGTCTTGTCATTATAGGAATTTGGCGTGCACACCACTTTCTAGGGGTCCTGTCATTATAGGAATTTGGCGTGCACACCACTTTCTAGGGGTCCTGTCATTATAGGAATTTGGCATGCACACCACTTTATAGGGGTCCTGTCATTAGAGGAATTTGGCGTGCACACCACTCTATAGGGGTCCTGTCATTATAGAAATTTGGCTTGCACACCACTTTATAGGGGTCCTGTCATTATAGGAATTTGGCGTGCACACCACTTTATAGGGGTCCTGTCATTATAGGAATTTGGCGTGCACACCACTTTATAGGGGTCCTGTCATTATAGGAATTTGGCGTGCACACCACT
The DNA here is from genome assembly GCA_028564925.1 of Lithobates sylvaticus. Classification (NCBI taxonomy): domain Eukaryota; kingdom Metazoa; phylum Chordata; class Amphibia; order Anura; family Ranidae; genus Lithobates; species Lithobates sylvaticus. The sequence goes on from CM053036.1 coordinate 112,876,504, forward strand.
TTCTAGGGGTCTTGTCATTATAGGAACTTGCCGTGCACACCACTTTATAGGGGTCTTATCATTATAGGAATTTGGCGTGCACACCACTCTATAGGGGTCCTGTCATTATAGGAATTTGGCGTGCACACCACTTTATAGGGATCCTGTCATTATAGGAATTTGGCGTGCACACCACTTTATAGGGGTCCTGTCATTATAGGAATTTGGCGTGCACACCACTTTATAGGGGTCCTGTCATTATAGGAATTTGGCGTGCACACCACTCTATAGGGGTCCTGTCATTATAGGAATTTGGCGTGCACACCACTCTATAGGGGTCCTGTCATTATAGGAATTTGGCGTGCACACCACTTTATAGGGGTCCTGTCATTATAGGAATTTGGCGTGCACACCACTCTATAGGGGTCCTGTCATTATAGGAATTTGGCGTGCACACCACTTTATAGGGGTCCTGTCATTATAGGAATTTGGCGTGCACACCACTTTATAGGGGTCTTGTCATTATAGGAATTTGGCGTGCACACCACTCTATAGGGGTCCTGTCATTATAGGAATTTGGCGTGCACACCACTCTATAGGGGTCCTGTCATTATAGGAATTTGGCGTGCACACCACTCTATAGGGGTCCTGTCATTATAGGAATTTGGCGTGCACACCACTCTATAGGGGTCCTGTCATTATAGGAATTTGGCGTGCACACCACTCTATAGGGGTCCTGTCATTATAGGTATTTGGCGTGCACACCACTCTATAGGGGTCCTGTCATTATAGGAATTTGGCGTGCACACCACTTTATAGGGGTCTTGTCATTATAGGAACTTGGCGTGCACACCACTTTATAGGAACTTGGCGTGCACACCACTTTATAGGAACTTGGCGTGCACACCACTTTATAGGGGTCCTGTCATTATAGGAACTTGGCGTGCACACCACTTTATAGAGGTCCTGTCATTATAGGAATTTGGCGTGCACACCACTTTATAGGAACTTGGCGTGCACACCACCTTATAGGGGTCCTGTCATTATAGGAATTTGGCGTGCACACCACTTTATAGGGGTCCTGTCATTATAGGAATTTGGCGTGCACACCACTCTATAGGGGTCCTGTCATTATAGGAATTTGGCGTGCACACCACTCTATAGGGGTCCTGTCATTATAGGAATTTGGCGTGCACACCACTTTATAGGGGTCCTGTCATTATAGGAATTTGGCGTGCACACCACTTTATAGGGGTCCTGTCATTATAGGAATTTGGCGTGCACACCACTCTATAGGGGTCCTGTCATTATAGGAATTTGGCGTGCACACCACTTTATAGGGGTCTTGTCATTATAGGAATTTGGCGTGCACACCACTTTATAGGGGTCCTGTCATTATAGGAATTTGGCGTGCACACCACTTTATAGGGGTCCTGTCATTATAGGAATTTGGCGTGCACACCACTTTATAGGGGTCCTGTCATTATAGGAATTTGGCGTGCACACCACTTTATAGGGGTCCTGTCATTATAGGAATTTGGCGTGCACACCACTCTATAGGGGTCTTGTCATTATAGGAATTTGGCGAGCACAACACTTTATAGAGATGGGAATTCTGCCTGCATACCGAGTTTGTACGTCAGTCCAGGTGGGTGATTGGACCACATCCTAACCCGAGGTGTTTCTGGTCCTTAGTAAAGATGAGGATGAGATGTCGGAGACTGGCAGTGTTGTCACCTGTCACATATCCTCCACACATCCTGATATGGGATACTTCTCTCACTGGGGATGTCTCCCTTACTCCTTCCTGTCTCACCGAGGGCTGAGAAGCTGCCAAGAGGTTCTGCAGCAGCAGCAGACACTGCGTGTCACAGCTCTGAGTGGGATCATGAATGTCTATGAATGTGTCAGGTCCAGGCTCCCCATACACAGCACACCCAGACATATCATCCCCCTCAATGACAGCACCGACCTGCAGCAGCACTAGGAAGCCGGTCAGCCGCTTCTGATAGCAGCCGAACTCCCCGACTGACAGGAAAGCCTCATCCAGGTCCATGTGTTTTCTCACATCCCTCCGGGCAGCATTGTTACGGTAATTTCTGACGTCACGCTCGGGCTGGATGACGTGGCAGCACCACAAGTAAGCCCCCTGTATGAGCCGTGCGCTCCAAGCCTCGCTTTGGTGAGCTCAGTGACGCTCTGTTGTGCCTAATGTGTCAGAATACTTCTGCTTTTGGACGTCTGTTCTCTCTGATTGGTTTAAAAATTAGATCGCTTCTGGTAACGCCCACTAGTTGTGAGGAAAACTTTTGTAGGCAGGTTTTGTTGGTAGTAGCTGCTGAAATAGTGATTGGTTATGTGCTGTGTTATTATAGTACAGTGCCATTTATGTTCAGTGGCACCCAATGCACACTTCCATTACATGTGCACTGCTCCACATTACAATGCACAGTAGTAATGGTGGGTTGTCATACGCTGCGTCTGATAAAATTGCATCCAAATTGACGATTTGTAGTCCATTTTGGTGCATTGGCAGCCTATACAAATGAATAATGCGGTGCAGGAAACGCCGCCATCCTTGTGCATTTCCTGAACCGCATTCCAATTGGTCTGACCTTGCGATCTGCTGCAGGTGTTGATACAAATTTAAAGTAGAACTATAGGCAAAACTATTTTTTTCATTTTGAGTAAGGGACGGTTATAACCCCCGTCAGATTTTTTTTTAACCATCTGTGTCCCATTGGGGAGATTTCCTTTCACTTCCTGTCCCATAGCCAAACAGGGAGTGAGAGAAAATCCTTGCAAATTAGGGGAATTCCTTGGGGACCCAGGTCACAGGAACCAGCGTCCACATTGGAATATTTCCCCTCTATTACTTTTCTGGGAACAACCCAAAATTTGGCATTTGCCTTTACTTTGACTTTCAATGATAATGGTAAACAGAACAAATAGAGACTGAATCTCCGGAAGCACAGGCATCAATAAAAACATTCTAATATCTCTCTATTCTATCTCTACTCTATCCAAAAAAAAAAAAAAAAAAAAATTGCCTTTAGTTATACTTTAATCACACACCAAAAACAGGTTGAAAATACAGTGCGTTTGCCTGCATTGCATCGCATGGTACAAAACGATCATGTGCGGCTACAAAAAAAGGTGCATGCACAACATATTCAAGCCTAATCAGCCAATCTCCAGTCAGGAGTGTGAGTGACCAGCAGGGGGCTGAGAGGGGTATAAATAGGCTGGAACCTGGATACAGAGAAGCTTTCTCTTTTACCTGGTGGTGTAAGACCCAGCCTGAGGGTGATTACTTGCAGCTTCTAAGGATTTTTTTGGGGGGGGTCCAGTTCCTGCTTGGGCAGGGCGACCTCTGGCCTTGCCTCCTCAAAGCATGCAGAAAGCTCATCTGAGGATCCAGAACACAGGCAACACATACAGAAGCTGAATGGCACCGCAGGTGGCAACACAGTATACAGGGCACAGTGAGTACCCACCCTGTGGGTTCCAGAGACTTTTCTTTGCATTATTTGGGAGAGCTTACTATAGTACATGCAGGATTATACTCCCGTTGAGGAGTTTCTGTTTGCAATCTAGTTACCCTTCACATTAAAGCAGACATCTCAAGTCTCCCTGAGGTGCAAGAGTCTCCCGAATTTCTGCGGCAGCTCCCGCACACCCGCAAGCGCCTCGCAAACTCCCAGGAATGGTCGGTGAGGCGTTGAACAGCTGTGAACACCGATCACCTTTGTATCGATTTTTAGCTGAAAGCCGCTTCTTCTTCTCTCCCTCCTGTGGCTGTCAGCTAAAAAGCTATATAGGGAGATCGGTGTTCACAGCTGTCCCTCCTGCTGCACCGCTCATTCCCAGCTGTTCTGTGTGCTCCTCCCCCGCCCACCTCTGTGTTCTTCTCGCCCCCCCTGTTCTCCCCCTGCCCCCCGTGTTCTCTTTCACCCCCCCTCGTCCCCCGCAGCCGGCTCCCCTCCTCTCCTCTTCCGCCGGCTGTGGGGGGAACTGTCAGTAATTGGACACAGTGAGCGAGACCGCTCCTGTGTCCTGTGATTACTGAGCGGAGTAAACTGTGTTGGGTCGACAAATTCACTTACCTGGGAATTTGAGTGGGAAGCACTGTTAATGTATATATAGAAAAGAACATGAATCCGTTGCTGCTGCAGCTTACTTGAAACTGCACAGCTTGGCGTACCCTTTCTTTAACACCGGTTGGATGGGTAAATCTGCTAAAAATGGTTTACTTACCCAAGTTCCTATACTATTTTCGAAACACCCCCCCTCTGTATCCCCAAATCCACCTTTAGGAGACAAGCTAACATTGTGGTGTCTTTTGTGTGGGCTGGGCGAACCCCTCGGTTTGCATGCTAGACCCTATACCTCCCACTTTCCAGTGGTGGTTTGGCACTTCCAATTGTATTATTGGGCAGCAGTGTTGGTCACTGTTTGATGGTGGTTTTCCCAGCCCAGACAGCATCCAGCAGTGACTTTGGGTTCCCATGCGGCCCTGAGCAACTCAGACTTTGGAGGCTTTAAAGCTCATTCTTCGGTGACGGGTCCCATGAAAGTGACTATACAGATCTGGAACCACGCCCGGGGTATATATAAGACTCCGTCCCATTTTTCCCCGCATACAACTTTATATGGAAATGCGCTGCTTCTGCATTTGTAAGCGATCATTGATCCATCTGTCTGGGCTAGGCAGGGGATCGCAATTTTGAAGCACATTTTGTCGGAGGGTCGAAATCTTTCCCTTTCCGACTTGCGCCGTGCATACTCATTACCCAGCTCTCTGGAGTTCCTGCGGCATTTCATCAGGGCTCCATTTCCTGACCCTGTTTTCCTTGAGTCGAGTCGAGCGCAGTTCCTGTGTGATTTACATGCGGTTCATAGTGTGAACTGAGGCTTAGTTAAATAGCGCCTCTTATTCTGCAGGGTATTGGAGCAACCCCTTTCCTCTGTGTATCTCCAAATGTTCTTGGCCCATGACCTTAGGCTAACACGTACTTTTGACAAATGGAAGATGGACATCCCTACCCTTGGTGAAGATGAGAGGAATGATTGTGTCTCCTCTAACGTCCACTCCATGATCTTGGCCAGGGACAGGTTCCTACAATTAAAATTCCTTCATAGGGCATATTATACTCCCCAAAGATTAGCCACTATCTACCCTTAGAGAGATCCTATGTGTACTAGGTGCTCGATTGAAATTGTCTCATTCTGGCACATGGTGTGGTCCTGCCCCAGGCTTCTGCCCGTTCTGGCAGTCGGTGTGAGACTGTTATATCCTTAGATCCCCTTGTTTTATTACTGAGTACTATGGAGGACATCGTGGGAGATGGTTATAAGTTATAAGTTATGTATCACCTTTGCATTTTTCTATGCGAGAAGAAAAATTCTGTTGAGATGGAAGCTGGTTGACCCTCTTACTTGGGCCTCTTGGTGTAAGGCCGTCAACTCTGTGCTACCTTTATATAAAAAAAAGTATGAAAGGAGAAATTGTCGCAAAAAGTATGATAAAATCTGGTGTACTACTTCATTGTGTGTGGTACGTCCACAGCCTACTCTCCTCCACCCCCCTCTCCCTTCTTTCTCCCTTCTTTATCTTTCCATGTCCCTCCCCCTCCACATTCCCACAACGTTCATTTAATAGTGATGATAGTACTACTGGTACTACCTCCCGTGAGGTTGCTTAGAATTTCTGACTCTAGCTTGTGTTTTTTGAGATAACTAAGCCTGATGTATTGTCTAATACTTGGTATTGCTGTGCACCTTGGAGTGTCTCCTTATATTATGTGTTGTTGTGCAATGTTTTGTCATTGCTGTTTGTATTTGGAATTACCAGCTTCTATCAATAAAAAACTTTCTGTTAAAAAAAAGTTGTCAGTGCCTCCACCCAGGACAGGGCCTTTGTGAACAGAGGGGATTCCCTTCCTGGGAAATTAACTAGTATTCTAATTATAATCTAAAAAAGATCAGCGCTGCAGAGGAGATCCTCCAGCAATTGTTCGAGTCAGCCTATCTACTCCATGCTTTAGTCCCTAGTAGTAGCTAATCTGACCGGACCTCTAACCTGACCGAATGTTATGGGACCTCTAACTACCAGAAATGTCTGTCTCATGTCTAACCTGGCTCTAGTCTATGCTGGTTATCAAGCCCTTGGACAGAGACTTGTATGTCACTAGGATTCAGATCAAGAATAAAATACAATATTGCAGTAATGCAACTCCGGTATGTGGACACGTGGTGTTAGCTCCTTTCTCTCTTCACTTCCTCCTTCGGGGGTCTACCCAAAGACAGGAAATACTACTACATAACTATACATAGCACAGTAATATTAGCAGCTAACAGTAGAGGGAAGCAGATCCCTATACAAGTAAATCTTATTTGTGACACTTATTTTATGGTGTCATTGTGAAAAGTTCACAAAGAAATATACACTAAGGGCAACTTTGCCACACACTACTGATCTTCAATAAATAAATAAATACCTAGATCACAATAAGCCCACGTCTAAGACGTTCACCCACTGCCATGCGCTGATAATCTAAAGCAAGGTAGATCTGATGGTGAAGTAGTCTCTCAGTTCTCCATCGGGCTTTACCAACCCAACAGGCGCAGAGGCCATGGAGAATAGTTCTCCATCAGGTACACCTTTCCTGTCATTTGGAATTTTCCTTTTTTGGGTAACAGCAACATCACCACTATCCCCGGCTTCTATGTTGGCAGTCAGGTTTCAGTCTGGGAATCTCCCAGCTGACAGCTGAATGGGGCCCGGTAAAGAGTCCTGTGTGGGCAGCTTCCCAGCACAGACATGGCCCTCTGTGAGCACTGTCATAGCTCTATGTGCCAGCTCAGAGTTGGTCTCAATTGTTGAGACCCACTACAGGTGTCGATACAAAGTTAACGACACCCCAAACGCAGGTTGCAAATGCAGTGCGTTTGCCTGCATTGGATTGTATGGTACAAAAAAACCATGTGATCCATTTGCGGCACGGCTCCAAAAAAGGTGCATGCACAGCTTTGGTGCGATGCAATGTAATTTGAGCCCGTTCATAATGAATGTGGCACAGTTCCTGTGTGATTTACATGCGGTTCATAGTGTGAACTGAGGCTTAGTTAAATAACACAGTCTGGGTCAAATCCTAGTTTGAGCTAAAGTAGAAATTTTAGGCTAAACCTAACTAGTCTTAAAAACGTTCCCTTCACCCTCTTAACACCTATGCTGACTAAACGGTATAAGAAAGATATATACAGTATATATATATATTTACCTATTTTCATTCTGCTTCAGTCCAACCACGTGGTCCCATATGTCAGCCAACGGCAGCTGCAGAGGAGAGGAGAGAGCGTTTGACAATGGCTGGTAAAGCCTGGAGACAATGACGCCCCCATATGCTCCTATGCCCCATCCATTGTTAGCATTCCCTCCCCTCCCATGCATCTGCCACTGACTGACACAGGGGAGACAGATCACATGATCAGACCAGCGTTGGCTGAAAATAATTGACAGATCATTTTTCACTTAAAATCTTTTTTTTTTACATGTACGACACCTCTGCTTTGCAATCACACGCAATACAGTTGCCTTCCCAAAGCAACAGGGGGTTTAATCTCTGCTGCAGCATGCGTGCAACACCTTCCGACTTCCTTTGCAGCTTGTGGGGGGGGGGGGGGGATTAGTTGGGGTTGGTTAACAGGTTAACACGCAGCACAAATGTTTTTACTGCCCCATCCCAACCAGTGTAAAAGTGTAAAAAATCCCTTGCTTGTATGAATATGCACTGTCAGTTCAAGGATTGCCCAACTTCATCAGAGAATTAGGCACATCGATAGAGGAGTAACCACATAACTTTGTGTCCTGGGCACAGAGTTGGTAATATTAATACCTCCCCAATATGTTTCTAGTTTTAGCCACTTATTGTCGGCCGGTAGTACAAATCTAATAGTCTTTTTTGTTCCCCCAGTATACAGTATAATATTGCCCCCACCCTCAAGAATACAGTCCACGTCCCCAGTCTTCTCTGCACATCCCTGCACTTCAGAAATATGGGTAAAAGATCTTTCAAATGTGGCAAAAGGCAGAGGTTCTAAATCTTTTCATTCTGCTCTCAGCATTTGCTGTATCCTTTCCAAATCCTTCTGCTTGAAGCACCACTTCTATCAGGCTCCTTATAAGATCACACCTGCCTGTATACTCCACTGATGCCAGTTATATCTTACTGATTGTACCAGTTTATCAGTTTGGAAAGACACAAGTGTTCATTAAAAAATCTCTCAAACTTTGCCAGTACTTACTGCCAGCAAGTCATCTTTAGTAATATGTCAGCACACCCTACAAGCTAAATGTAATGATTGGATTGCAAGAAGGTATAAACGATAGCTGGCATGTACATTTCACTGATACTGAATTTCAAGAAATAATTTATATGTTTTTTGAGGTACTAAAAAAACAAAAAAACAAACACACGTACCCCCATACTGCAACATCAGTGTTGTGTTACAGCTGTACCCCATTAGCTCTAAGACCGAGAACTGAGCAATCACATGACCCCTGTTCACTCAGTTTTCGGTCTTCCCAGAGCAGACAGTCACCGCTCTCTGTTTTGCCTCCCCAGCACTCACTGGATCGCTAGACTGATGAGGGGCGAGTGCAGCTGGCTCTGGCTGAAAGCTGTAAATTTAGGCAGTTGGGTGGATCCTGACATTATTGTTGGGACCTTCCAAAACCTGGAACTGCGCTGTGACATTAGCGCGCTTCAGCTGTTGGTTTATTCTGGGTCATAGGATGCAGAACTAAGTGCACTCATGTGGCCCAGAAAAGAAGTATGGCCAAAAAAGCTTTTACCATAATTCTTTTTTGACTAGCCCAATTTTCCAGCTTGAATTTGGAACAGCAATGCACTATTTTTAAAGCCCAACTTCTGGAAAAAATGCATCATCTACCACCTTACCATCATCACTCCCACCTAATCTGCCAATTCCTTGTTTTCGTGCATAAGACATGGCTATCGACTCAACTATGCACAAAAACATAGAACCTGGGGTGCAGAAAAATGGCAGCAGGTGTTCTGGACTGATGAGCCAAAATTTGAAATATTAGGCTGTAGCAGGAGGCAGTTTGTTCGTGAAGGGCTGGAGAGCGGTACAATAATGAGTGTCTGCAGGCAACAGTGAAGCATGGTGGAGGTTCCTTGCAAGTTTGGGGCTGCATTTCTGCAAATGGAATTAGAGATTTGGTCAGGATCAATGGTGTCCTTAATGCTGAGAAATACAGGCAGATACTTATCCATCATGCAATACCATCAGGGAGGTGTGAGATTGTGCCAAATTTATTCTACAGCATAAAGAACTATTGTGACAGACCCAACTGGGATAGGGGCTTTTGGGGTGGACTGCAGGGTAGCCTCTTGCCTACTGATTATGGGCCCTGGCTTTGAAGGGGCACTATTCTTTGGGAGGTGTGTGCCTGGGGGACCTTTGGAGTGGTTTTGCTTCAGACTTGGGTACATGTCTCCCCAAAAACACACAGATGCTGGGAACCTAGGACCTGGATACAGATTTGGGGCCTCTGTGCCCATACCTGCATTGATTGCTTCAACCCCCCCCCCCCCTCCTAGAAGAATATAACCAGCTTCAAACAACCTGATGCTGGTGTCGCCTGCTGTTATTTGTAATCTGTTTATTAAAGTGATTGTAAAGTCAAATTTTTTTCCTATAAAAATAACAAACATGTTCTACTTACCTGCTCTGTTGCAGTGGATTTGCACAGATCAGACTGGGTACTCCTCTTCTCGGGTCCCTCTTCTGTGATCATGGCCCCTCCCTCCTGTTGAGTGCCCCCACAGCAAGCAGCTGCTATGGGGGCACCTGAGCTGAGTCGCAGCTTATGTGTCCATTCAGACACTGAGCCCTGACCCGGCCCCCTCTCTTTCCTGATTGGCTAGCTGACTTTGATTGACAGCAGTGGGAGCCAATGGCGCCACTGCTGTGTCTCAGCAGGTGCCAATCAGGAGGGAGAATCTCGGAAGGCTGAGAAACTCGAACATCACTGGACAGATAGGGACCTCAGGTAAGTGTTAGGGGGCTGAGGGGGGCTGCTGCACACAGAAGGCTTTTTATCTTAACCACTTAAGGACCGCCTCCTGCACAATTTCATCAGCACAACAACGTACAGGTACGTTGCTCTTTAAGAGCCGAGCCGTGGGTCGCCGCGATTGGGTCACAGAGCTGAAGAACGGGGAGAGGTAAGTGTAAACAAACCTCTCTCCGTGCTTCCTAGTGAGGCTGTCACTGATCGTCTGTTCCCTATCATAGGGAAAGACAATCAGTGATGTCACACGCCAAGCCACGCCCCCTACAGTAAAAAAAAAAAACACACAGGTCACACTTAAGCCCTCCCCACCCCCTAATGGTTAACCCCTTTACTGCCAGTTTACATTTTTACAGTAATCAATGCATTTTTAATCGCATTTAATCGCAATTTTGTGTCAAATTTGTCTGACGTGTCCGCCATAATGTCGCAGTCACAATAAAAATCGCTGATCGCCGCCATTACCAGTAAAAAAAAAAAAATATTAATAAAAATGCCATAAAACTATCCCCTATTTTGTAGACGCTATAACTTTTGCGCAAACCAATCAATAAATGCTTATTGCAATTTTTTTACAAAAAATATGTAGAAGAATACGTATGGAAAAAGTTTTTTTTATATATTTTGGGGATATTTATTATAGCAAAAAGTAAAAAATATTGCATTTTTTCAAAATTGTCGCTCTATTTTTGTTTATAGCAAAAAAAAAAAAAATTAAAAACCGCAGAGGTGATCAAATACCACCAAAAGAAAAGCTCTATTTGTGGGAAAAAAAAGATGCTAATTTTGTTTGGGAGCCACATCGCACGACCGCGCAATTGTCAATTGTCAGTTAAAGTGACGCAGTGCCGAATCGCAAAAAGGGGCCTGGTCCTTTAGCTGCCAATTGGTCCAGGGCTTAAGTGGTTAATGCACTGAATGGATTAAGATAAAAAAAACTTCTGCCTTTACTACTCCTTTAAGGTGGCTTTCATTAAATAATTCCCCGCTGTATGCCTCTGTGTTGGGAATCCCCATCGTTAATTGAATCGTTAATTGAGTCACCTATGTGTTTATGTTTATATTAGCTGTTCATTAGCTGTACTGTCATTACTGTTTACAGTTTGCATTGTTTAGGATAATGTGATTAAGCTCTGCTTTTGTGTAGTATATATTCTGTGTGAGTTTTCAATAAAGAGTTTGCAACTTAGCTAGTGTCATCTAGGTATTGGGTGCAATGCTCAGCTATAATACCTTGTTCCTGGTTCCAGGGTGAAGAAGCTGTAGTACACAAAAAATCCCCCTAGCATTTCTAGCTGCCACCATCTTGAGTGAGGGCAGATTATCCAGTAGCATTTACTTCCTGGAATTTATCTGTTCTTAGCTTAAGCATATAGGAGGGTGTGCTTAGCTGAGAAAGCCCCTCCTCCCCTTCTCCAGATGAAATAAAAAAAAAATCCCACAAAGACCCCTGGGGTGTGTGCCATCACATTGGCCTAGTAGAGAAACCAGGAAGCAGCAGAAGAAATGTAAAAAAAATGCTAGCAACATAAGGCTTAAAAATCATTATTGTTGACTGAGAGAATTTAGTTCCACTAAGAAAGATAAATGTCCCCATATAGTGGAGGAGACAGATCGTTGTTCCTAGCTAGTAAGAACACACAATCTGTCTCTCCTTTCCTCACAGAACAGGGATTTGTGTGTTTACACCATAAATGCCACCATGCCACCATAAATGCAGAAATGAACTCCTTTGGTTACATCCCCTCCAGCAGTTAACAACCGCAGATGGATATATCTGAGCCAATCAATCCGCTCTACGATACCATCTTGTCAAGAACTTGTAAGACATCTCCTGTATATGGGAACTTATTGAAGTATGGTGTGTCGCTCCCATCAGCCTTTTAATTTGCTCTGATGTAAAATTATAGCCCAGTTCTCACTCCCATTCTCAAATGAAATAGGGAGTTGTCATATTTTGGGCGCTCAGAACCAGCCTATACATTCGAGACAACATATGACCCGACTCTGATAAGTTAACACACCATTCCTCAAAAGTAGTAAGCGGGTTAGCTGGCCTGATCTGGTACTTCCACTTATTGAACAAGTCTGTCAGTTGACGATATTTCCGTACAGCCATTGGTACTTCCCCCAGTATTCGAACCAAATCCACCAAGCAATTTACCCTGTGGGGCCACGCCAGCGCAATTGAAGAGATATAGATCCCTAAATAGAATATAGAATCAAGGCGCCAAACAAAAGGAAAAGATTGTTGCAAGGTGGTCCTCATCCTCAAAGGCACATGGCTCGGCATCAACACTGATTTCTCAATATTTATTTTAAAATTATATATAAGGGCAAACCTGTCTATTTCCAACATCAGTTCCGTCAAAGGCTCTTGAGGAGAGGAGAGGTACAACAGTAAATCATCTGCGTTGATCCAATACAAATCCCCTTGATCTTCCTATTCCCCTAATCATAAGCAGAAAGGGCTCCAGCACCATAGCAAATAACAATGGGGACAGTGGGCATCGATGCCTAGTGCCATTCCGTATCTCAAAATAATCTGATAGTCTACTATTAACTTTAACCCTTGCGCTAGGATCTGCATACAGTGCCCTCATCCATCCCATCATCCACTCTCTCAGACCCATCTCCCTCAAAACTCCGACCATAAACTCCCACCACACCCTCGAATGCTTTTTCAGCATCCATTGAAATTACTACACTCGGGGTCTGGTTCGGTCCATTATGCATCCAATGCAATACATGCAGGGCCCGAATAGTATTATCTCTAGCCTCTCGGCCCTTCATAAACCCTGTTTGGTCCTGGGTGAATCAATTTAACTATATGTTCTTGAAACCTTACGGCCAGAATTTTAGCCAGGAGCTTAGTGTCAGAATTAAGGAGTGAGATGGGTCTGTAGCTGGCACAGCACTGAGGGTCTTTCCCTACCTTCGGGAGAACTGTCACATAAACCAACAGTGCCTCTGGAGGCAATGAGTTAGAGACCGAGATAGAGTTAAGGTATCTGCAAAGAGGAACCAACAGGATTGAGGAAAACTTTTTATAATACATATTTGTGAAACCATCAGGTCCCAGGCTTTTACCTAATGGCAAAGCCGCAATCGCTCCGCCCAGCTCTTCAGTGGAGATTGCTTTTTCCATTTCCTCCAAGGCCGCAGATGGAATGGCCTGTAGCCCTGAGGCCTCAAGATATTCCCGAATTCTATCAAAATGTCCACCCTCCTCCGCCCCCACAGGAACTGATTCTATGTTAATTAAAGACGCATAAAAGCGATGAAACTCAGCTGCTATTGCTTGAGAGTCCACTATCTGCTTATCGCCTGTCTTTACAGTGTGAACATGGCGTGAATCTTGTTGTTTCTTTAGTTGTCTAGCCAATAGTCTTCCACCCTTATTCCCCTGTACATAGAATCGGTGGGCAAAGTATCTATGTTTATTTTGAACTTTTCGATTGAGAAGCCGTTTAAAGTCTGCCCGCAGTTTCTCCAGTCTCTGCATGTCCCCAGGTTTTAAATGGGCCTCGTGTTTAATTTCAAGTTTATGTATTTCCTCAGAGCACAACCATTTCCCTCTGTCTCTCTTTTTTAATACACAAACCCATTGAAATTAACTTCCCTCTGATGACCGCCTTGTATTTTGGAGTAACAACTGAAATCCCTGTCCCACTCATGCAGCACCCTCCAACTGTCCACCAAGTGCAGAGAGCGTAGGCGCTCTCTAACATATCTTAACGCCTTATGAGACACAAGGCTTTTCCCCAAAGAGGTGTCTAGACCAGGGTCCAAGGTAATGTTAAAATCCCCTCCCATAACCAATAGACCTTCTCTAAATTTCCCCAGGATATGCAAAGTTTTAGATTGATTTAATTTAGATTAAATTTAACGGTATGGCTATTGGGGGCATATATAGTAGCTAGGGCAGGGCTCAAAATTTCAAGTCCTGATCTACTAGCCAGGCCTCAAGGGTTACTCGCCACCAGTTGCCCCACCCAACCCCGCCCCACTTCTAAACACGTCCCAACCCAAACACGCCCTCATAAATTATCTCATTTAATGACACTTAAAATATTTTATGCAGAATTAAGTTATACAAATAAATATTAACAACAACAACTTGATCAGTGCCCACCAATGCAGCCTGCCTGTGCCCACTAATGCAGCCTGCCTGTGCCCACCAATGCAGCCTGCCTGTGCCCACCAATGCAGCCTGCCTGTGCCCACCAATACAGCCTGCCTGTGCCCACCAATGCAGCCTGTGTCCACCATGCAGCCTGTGCCCACCATGCACCATGCAGCCTGTGCCCACCATGCAGCTTGTGTCCACCATGCAGCCTGTGCCCACCATGCAGCCTGTGCCCACCATGCAGCCTTTGCCCACCATGAAGCCTTTGCCCACCATCCTACATGCAGCCTGTGCCCACCATGCAGCCTGTGCCCACCATGCAGCCTGTGTTCACCATGCAGCCTGTGCCCACCATCCTCCATGCAGCCTGTGCCCACCATGCAGCCTTTGCCCACCATCCTCCATGCAGCCTGTGCCCACCATGCAGCCTGTGCCCACAATGCAGCCTTTGCCCACCATCCTCCATGCAGCCTGTGCCCACCATGCAGCCTGTGCCTACCATCCACCCTGTGCCCACCATGCAGGGGAGGAGAGGAACAGGAGAGCCGCCCAGATGTTCAGAGCGCAGGGAACACAGCAATAACAGCTTTCATTTCAATTGCTGAGTTCCCACCGCTCAACGTCATATACAGCCCCGCCCCCTGGCCGGGAACTTTGAATGACAGATCTCCTGTCCTGATTGGATGTGTGAACTGTTTATCAAAGTCCCGGGACCAGGGGGCAGGGCTGTATCTGTATCAGTGAGCAGTGGGGAACACGGCAATGTTTAATAAAAGCTGTTATCACTGTGTTTCCCCCTGCGCTGCGCTCTGAACATCCGAGCAGCTCTCTCTCTTCCCCTCCACGATCGATGGGAGAAGGACTCCCATTCCACCCAGGCTGCTGGCGGTGCTCGCACCCCTCCGCTCCAGGCAGCCCTTCCTCGCCAGCCCTCAAAATGCACTCGCAAAATGCGAGCAGGCGAGTGCAATTTTTGAGGGCTGAGCTAGGGTATAACGCTGGCCCTGGATCTTTCCTTTAACAAAAAGAAAGCAGCCCTCAGGATCTACTCGTATTTCTGTGGGTACTAGGGGACATTGTTTGTGTATAGCTATTGTAACTTCTCTAGTCCTAGGAATGGGTGAAGGTGCATGAAACCATTGATTATATGGAAAAAGAGACATGCGAGGGGCCGACCCTGCCATGAAGTGCGTCTCTTGCAAAAAAACTACCTCTGCCTATCGAACAAATTCACATTATATGATACAATCTTCATCCTACCTGCCATTCTCTCATTACTGCCTTAAGTCTCTTATTGTACTGCTGTGCCCTTGATCGGTGTCTAGCCGATCAGGCCCAGCCTTCTAAGTTCTCTCTCCCCGGATGCATCTGATGAGAAGAAGGAGGGAGGAGGAGAAAAAAAAAAGAAAGAAAAAAAAAAACACAAAACCATCTAAAAACCGTAACCTACTTATGCCACTGTCTATGGCACATCCCCCTAAAGGGAGGGTGAATCCAGGCAGATGTGCACCACCTGTGCCTGGAGCCCCCCCCCCCTCTGCCTTTTGGCAGAAAACAAAGTCCCTTGTCTCGGGACGGACCTATTGGGGAAAAGATTAATAAAAACATGAACAGAGTACCTCGTAAACCCTGGGCTTTTATTTATGTTTTTATATAAAAAAAAACATCATTTTTTGCAGTATTTCAGCATATTGCCTCAAAAGTTCTCACCAAAGGTTAGAAAACAAAAAAGTGTTTAGGGGGGAAAAAAGGAAGGGAAAAAAAAAAAAGAAAAAGGGGGGGGGGGTTAAAAAAAAAAAAGAAAAAAGGGGGGAGGGTGGTGGGGCACTACAGGAGGACAGAGGGAAAAAACAACATCCCCCTCCCCCTTCCCCCCAAAAAACAGGGGGGTAATAAAAGGGATGAAAAAAGAAAAAAAAGGGGAGGGTGTAGTGGGGGATTAAGAGAGTACAGAGGGAAAAAACATTAGAAATAAGGCTATTTGTGCACCTTCAAAATCAACCATGGATTTATTACGGGCTGCTTTCATGATGGCTTTTTCACTGGATATCTATGTAGTTTACAAATTACATCTCTTGTTTTTTTCTGCATTTTGGAGGGTAGGGGCAAGGGAACGATGCACTCTATCTATTTCAATCTTGTCCGGTGCAGATGGCACCAAAATTAACTGGAACAGACTGATCACCTTTGGAAGCAATTCCAAATGTTGTTTTATTTCAAGCAGGCCCCTTATACGTATATTTTGCCTACGATCTCTATTTTCTTGATTATCCATTGATTTTACAGAGAATTCAACACTTCCTCATAATGTTTTGTCATATCTTGGATATCAGCCACTCCTTGTCTAATATCATCCTGGCCCATCTCTATTTCCTCTACTCTGTGTCCCAGTGCCCCTATCTCCTTCCTTAACCCCTCCACAGCCTGTTTGCAGGATGATTCAACAGCAGTTATAAGTAATTGAATGTCTTTCTTTGTAGGAAGTGCTCTCAAATGTTCTCTTAAATCCCAATCCACTATTAACTCTGATTTGAGATGCACTTAGTTCATTATTAAGATCACCATACAAAGGGTTAACATACTGGACCTGCCCTGTAGAGGCTGTCTCTGCATTCATCACAAGTGCTATGCTGATTTTTGCTGATTCACTGCTGGGTTCAATAGTACCACAACTTTCAACTTCCAGGGATTAAACCATCCTTCCTGGGATTCCTTCCACCTCCTGAAGAATAGGGTCCCCTCCAATACACTCCCCTTCAGGACCCTCCGTTCCACTGGCATAAACCGAGGTGTCTCTCCCTTCTCCTGGCAGATCCCTTTCCAGGGTTGTACAGCTCTGCTTTGGGCTCAGAGGTATTTGGCCATTGCCATTTACTGCAACATCCCTTCCAAAGCCTGTCACTTCTTCGCCCTGTACGGGGATCACATCCAACCCTCCCTGCCCCCCCCCTCAGACCAGGGGAGCCAACCTTTCTTCCCTCCTGGACCAGGGTTCTTTTACTTGCGCTCCCAGGATCCACACTCTGCACCAGGAGTTAAGCTCTAAGCCCATTAGCGTGGCTCTTTCCACCACCACCGGGCGTGAGTGCAGCTGTTTGACAGCGTGTGGACATGCTTTAGCCGGTCTGGAGCCTGCTGAAAACCACAGTCTATCTTCCTGGAGCCCAGGGATCATTGAGCAGCACGCTCAATCAGCGTGCCTGTTCATGTCATGCTCCGACTTCTATGTGTTTCATGGGATAATGCTGAATATATTTAAGAGCATATACAATATTGCTTTGACGATTGCCACTCATGGTCAACTGGACCCCTTAATGGTCTTCCCATGATTTCCAAAGGGAAAGGATACACCCAGAGTAATTTGTCTGATTCTCCAGCAAAAGAGTGGAAAAAAGGAAAAGTAGGCAAAGCACTAAATAATAAAGTCCCCCCAAACAATTGTTTATTGGTCTTAGTATATTCTTGATTACAGTATATTCTGTAATTAAGAGAGTACGTTGATATCCATAGTAGCCCATGAGGCAAAAACTGGATTTTTGCCACGACCCCTTTCAAAGTGCACCGTCTATTTGCCTTTAGTAAATCTACCCCAATATGCGCTAGGCTTTGCACTTGTACTTGACTGTTACATTAATGAAAAAAAGTAAGCAGAAGTAATTTTTACACAGTGGTTGCCTGTATGAGATTTCATTGGGTTAATGTAAAATGGGCAGCTTTGATTTAAATTTTGATTAGTGGAGCTCTTCTTTAAAACAGAACTTCAGGCGAAAAACTGAACTGACAGTTTAAATACATTTATGTGAACTGCTTTATTTGTCAAAAGATTCAAAAGGTAATTTACTGTACTTGAAGAAAATGTACTTAGCATGAAAAAAAGAATATGCAGCCACCACATTTTAGGACTGGTAAGCTGCAAAATATTACATTTTTGTTCTTGGGCTTAAATATTGTTTAACTACTGCACTGGTTAGATCATGAGCTGCTGAAGAAATTTATTTTGGTTATTGCCAAAAAGGAGGCGACTTTCTTTAACAATGACCATGATTTTGTCATTAGGATATGGCCTGGTTAAAAGTTGTGTGTGTGTGTTAAATAGGGCTATCTGTATTTATTATTATAAATTAGATTATGACCAGAAATCTTAGAGGACTAGTGAAGAAATCAAGAACATTCCTAAAGGTTCACAAACCTTTCCCTAGATTTCAGGCACTGGGTTTCACAACCATAGATGAGGACCAAATAGTGCTAGGGTATTCTGACATCCTTTCCTTTTATTATATCTACAGTGCAGACCTTTATGAGTAACACTTCATTGTATGTGAAGAAATGTCACCAGCACACCAAGGATTTCTCAAAATGGGTCCAAAACTTATTTTTTTCGTGGTCACATGGTAAACATAAGGCAAAGTTTTGGAGCCATGCAGGGCTCCTTCGTCAAGCAAGTAACAAACTGCAGTGGAAGTCAACACATATTTACCAGACAATCCACCAATCAGTGAAGACATTTACGATTGTTCAGTAATTGTAATGCTGGTGACATTTCTTCACTCCAAGCATTACATTTCTCCAATTGTAAGGCTTGGATGGTGTGCTGGTGACATTTCTTCACTTGGATTATCTACTGTTCCCAGCCTGTGGTCATTACAGCGCCCAGTATTGCCAAATAGCCTTTTTCAGGAATGTGTGTATGGGGAAAATTGCGTTTACACTTCATTGTATGTCTCTTAACATTTTAATATATAAAAATAGGAGAAATTGGAGGGCTACCCAAACCTACACAATAGTGCCGAATCATCCATAAGGCAAATATGCATGAGGTTTAAGGCCTGGTGAATGTTGAGAGTGCCCAGCTACAATATTCATGCTCCTGATGTAAACCAGGGGATAGCACAACTGGTTAAAGCCTTGTGCCACACAGTTTGTGTCTGGTGGTGTGGTCCATGGCAGTATAGTCAACACAAATGAGGGAGCTCCTATGTGCCTCTTACAGTGTTTATCAATGCCAATTGAAGGGACTGGGAACACTAAGCTTCTACCTTTCTTAGGGCCCTAGTTTGCCTAAAGATAGGTATACATTTGTAGGCAAATGCCTACTAAGTGGTGGTTGTGTCACATTTGTCTTTGTACAGCCTTGTCTAAACTAATTGTTGCATTGTTTAGTTATGCTGCCCTTCAAAGTTGGTGCCTCTGGGAAGTCAGGGGTTAACTATGCTGGTCAGGCTTCCCAGGCTTTTTGGTAGTAACAGCCCTTGCTGGGGGCAAGGAGATAAAAGGAGGAAGCCATCTTGAGATTGGGTTGCTCCATGTGTGGGAACTGGAACAGGAGATACTGCACCATGTAAAAAATGACATTCCCTTTGTGTTTTCCCTTGGTGGGAACCCAGTCAGGGTTTGATAGGGAAATTTCATATTTCCTTATTATTAGTTGGCTAGTTGCCTCACGAATATCAAATAAAGCTTTTAATATCATATTTACTCTGGTAACTTTTAGCTGACTCATGTTATAGGAATGCGAATGTAAACTGCCAATATGGACAAGTCAGCCCCATCTTCTTCAGGAATGTGGCATTTTCCTTAGAAGGTAATTTTGCTCCACTGGGGGGTGGGGTGACCATTCTCTTACACACAAGTCTACTATATATACTATAGTTATCACTTGGAACATTTATGCCGCATACACACGACCGGACTTTCCGGCAAAATAGGTCCGACGGTCTTCCCGGCGGACTTTCGGCGGAGTTCCGACGGACTTTCAAAGTGAACGGACTTAGTCCGTTCGTAAGTCTGTTCGTTTTGAACGTGATGACGTAAACGGGACTAAACAAGGAAGTTCAATAGCCAGTAGCCAATAGCTTCCCTTGCGTCGTATTTGGTCCGTCAGACTAGCACACAGATGAACGGATTTCCCTATTTAAGTCTGTCAGAATTGAATCTATCTGATAGATTTGAAACATGTTCTATTTCTAGGTCCGCCGGAGTTTTTTCCCGAAAAACAAACGGATTAGCCCACACTTGATCGGATTGTCTGATGGACTAATCCCGTCTGACCTAGTCTGCCGGAAAGTCTGGTCATGTGTACGCTGCATTAGTCTCATCTCCAGAGCTGCATCATGCAACATGCATCTGGCCTGATTACCTGGCCATGCCTTTATGGGGAGAATCCGTGGCGAAACAGTATCGTTAGTTAGGTATTCTTGTTGTATTTTCTAATATTATCTGTATCTGTCATTACTTTTAATAAATGTTATACTATAAGTATTTGTATGATCACTCTTTGCACATATCAAATACAACCCCAAAACCGTGACGGAACAGGGTTCCAGGATGTGGACACATGAACATTTGCAATTGCTTTGCAGACTTTACTCTCTCTCTCTACAGTTAAAGGGTAAGACTATCCCAATGAGCAGGGGCACCAGGAGGCACTAGCTATAGCTTGTGGAAGAATCTATCTATAACACTCTGTTATATTTAAACAACATTAGTAAAGATAACTTTTCAGTTAACTTATCTTTGCCTGTGTTAGGTACCTGATAGTAGAGCCTGACTTGTAGGAGAAGACCCCTCTTACAGCGCTGGTTTAGGAGCTACTGGAATGGGGACAGTGGTCTCGTGAGCACAGTGGGTAGGAGTGCCTTATGGAAGTTGTATTGGTTCGCACAGGAACGGTATGGAGATCCTCCAGGGATGGCTGGTCTGCAGATGACAGCAGGCAGGAGCAATTAGCGAGCTGAGTGACAGGAGATGCAGGAACAGTGGCTGGTGGAGCTGGATGAGAAGGCCGGAAAACACAACAACACAAGGCAGCAGGCAATAGGCAGAGTCAGACAGTCCGGGTCGGCAGGCAATAGGCAGGAGAAACACAGCAGGCAAAGGCAAGGTTGGCAGGTGATCAGGTGGATGAGAGCAGCAGACAACAGCAGAGTCGGTAAGGCAGGCAGGGGTCGGAAACGGTTCACGGCAGAGTCAGGCAGGCCGGGTCAGATTGGAGAAGGTAGAGAAGTCAGACGGAGCCAGGTCAGTAAACAATCAGCAAGACGGATTCAGGTAACACAGGTACAGAGCTGCAGACAAAACAGTGCCGCACAAGTGTCACTGAGGTATTTTTGAAAGTTCCTCGGCGCCAAACAGAGCATGCGCGCACGCCAATGTGCACACACGCGCTTGTGGGTCCTGCTGGGAGCTGGCCACTGATCTGTGGGTCCTGCTGGCCACTGATCTGTGGGTCCTGCTGGCCACTGATCTGTGGGTCCTGCTGGCCACTGATCTGTGGGTCCTGCTGGCCACTGATCTGTGGGTCCTGCTGGCCACTGATCTGTGGGTCCTGCTGGCCACTGATCTGTAGGTCCTGCTGGCCACTGATCTGTGGGTCCTGCCTGCCACTAGCCTAGGGTGACCATAAGCCCCCAGCACCGCCGGATTACAAATAACTCCCGCTTACACGGCACGGCCACTGTGCATGGTCAGGAATATTTCATGTTTATGCGTTTAATGCCCATTGTCAGGAATATTTCATGTTTATGCGTTTGATGCCCATTTTTTCCGTCGGAATAAACTCTGATACCACGTACACACGGTCGGACTTTCTGGGAGGAAAAGTCAGACGGAATCTTTTCATCGGATATTCCGATCCTGTGTGGGCCTCATCTGACTTTTTTTTTCGAAACACATCACACCAAAGTCCGACCGTCTAGAACGCAGTGACGTACAACACGTACGACGGGACTAGAAAAAGGAAGTTCAATAGCCAGTAGCCAATAGCTGCTGTCTCGTACTTGCTTCAGGGCATGCGTTGTTTTTGGTCCGTCGGAACAGCATACAGACGAGCAGTTTTCCCGATAGGATTTGATTCCGTCGGATATATTTAAAACATGCTCTATTTCTAGGTCTGTCAGAATTTTCGAAAAAAAAGTCCCACACACGATCGGAATATCCAATGAAATAATTCCGTCTGACTTTTTCTGCCGGAAAGTCCGACCGTGTGTACGCAGCATTAGAGATACGTTTTTTTCCCCATATAGAGGTGTGTAAATTATGTAAATCTATGCTAAGCCGTGTTTAGCTACTGTATGCTAAACTATACTGTATAATATTAGTGGGCCTTTCCAATAGAATTTTACTCTTCCTGTCTACCAACATATTTTTGAAACAGCAACAAATGACAAGAATATGCCAAATCATAATATAATATCTACAGTATATAAAGTGCACATAATGTATTGAAGAAAAGTCAAGTTTGTGTGGAATCTGGGCAGTGGCGTAGCGTGGGGGGTGCAGGGGGTTCCGTGGACCCGGGCGTGACATTTAGGAATGTAGGGGGTAGATAGGTCACTGTAGGGGGTAGGTATGTCAGTGTAGTGGGTAGGTAGGTCGGTGTAGTGGGCAGGTAGGTCAGTGTAGTGGTAGCTAGGTCAGAGTAGGGGGCAGGTAGGTCAGTGTAGGGGGTAGGTAGGTCAGTGTAGTGGGTAGGTAGGTCAGTGTAGTGGGCAGGTAGGTCAGTGTAGTGGGCAGGTAGGTCAGTGTAGGGGGTAGGTAGGTAGGTAGGTCAGTGTAGTGGGTAGGTAGGTCAGTGTAGTGGGTAGGTAGGTCAGTGTAGGGGGTAGGTAGGTCAGTGTTGTGGGTAGGTAGGTCAGTGTTGTGATCAGGTTGGGCAGTGTCGTGGTCAAGTAGGTTAGTGTAGTGGACAGGTAGGGCAGTGTAGTGGACAGGTAGGTTAGTGTAGTGGACAGGTAAGTTAGTGTAGTGGACAGGTAAGTTAGTGTAGTGGACAGGTAAGTTAGTGTAGTGGACATGTATGTTAGTGTATTGGACAGGTATGTTAGTGCAGTGGACAGGTAGGTTGGTGTATGTCCAATGTTTACTCCAGATCCCTCAGGTCATTTGTATTCCTTTTGTAGTGTACAGTACAGGGTTTTGTTTTTTTATGCAACTTTATTGCCTTAGATATAAAGAGCATTTGTTTCATGTATCTTAGCCTGACATTGAAAGAACAATTACACTTTTTGAAACGAAGTGGCCGCCTGTAACTGCAATGTTGAGCTCACATACATGAAACAAATGCTTTTTCTATCTAAGGCACTGAGTAGCATATAAACTCTGCTCCACTCTCAAGCACGGCCACCCCCCGACTGCGTCAAACAGCCGATGTACAACCACGGCAGGCGGTCCGGAAGTAGTTAAATATATTTTCTGCTTTATCTATAGATTTATCCGATTTTTTTTTTTTTTTAAATGTGAACCAGAAATCAATGAAGATTTGCTACGTTATAGGGAACATCTAGAACTGTTCATTTTGCCTAAGCAGTATCCTGAAAATGTACGCCTATGTATTTAGAGAGGAACTACACTACATCTGAGCGACATAAAACAAAAATGCTATTTAATTAATTTTTAATATTCAAAGCAAGCTCACCCATTGATCTGCATATCCATTCTCCTTTTGGCTGAGGAATCGCTTTGAAAAACACTCCTTAGAATTTATGGTTATGGGCAACTTAGGGGCAGATGATTTAGGCAGCATTTACATCCTGCTGTCCATCTGCCCTTAGCTCAGGCATGCAGACAGGAAGGTGTTCTCAGCTGGGAAAAACCTTCCTCCCCTCCTGAAGACTCTTGAGATATATGACATAATTTGCCTAGGCATGAAAACCAAGACGTAACCAAAGAAATGTAAAAAAGAAATGTAATAAAGAAAAGTTTAAACAAGTAAATATGATATACTTTCCTATCTATTTGCCTAATGCTAGCAGCATACAGAATAAAAATAGTCAATGTTGCTAGAGAGTCAGATCCTGCTTTAATACCTTATGAAAAATAGCAGTGCACTTCCTGGCACGCGAGGGTGACAAGCACTCCTACACAGTGCGAAATCGAATGCACTAGCCTCAGAAAATGTGGAGTAAGATTTGGTGATGTCAGTACTGTCAGTGTTCTTACTGGAGAGAAAACAGTTGTGCAAGGATCTCCCTGCTTCTTCTTCATTCGTTCTGTGAGTCTGTGCTTTCTGAAGCTCTCCTGCTGCTTGATTATTCCTTATCAGTGATCAGATAAACAGTAATGGGGGGGGGGGGACTAAATAATGCAAAAATGTGTTCTCCACTCTATTCAGCCAGTCATGTTATCTAGGTGCTCCTACCAGATAGTGTTGTCTATGCAGAAGTTCAAATCCCAATCCCCGCTTAAGATTAAATCGTCCACTTTTAAATCCAATGAGCCCCTTTTCAGGGTCTGTTAGAGAAATCTGTGGGTTTTGGTTCGGATAGCCATATCAGTGATCAGATAAACAGTAATGCAGGACGTGATAACAGGGGATTGTCAGAGACAGGGGGGGGGGGATAAAGAAGGAGAAAAATAATGCAGGTAAAAAATGTGCTTTTTTATCTCCACTCTATTCAGATCTTTACCAGTCATGTTATCTAGGTGCTCCTACCAGATAGCCATATCCCTGACCTCCCTTTTTTCCACTGCTGTTGAAGCAATACAATCTTTTGTCGTGGCATACCACCTTGCTAAGCATTTGAAATTCATCTCTGCCGTCTTGGAATCTTTGGCTGAATTATGTGTTAATTGAAAAATTTTATCTATACTATGTTTGTTACTGGGTGTTCCTAATTCTAATTCCCATTTCCTTATGTATGCGGTATCTCCTCCCCTGCATTGCTTAAGACTTTATATATTCGAGCTATATTATTGCGGGATTTCCCCCTCTCACAGAGAGACTCGAAGGGTCTAAGCTCCCTCATATCTCTTACCGGGGAGGGTAGCTTCTCTACAAAATGCTTAAGTTGGAGGTATCGCCATTCGTTTAACTCAAATAGCTCTGTGTTTCTTTTTAAATCAGTGTACGTGCTTATTTTGCCTCGTGTCAATATATCTTTTAACTGTGCTGTGTCTTTTTTTATCCAATTCCCTGCTATCGAGTTTTTTCCCGGGAGGGAAAAACTCATTATTTTTTAAATAAATCAAAGGTGAGTTGTATGTCCATTTTTGTTGTCGGTGTACCTTATCCCATATTTTTAAGTGCCGAGTGTGTTAAAGTGGTAGTGGTTTTCTCCCAGTTTCCTATTCTGGGGTGGATTCCATATTTTCTTCTATTTAACTGTGTGTCTTGGCTGTTGATTTCTAGTGTGACCATCTTTCTAATTTCTCTGGTATACCTCTCTATCACTCGCTGAGAGTATGAACTGCGTTCCTCATATCTGTTAATGTTTGGGGCGGCTAGACCACCATATTCCCTCCCCTTTCCAAGACGCTGATGCTATTCTCGGTTTTCTTGTCTGAGCCAGATACAGTTCGTTAGATCGATTTCAAGGTTTCTCTTAAAGTATGCTTGTGAGCTGGGCTTTGCATCTGGAATTTATTATAATATTTTTGGCATTAATCCCCTTCATACGCCCGAACGGTTAGGGGTTGACCAATTTTTTTTGTCTACATTTTAACTTATCCAACATTTCCACGGCGTGCTTGTAAGTCTTATACCCAAGTATTGTAAGTGCCACGGAAGGATTGACCCTTTTCAGGTCCTCTACTTACTGCTTTTTTAATGTTATCTTCAGATTTCTGATTTTGTCATGTTGTGGATATTTCCCCATATAATTTCAAGATTTTTAAGAGGATTTGGCAGGGTGGTTCCTAGGTTCTGTGGAGAAGATATGTGTGCCACTTTAGTTCCTCGCCTCCCGTTTTTTATTCGAATTGTCGCGAGTAAGTTCAAAACGAAACAGGAGAGGTGAATGGGGGCCCAGTGCCCTGTCGTGTTCCGTTCCTCATCTGAATTAGTACCGTGACACAGGCCGATGGTGATACCTGTATCCACTTTTTCATATTGTTTCCAAGTTCTAATATGAGACCCAGTATTCTCTGTTCAAACGCTTTTTCTGCGTCGATCGACAAGAGTGAGACCTGGGGTCTAACTTTTTTTGGATGCCTGGTCGTCCATTCCTTCAACCTTGTTGCCCAGAACTTTGCGTAAAGCTTAAGGTCTGTGTTTAGGAGGGCTATCGCCTTATAGTTTGGGCATGTCTTTACAAATAACGGTAATGGATGTGCTCAAGGCAATCCTTTCCCCATCTCGTTGTTGACTCCCAACCCGTTCATGTACTGGCAAGTCTGGGGTTCAGTGTGTCTCTAAATTTTTTATAATACATGATCGTGTTCCCGTTACGGGCCTGGACTCTTCCTGGGACGGAGTCTTTAAGTGCTTGGGAGACTTCATCTTATGATGATGGTGTCTGCTAATAGAGTTGGTCACTTCGTGAAATCTGGTGTATATTGCGCTGGTCAGAAATTTGTGTGATTATCTCCTGCTGTTAAATCCCTGTACCTTTTTGATTTATGGAGTATAAGGCATTATAGTATTTCTAAACTCTTCCTGCTATTTCCCTTTGGTTTTATAGAGTGTTTCCCCTTTTTATTTTGAATTTTTTCAATGTGAAATCTTTCTTTTTTTTTCTCTCAACATGTCTGCCAGGTGCTTGCTCTATTTTATTTCCCACCAGCAGTCTTTTCTTTGCATTTTGTGGAATGTTTTGTTTATACTCTGCAACTTGATATCTCCGAGCTTCCATATCCTTTTGACAATTAGATGGATGGTTTACTCTATGTTTTTGCCCCTGTTTATGTTTTGTTCTAATTTTATGATTCCTCTGTCAGGGCTTTCCTTCTTTTCTTTTCCATTTTTTCCGGGGAGCAACGGAAATAAAATTCCTCTGATGTAGGCTTATGGGCCTCCCACAGGGTGGCACTGGCACCTCCCCTGTTGTCAGTACTCTCGAAAATACGTTTTATTCCTCATTTATTTTATCCACTTCTTATCATTTTGAAGCAGGATCTTCATTTAAGCGCCATGTTTATGTTTTTTGAGGGGTCCTAGACATTCCTTCTTTCATTATTACCGGGGATGATCGAGATGTGTCGCGATTTCATGTTTGTTGCGGCAATCTGGTCACATCAATTTGTGTTCTACCAGAATATCCAGTCGCGAGTAGTCCCGTGTACAGTGGGGGAAAAAAGTTGTAGTCACGTGTTTTTGTATGTGTCGCCTCCAGGCATTATACTAGTTGGTATTGTGCATGTTTCTGTTTTATTCATATTTACATCGCTTTTACTGTCCCCCTGTCCGGGACGTACTGTCAACCGCTGGGTTCTATGCAGAAGTTCAAATCCCCGCTACGATTAATCTCCATTTAAAGTCCTGAGGCGTTTCAGGTTCTGTTTGAGAAATCTGATGGGGGTTTTGGTTCGGGATATATATATTGGCAAGGGTGGTGATTGTTTTTTCCCTAGGCTGCTTCAGAAAAAGGAAACTCTCCCTTTATGGTCTGTTATCATGTCTTATGAGTGTAAATGAATATTTTTTAGCAAACCCGTATCGCGTCTCCTTTCGCTCTTGTAATTGGAGAGTCCCCATAGTAACAGGTCGAAGTCCTTTCGAGTAAAATTTTACATTGTTTCTTGGGGAGATGACGTTCTCCTGCAAGAAACGCTATTTCTCCAATTTATATTGCCTAAGCTACTCTAAATTTTTGTATCTCTTTTTGGAGCGTAACCGCCCCCTTTACATTTATATGTTAGGATATTTACTCTGGTTCTTCATGGAGGTATGTTCTAGTCCAGAAGGTGTTTAAAGCTCGTTATGAGATTATCGTTTTCCCTACATGAACCTGTTTGATTACTACCTTCCTCCTATTCTTCCCTCCCCTTTCCTCCCTCCTCCCATCCCCAACCCCCTCCCTCACCTTGGACTCCCTATGGTCTTGAGCTCTTCCTCCCCTCCCCCCTCATCCCCTGCCACATGCTGGCAGTTTTCTCCCAGTTTTCCTATTCTCAAAGGCAAGGGGTGGATTCCATATTTCTTTATTTAACTGTGTGCTACTTGCAGTGATTTCTAGTTTGACCCATCTTTTTTCATTTTCTGGTATACCCCATTCTATCACCCGTGAGAGTATGACTGCGTTATAATATTTGTTAATGTTTGGGGCGGCTAGCCCCCCATATTTCTTCCCCTTTTCCAAGACGGCAGATGCTATTCTCGCTTTTTTGTTGAGCCAGATACAGTTCGTTAAGATCGATTTCAAGGTTTTAAAGTATGCTTGTGGAAGTGGGATTGGTAGCATCTGGAATTTATATAATATTTTTGGCATAATCACCATTTTTATTGCGTTAATACGCCCGAACCAGGATAGGGGTCTGACTGCAATTTTTTTTGTCTCCATTTTAACTTCATCCAACAGTGGAATATAGTTTAATTGATAGGATTTCCACGGCGTGCTTGTAAGTCTTATACCCAAGTATTGTAAGCTATTTTGCCACGGAAACGGAAATGCCCTTTTCAGGTCCTCTACTTCCTGCTTTTTAATGTTAATCTTCATGATTTCTGATTTTGTCATGTTGATTTTAAAATTGGATATTTCCCCATATAATTTCAAGATTTTTAAGAGATTTGGCAGGGTGGTCCTAGGTTCTGAGATGAAGAATAGAACATCATCGGCGAAGGCGGCCAACTTATGTTCCTCGCCTCCCGTTTTTATACCTTTCACGTCTGGGTTGTTACGAATTGTCGCGAGTAGCGGCTCTAAGGTCAAAACGAACAGGAGAGGTGAAAGGGGGCAGCCCTGTCGTGTTCCGTTCCTCATCTCAAACGACCGGGAATTCGTACCGTTAACTCTGACACAGGCCGATGGATTTTTATAAAGTACCTGTATCCACTTTATCATCCTCGGACCCAGGCCCATTGTTTCCAAAGTTCTAATCATGAGACCCCAGTCTACTCTGTCAAACGCTTTTTCTGCGTCGATCGACAAGAGTAGACCTGGGGTCTCACTTTTTTTGATAGCCTGGATGAGGAGCGCTGCTCTAACCCCGTTATCCCACCCCACCCACCCAGGGATGAATCCCACCTGGTCCGGGTGGACCAGGTCGCTCATCCATTCCTTCAACCTTGTTGCCAGAACTTTGGCGTAAAGCTTAACGTCTGTGTTTAGGAGGGCTATCGGCCTATAGTTTGGGCATAACGATTTATCTTTTCCCTCTTTCCAAATAACGGTAATGGATGCTGCCAAGGCTTCCTTTCCCATCTCGTAGTTGACTCCCAACCCGTTCATGTACTGGCATAGTCTGGGGATCAGTGTGTCTCTAAATTTTTTATAATACATGATCGTGTACCCGTCCGGGCCTGGACTCTTCCCTGAGGCGGAGTCTTTAAGTGCTTGGGAGACTTCATCTTCTGATATGGGTCTGTCTAATAGAGTCTGGTCACTTCGTGAAATCTGGGGTAATTGCGCATTGTTCAGAAATTTTGTGACCTTATCTCCTGCTGTTAAATCCCTGCTACCCTTTTGATTTATGGAGTATAAGGCCTTATAGTATTTCCTAAACTCTTCTGCTATTTCTTTGGTTTTATAGAGTGTTTCCCCCTTTTTATTTTGAATTTTTTCAATGAAATTCCTTTCTTTTTTTTTCCTCAACATGTTTGCCAGGTGCTTGCCTATTTTATTTCCCCCCAGCAGTCTTTCTTTGGCCATTCTGTGGAATGTTTTGTTTATCTCCTGATCTTTAATATCTCCGAGTTCCTCTCTTTTGACAATTAGTTGATGGAATACTCTCTGTTTTTGCCCCTGTTTATGTTCTTGTTCTAATTTTATGATTTCCTCTGTCAGGGCTTTCCTTCTCTTTTCTCTTTCCATTTTTTCCCGGGACGCAACGGAAATAAAAATTCCTCTGATGTAGGCCTTATGGGCCTCCCACAGGGTGGCCCCTGTCACCTCCCCTGTGTCATTACTCTCGAAATACCGTTTTATTTCCTCATTTATTTTATCCACTACCTTATCATTTTGAAGCAGATCTTCATTTAAGCGCCATGTATATGGTTGTTTTGAGGGGTCTAGACATTCCATTTTCATTATTACCGGGGAATGATCCGAGATTGTCGCGATTTCAATGTTTGTTGCGGCAATCTGGTCCATCAATTTGTGTTCTACCCAGATATAATCCAGACGCGAGTACGTCCCGTGTACAGGGGAGAAAAAAGTGTAGTCACGTGTTTTTGGATGTGTCGCCCTCCAGGCATCTACTAGTTGGTATTGGTGCATTTTCTGTTTTATCATATTTAACATCGCTTTACTTGTCCCCTGTACCCGGGACGTACTGTCAACCGCTGGGTCTATGCAGAAGTTCAAATCCCCCGCTAAGATTAAATCTCCACTTTTAAAGTCCATGAGGCTTTTCAGGGTCTGTTTGAGAAATCTGATGGGGTTTTGGTTCGGACTATATATATTGGCAAGGGTGATTGTTTTTTCCCCTAGTCTGCCTTTCAGAAAAAGGAATCTCCCTTCCGG
Organism: Lithobates sylvaticus; assembly: GCA_028564925.1. NCBI lineage: Eukaryota > Metazoa > Chordata > Amphibia > Anura > Ranidae > Lithobates > Lithobates sylvaticus. Next base: position 112,907,048 of record CM053036.1, read on the forward strand.
GTCTGTTATCCTGTCTATTAGTGTAAATGAAATTATTTTAGCAAACCCGATCGCGACTCCTTTCGCTCTTGTAATTGGAGAGTCCCCATAGTACCAGGTCGGAAAGTCTTTCGAGTAAAATTTTACATTTGTTTCTTGGGAGATGTGCGTCTCCTGCAAGAACGCTATTCCCACTTTATATTGCCTAAGCTCCTATAAAATTTTGTATCTCTTTTTTGGAGCGTTCCCGCCTCTTACATTATATGTTAGGATATTTACTTGGTTCTTCATGGAGGTATGTTCTCGTCCCGAAGGAGTTTAAAGCTCGTAATAGAGATTATCGTTTTCCTACATGGAACCTGTCTTGATACCCTCCCTTCCCTCCTATCTTCCCTCCCCTTTCCCTCCCCCCTCCTTCCCCCTCCCCTCCTCCTCCTCCCCACCCCCCTCCCTCCACCCTCTCCTTGGCCTGCCCTCTGGTCTTGAGTTCGTTAAGATCGCTTCCTCCCCTCCCCCCTCCTCCCCTGGCCACATGCTGGCCTGAGCCTTCCCTGTGGGAGTTCCACCCTCTCCCATCTGGAATTCTCCTCCCTTGGGGTGGTGCTCCGACCATACCTACCGCCTCCCAACGCTGTCCCCTGTTATCTCAGGGGAACCGCGGAGGGTTTCCCGGGGCAGAAAGAGATCTTTGGGTTTTTGAATGTTATCTTTAGTCCCGCACAGTTTTCAATTTTACCCCCCCCCCCACCCTCGCCCCCCCACTCCTCCCCCCACTATTTAGGTCCTTGGTCTTTCTTCTCTTGCTCTTGTCGAGTCTTCCTCTCCCCAGCCACGGATGATAGGGGGGCTTATGTCCAGCTGGTGGCAGAATTCAGTTAATTCTTCAGGAAATCGTAGTATCCTTGATCTTCCGTCCTTGGTGCCTATCAGGCTTGCGGGGAATCCCCAGTTATATTTAATATTTTGTAGGCGCATTTGCTCCAATAGAGGTTTTAATAGGCGTCTTCTCGCCAATGTTTCGGGTGCCAGATCTGTAAAAATTTGGAGCTCCGCTCCTCCATGACTTATGGGGGGTCCTCCTCGCAGTTTCGCCCATATTGCAGCTTTGTCTGTGTAGTATTGGAATCTTATGATTATGTCTCTTGGTTTGTCCTCAGCAATATTTTTGGGTTTTCTTACTCTGTGCACTCTTTCGATCTTGAGAGGATCCGCTTCTCCTTTGTTTAAAAGAGGGTTAAAAATGGTATTCATCGTTTTGAACAGATCTTCTCCTCTCTCTTCTGGGACTGCTCGGATACGCAGATTTTGTCTGCGGTTTCGGTTTTCTTGGTCCTCTAGTTTGTATAAGATTTTCCGTTGTTCCTGCCGCATTTGTTTGACGGTTGCGTCAAGTGTGTATATTTGTTGTGTTTGATTTTCTGTTTTTTCTTCGATCTCCTCGACTCGTTTTAATAAATGTCCCATGTCCGTTCGCAGCGAGCTGATTTCTGCCTTTATTACATTCTCGAGTCTGGAAAACATCTCCATCATCTCATTTTTTGTGGGGGCTGGGTCTGTTGCAGCCTTCCCAGCCGTCGCTCCTCTCTCCATACTTCTTTCTTGCGTTTGCTCCTGGAGTTCCCCTTTATTTTTCCCTATGTCCTCCCCTTTTTCTTGTTGCTCGTCTGGTTGTTTCCCTGATTTTGGGGCCTTAGGGCTTGACGCTTTGGACATATATTGTTTTATCGTCGAAGTGTTTAAGTGCCCTTTTGATGTTTTATGTTCGCTCCCTCTCGTTGTTCTTCCAGTCATGCTATTTTTTTCCTTCCTCTTTCTTATCCTTTTACCCAGTTTTTTTGGTTTGCACTCCTTGTCTGTATTCTGGTTATTTATTACCTATATACAGATATATAGGTAGGGATTTTCTTGGCCCAATCCTGTTGGCCCTCTCTTGAAGGCTATCTGCCTAAGGACTGCGTCACTGGTTTTAAGGTCTCTTTAAGAGTTTTTCTGGGCCTTTATAGAGCAAGTGACTAAGGGGGGCTCTCTTTTGCTGTTTGCTCTGTGGGTGATATTTATGCGATTCTGTGGTACAAGTCCTTAAATCGTCTGTTTGAAAAGTGTATGGGTTTTCCCGGAGTCAGTGACCCATAGAGGGGGAGACCGTGGGTTTTGCGTACTCGTGTTTACTTCTGGGGTAACCCCAGTCCTCTTATTCTGTTTTCGGCTGTACAGTCATTTAATGATAATTAGGACAAGGTCAGAGACAGTTCATGGTGGGTTCCTGTGTTACTTCTCTTTTCCCAGCCTAGTTTGTAATGGATCTGGGTCTCGCCGTCTCCCTTCCCCCTGAGTTAGTAGTGATATCCCCGTCAGGGGTCTCACCAGCAGTTTTCTAGTTCCGCTTTTTCTCACCTCTGATGGGGAGCAGGTAAGGGGGGGGGGCGTAGGTAGAGGAGGAGGGGGGGAGAGAGATGCCCGGCACGAAGTGAAAGGCCTCCGATAAGAAAACTAGAGAACAAGGTATGTTTTAAACAGCTAAGGTTACCCCTGGTGGTACTGGTGCTGGTGTTCAAGTTTTCTGTGCCTTACTCTCTCATGGGAGGCAAAAAGAAGTAAATAAGCAAAAAGAGGCAAAACAAAAAGACTAAGCACAGGCCGAGGAAGGGCGATTCGCCATCCTAAAAAGATTTCACTTACGCCTTTTTTTTTTTTTTTTTTTTATTCTTCCCTTCTCTCCTTCCCCCTTTACGAAAGACAGTTAGTGAAGGCTGCTGTTATACAGTTTGCCCCCTTCCTGTAATATGGCGTCTTCCAGTAGTTCATTTGTCCATCACATTTAGCATCTATAGTACCCCCTTATGAAGGCATGACAGTTCATCCTGGCCATTCATTGATTCAGCTTGCAGCAGCCCTATAAATCCTTCTTGTATATAATATATGGATTTGTACACAATCTGATATTTAAGCACTTTTCAGCAGTCAATTGATTTTATCATCACAGTTGTCACATAATATATGCTGTTTACAGTACCTCTCATCTTCTGTGCTTCTCCTCTGGGTGCTGTTGCTGTCTCTGACCGTTATTTGTCCCTCCTTGGATTCCTTGGATTCCTGCAGTTTTGTGGGTCCGTCCTCCTATTTCTCAGGCCACTGTATTCGCCTGGATCTGTGCAGCCTCTCACTCTGCTCCTAAGCTCCAGCGTTACGGCGTGTCTCCGATCTCCCTCTCCCCCTCGTTGAATGCAGCCTCTCACTCTGCTCCTAAGCTCCAGCGTTACGGCGTGTCTCCGATCTCCCTCTCCCCCTCGTTGACGGCGGCATGGTCAGGCCCCTCAAGGCTTTTTATCTTAATGCATGAAAAAAACCTTCTGCCTTTACAACCCCTTTAAAGGCTCTGAGGGCACCGACCAGGGGACATTCACTCCAACCCCAGCCAGTTAATGGACAGTAAATGGCCAATAGTACACTGATTATGTCATTCCTGGGGTCTCATTTCATGTTACCTGCATTGGATCTACATTCTGAATTCAGGCATTTTGTAATGAATTATGTTGTCTACCATAGATGACTTTTCCTTCTATAAATCCTAGTTGCCACGCTGATCAAAATGATTCAATGCTTTTCTGGGTCATTAACCTGGCAGGGGTTCTGACTTCACTCTAACTTCACTTGCTGCATACTTATTCCAGATCAGTGGCTCAGAAAGCATTGGAGCCAAAACAGTTAGGCAGCTAGCAATTTTCTGATGCAGGTCAGTAGTGGCAGCCTATATATTTCTCTCAGTTCAGTTATCTTATATCGTTGGTGCATACATAATATATGCAACGCAACAAAAATAATAGTACTGAGAAGTATTCCTCCAGAGGAAAAAAAAAGCAATTCTATAATAGCCTTATGTATATAGGTGATACAATCTACAAAGAACTGGTGAATGCAGGGTGAATTTATATGATAAAGGTAGTGTAGCAAAAACATAAAAGGGCCCCCCTTGCTACCTGTCCTCCCTGACAGTAGCACTACTAAAACCTGGGCCACAGTGTTCTTAGACTCATGAGATGGTATCATACAATAATATCCAAACCTGCAGACAGAGATATCAAATAGGTTGACAATCATACCCAGATAGCAAGGTTAAATTGTGACAAATTGGTGACAGTGTTGAATTGTAAGTCTGTTAACTTGCTGCACATTTTCACTGGCAAGTTGTACACTTGCAGAGCACTTGAAGCACAAGTTCTAGTTGACACTTGTAGCAAATTTGTGTGGCAAGTCTCTAGCAAGAGCAAAGTTGCAGTGGTGAGTCTACAGCAAGAGCTCTCCAAATTCAGCATGAACATTCAGCCACAGTGACCCCTGTGGTGGGGTGATTATTGCACAGCATAACTGAACCAGGACTTGCAGCAGACTTGCCGATTGTTTGCAAAGAAAGTTAATCTGGAGTCATGCAATGCGTACTTGCCGCAATTGTACAACAAACTTGTGAAGCCTGGCAAGTCTAGCACTAGCTTAGCAAGTCGTTTTAAAAATTGCAGCACAACTGCTTGATATTTGGGTAGGGTACAAGATGCCAAAATGTGGAAAATTTTGCTGCATTATTATTTTCCATAATAATTTTTATTATACCAAAACATATATGAACGCAAACCAATAACCAAACTTATACATCACCAACATGGTCAGTTTTTAAGTGAAATTATACTCTGGTTTAAAAATACATTTACATTACATATACATTAAATGATATATCCTTAACTCAAAAAGTGCTCTCAGCCAAATCTACAGATTCCTTTTTTCTTGTTAGAGGGTGGCTACGCTCCTTCTCCATGGTCCCACCGTACGTAGGAACATATCTACCCTCTATTGCTCGCTCCCGAGATGGACTAGCGACTATAGCCTGTGGGATTTGAAGTGTGCATAGAGCAGTGCACATGACTGCAACTAACGTGCACTACCTATTCCAAACAAACAGAAGTGAGGTGGAAGAGGTCTGCAAGCTCGCAAGAGGACAATACAAGAAGGTAGAAAACACAGAAAGTAACAATTTAATAAAAAATCAGTTATAGGGCCATGGACGTGTATAGATTATTTTTGGAGAATAAGGATATTGTTTGGGAAAATCTATACAAGCAAAGCTGCTCCAGGTGAGTAATAAGCAGTCCACCTACTAACCACCCAGGGTGAAGGTGCTACCACAGCTGGTCTGTAGGCCACAGAAAAGAAAAGGATGCGGAATCCGCTGTACTTCAACTTTTATTGAAACTTCTTCAAAAAAATCTGATGATTTTAAAGAAGATTTAATAAAGGTTGAAGAAGTGCAGCAATTCTGGATCCTTTTCTTTTCTAAGGATATATTGGAAGGCCGGGTACCGGCCTGAAGTTATGGGAGGAGCCCGGAGGGTATTTAAGCAGCCCAAAGGCCGCCGGTCTTTGTCGGTTTCCTGTGCGTGATACCCACCCACCCTCCCCTTTTAAAAGCCTCTTCCAAGTATTCTTACCCCAGACTGAATACTCATTCCACATTATTCCATAACTACTTCTTATCATTCCTTATCTAGGGTATGCCCCCTTATTTTGGTGTACCATACGGTAGACCAAGGCACACTTTCAGGTCTATTTCATGTTGGTGAGTTTTGTGTTGTTCCTATATGTCATCGTTACTCTTGTCGTCCGTAGGGCTCTAGACCATAAATATAGTTTAGTGGCACTTTAAAGTGGTTGTAAATCCTAAAAAACAAAACAAAAAAAAACCTGCAAGACAAAGTGGTGGATGAAGCCCCCGCAGCGGGCTCTGGCGGCCGACATCGCTCCCGGGGGTTACTTCCGGGTATCGTGGCTCCAGCGAATCACAGACACGCGGGAGCCACCGGTAACAGCACAGTCTAAATGAAGCAACGGCACGTACGTGCCATTGTTTCAGTTTGCTTAAGTGCACATGTGCCGGTGACGTTGGCACATGCAAATAAAGGGGATATATCCTAAACTGTGCAGGTTTAGGAGATATCCAGTGTAGCTACAGGTAAGCCTAATTATAGGCTTGCCTGTAGTAAAAAGTGGTTGTAAAGGGTTTAAAACCACTTTAAGGTGTAATTCCATACCCTGTGCAGGCAGTCCTATTACTGTCAATTTGGAGGCAGCGGCTGCAATAACACAGCCTCTGCTCCCAATGTGACGTCTGTGAGGGTAACAGATAATATGTTATTGCTAAAAAAATTAGGTTGCTTTTCCATAATCAGCATCAGACCTTCCCAAAAACATTTAATGCTTTAATGCTTTAAAATCTGAGTGACAGTTTTGCAGACATAATTCTAATGCTAGGTAACAACACAATGATACATAAGGCCCAAAAGTCTGAGACGTATCTTATCTCAACCAGTAACCCCTAATAGCACAATATGGTTTTTACTTTAAGTGCTTGTAAAGACTCAAGGTTTTTTACCCTCATTCATTCTATGCACGAAGGTAAGAAAAACGTTCGTGTGCAGCAACCCCCCCCACCCCCAGCTTCCCCTAATACCTACCCGAGCCCCACCTTGATACAGTGATGTGCATGAAAGCCGTGGCTCTCCCGGGTCGCTTGCTCCTCATTGGCAGCTTTTGGCTCCCTCTACTGTCAATTACAGCCAGTAAGCTAATGAGGAGAGGGGGGGTTGGGGCGGGGTTGACCCACGCTCAGTATGTGAATAGATACACAGAGTTGCTTGCATTGGGGGCAGGAGGAAGGGGTCAGGAGTGCCAGCGGGGGGGGGGGGGACCCAAGAAGAGGTGGATTGGGACTGCTCTGTGCAAAAACATTACAGAGCTGGTGTAACATGTTTTTTTTTTTGTTTTTTTTTAATCTGCCTTTAATATCACTTTAGAGATGACTCTAGCTGATGGCTTTTAGGTTTAAAAATCAACAAGTTTAACAAGACTCCATCACAGGATGGTACTGTGGGGGTCTTAGTGTATGGCAGTGCCACGTCCTACAAAATAGTGCACATGGAAAAGAACTGGACTTTTAGGTTTACCCTACTGGAGACAACTGAAGTGTAGGCAGTGTATAAGCTATGATCAGGATAGGCAGCATTCAGGCAACATTGAAAGGAACATTTTTTTTTTTTTTTTATGTTAACATATTTTTGTAGTAAATTGAAAATGTGAAATACACTGTTACAACAAGTGGTTAATCCCTGTATGATGGAAGCTCAAAGTTTACACAAAAAAAAAATACTTGTCTAAAAAGAACATCATTTATTAATTATTTATGTATTTTCAGTATTCATAAAGCACCAACATATCACACAGCGCTTTACAGAGTACATCTAAGATCTATTCACATCAGTCATTGGAGTCAAAAATAATTGCTTTACAATCAGTCTCCACTAGTAAATCATTAAAATAACTGTCACCATTCCTTGGTATAAAAAAAAAAAATTCTTACACATAAGGGATATTATTCAGGTTAGGAAACTAAAAGGCAGCTATGAAAATGAAAAGTAATGAGCATTCCAAATAAGTTAGACATAAAGTAATACAAATGCATACTGTAAATTAGAGAAAGCGTATAAGCCATGTCCAGGGATTCGTATGTCGCATTGTCAACTGTTGTTTCAATGATCAGAGAGTGACAGCTGCAAATTGTGGAATGAAGTTTCAGAGAGATTAAAGGTAATTCTGAAGGAGCTAAAAGTCCTAAGAATCCTGAAATTGAAGTAAAGGTGCACCATTCAGCCATATCAAAAGATCTGTGTAACACTGTGCGGGAAGATGGCACAAAAGAAGCCATTACTTAAAATTAGTGATGTTAAAATAGCTAGGGAGCACCTCTAAAAAATATTCATATCAAGTCTTCCAGTGAAAGCGCATGTACATTTGTTCTGTGTGAATGGGGGGGGAACAATCCTTATTAAGCTATATCTTTAAAAGGTTGAATGTTTAGCATTGATTTAAAATGGAAAATACTGCATTTGGCCACTAGATGGCACAGAGGGGTTGATTTACTAAAACTGAAGAGTGCAAAATCTGGTGCAGTTGTGCATGGAAACCAATCAGCTTCTGATTCTGCTTGTTCAATTAAGTTTTTACACTTAGATTGGATTTTGCATTTTGCATTTTTCAGATTTGCACTACAGAACGTGTTCCATAGTAAACCATGTTAAATGGACTGCAGTGCAAATCTGCAAAATGAAAAATGCATTTTTTGCTGTGTTTTTGTGTCTTATCAGTGCGAAAGTATTTGATACCAGAATAACAGCATAAGATGAAGAATCTAGGAAAATACTACAAGAAAATATGTTTTCAGGCTGACAAAAGCTGAACTCTGAGAAAAAGTTAATCTTTCAGCTGGGCAATGATGCCAAACAGTACTGCAAGTTCTCAGTGCAAATATCTTTATTCTGTAAAAAACAGGGCGAGTAAGCAGATAGAAGGCATTTCATGCATACCTGTGCTTAATCATGGAGTACTCCCTAATCTCAGTCTATGATTAAGCACAAGTAGGTATAAAAATGTGTTGGAGATTCCATCTGTTTGCCTCCCTGTTATTTATGGAATGAAGGTACAGTATCTCACAAAAGTGAGTACACCCCTCACATTTTTGTAAATATTTTATTATATCTTTTCATGTGTCAACACTGAAGAAATGACACTTTGCTACAATGTAAAGTAGTGAGTGTACAGCTTGTATAAGGCCCCTTTCACACGGACGGCCCGTTCAGATCCGCCTGTCAGTTTTGACGGCGGATCTGAACGGGCGCTCCATGTTAGTCTATGGAGCGTCGGATGTCAGCGGAGACATGTCCGCTGACATCCGATCCGGTCCGATCCGCCAAAAGCAGACGTATGGCCACACGTCCAGATCCGTCGCTGGCGGATCGGATCGGGTGAGATCGGGTGAAAACGGACACACTGTCCGTTTTTCATCCGATCTCTCCATAGAGATCAGCGGTGCTCGCAAGCTGGCAAGCGGAGTCCGCCTCGTCTGAAAGGGGCCTAACAGTGTAAATTTGCTGTCAAAATAACTCAACAAAGTGTCAATATTTTCCCTCCCCAGTGTCATGTGACTCGTTAGTGTTACAAGGATCTGAAAAAAAGAATTGTTGCTCTACATAAATATGACCTAGGCTATAAGAAGATTCCAAGACCCTGAAACTAAGCTGCAGCACGGTGGCCAAGATCATACAGCGGTTTAACAGGACAGGCTCCACTCAGAACAGGCCTCGCCATGGTTGACCAAAGAAGTTAAGTGCACGTGCTCAGCGTCATATCCAGAGGTTATCTTTGGGAAATAGATGTGTGAGTGCTACCAACATTGTTGCAGAGGTTGAAGGGGTGGGGGGTCAGCCTGTCAGTGCTCAGACCATACGCCACACACTGCATCAAAGTGGTCTGCATGGCTGTTGTCCCAGAAGGAAGCCTCTTCTAAAGATGATGCAACAAGAAAGCCTGCAAACTGTTTGCTGAAGGCAAGCAGACTAAGGACATGGATTACTGGAACCATGTCCTGTGGTCTGAGGAGATCAAGATAAACTTTTTTGGTTCAGATTGTGTCAAGCGTGTGTCGCAGCAACCAGTTGAGGAGTACAAAGACAAGTGTGTCTTGCCTACAGTCAAGCATGGTGGTGGGAGTGTCATGGTCTGGGGCTGCATGAGTGCTGCCAGCACTGGGGAGCCACAGTTCATTGAGGGAATCATGAATGCCAACATGTACTGTGACATACTGAAGCAGTGCACGATCCCCTCCCTTCGGAAACTAGCCCACAGGGCAGTATTCCAACATGATAACAACCCCAAACATACCTCCAAGGCGACCACTGCCTTGCTAAAGAAGCTGAGGGTAAAGGTGATGGACTGGCCAAGCATGTCTCCAGACCTAAACCCTATTGAGCATCTGTGGGGCATCCTCCAACAGAAGGTGGAGGAGCGCAAGGTCTCTAACATCCACCAGCTCTGTGATGTCGTCATGGAGGAGTGCAAGAGGACTCCAGTGGCAACCTGTGAAGCTCTGATAAACTCCATGCCCAAGAGGGTAGTGGTCGAAAATAATGGTGGCCACACAAAATATTGACACTTTGGGCCCAATTTGGCCATTTTCACTTAGGGGTGTACTCACTTTTGTTGCCAGCAGTTTAGACATTAATGGCTCTGTGTTGAGTTATTTTGAGGAGACACATTCACACTGTTATACAAGCTGTGGACTCACTACTTTACATTTTATCAGTGTCATTTCTTCAGTGTCTTCACATAAAAAGATATAATATTTACAAAAATGTGAGGGGTGTATACTTTTGTGAGATACTGTATGTATACAGATAACTTGGAATGCAGTCAACCTGGTATTTTTCTGGTTCACATGTCTCAGTGTCAGGCTTTGCTCACATGGGGTGTTTTGATCCGTGCCCCTTGCAGGGTCATGTTTACCCCCCCGGGAATGCATAGGTGTTTCACACATCCCCATGCGAGAAGCCCCATTTATATCTATTGGGACACAGCAGCTATACAGACACAGCCACTGCTTCCAATATGACATCCGTGTAAGTGCAGGTGCATGTGGGTGAGTGTCCTCAAACTAACCTGGGTGCGCTTGGGGCCATGTAACTGCACAGATGTCGCAGAGCTTCACGGTTGTCTCTGTAAAGTTGCTATGGGACTGCCTGCATGGGGAGGCACACAACACCTGTGCATCCCTGTGCCAGTAAAACATGGCCCTGCACAGTGCACAGATCAAACTGACCCGTATTTACGAGGCCTTAGTAACGAGCTATGTGTTTCAACTGTAGCGCTCACCCCCACAGGGGTTTCTGAATAGATACCCAGGGTCCTTTTCCCAGTCATTGCCCCACAGTTAGGCACACAGTTACAGTCAGTCTCCTGGCTCAATCGACATTCTAGGGTTATGCTTTTCTGATGCTATATTGCATAACTTGAATTTGGATAACTTTGTCACTCGGGGTAACTGTGGGATACTCTTAAGCCTCGTACACACGATCGGATTGTTGGCCAACAAAACCGTTGAATTTTGTCTGAAGGGCTTTGGCTCAAACTTGTCTTGCATACATACGGCCACACAAATGTTGGCCAACAATTACGAACGTAGTGACGCTAATCTCGTGTTAGTAGAAGTTTGGTGAGTGTCAATTCCAACTGTTTCTCCATCGTTGCCTTCCTCTTGATTTTTATATGACCTTGTGCTCCCTATTCAATAAAAAACATTTATTGACAAATACTTGGCTATGTGTTTTACTTAAAAAAGGACAGTTTGTTTGTGAGTAGGCAGGTACATTTCAAAAATACAATGTAAAATTAACAAGGGACACCAACATAGTTGTATTTTTGATCTTCAAAAATACGAGATAATAATGGTGTTGTGGTAACTTGACCCAAAAAATTAATAAATAAATATTATTCTGGAGAGCACTAGAAAAAAATGATTATTATTCTGGAGATCACTAGAAAAAAAAATGAAATACGTTTGGCAGAATTCTGTGAATATCACTAGCAAAGCAGCTTCATTATTATACCCTTATAAAGAAGAAGAGAATGTGTTGCATTTCGAGATTTCATAATTTGCCACGTCACGAATGTGATATCTTCCTTACGAATGCTAGTTTTACAAGACCGACCGCTTCCAGGTTGTCCTTGCTTCCGAGCATGCGTGTTTGTACTTTGGACTTTTGTCCAACGGACTTGTGTACAAGTCAAATTGCATGAAAAGTTGGCCAAGTGTGAAAGGAACCTAATGAGATTCATTGATAACACCTTTGAATTAGGCCCCTTGATGAGGAACTTTGACTGGATCATGCATACCCATAGCTTCACCTGCCCCTCTGCTCCAGTAGTTCCCTGCCATCCGACCGTGTGGTTGCAGAGACATTGCCAATGACCGTGTTCTCCCTGAGCCTTCTCCTGCGATCGGCACACCCCCCCCCCCCCCAGATGGGGATGGCCTCCTGCTGCTATCTAACATGCCATTCCTCACTTCACTCAGCCGACTCTCCTCCCTGTGGCATATCACCTCAGCTTATATATGAGGCCTGCCCCCTGCCAATACCGATTTGGGATTGGTCAGGGCTCACGCACAAGCTGCCTGACACTCCAGTTCCAGGCCCAGCCCACTTTCTAGAACATTCGTCTCAGAACAGGGGAGGCGCCTCAGAACTGAAGTGCAGGTGGTCACACCCACTGCTACTCTGACCACTCCCAGCCCCCAGATCAAAACAGACAGGCCTAGCATGCAGCATAGGCCTACCTAAATTTGCCTGTGCTTGATAACCTAGTAAAAATAAACCTTACTAGCACCTGCCTATTGGTAGAGGGTGCTACATAAGTAAGCGATTGCACTTTTCCAAAACTAATTAAAAAGAAGAAAGAAAAGAGAAAAAACAACAAACAAGCTCAATAATGTACTTTTATTTAGCCAGCAGAAACAAAATTATGTACATTCATTTACTAGCATAAAAACATATTCTACAGGATATATGATGCTACATTTAGCAAAACAGTTAGCAATTGGGTTTTAAGGGGCCTGCTCATAGGAGCTTACAATCTAAAATAAACCTTAGAGTGGACACAGCTTTACTTTCAGTGTATAACGGGTAACACATGTCATGGTACAACTACTCACCCACCAGCCCACATCACATTTTTATCTGCAAGATTATAGAAACATACTTAACAGTCATTAATCTTACAAAGCATTCCAACATAATATTAAAAAAGGCACATATTCAAACTATAACACCCACCACCACCCAACAATCCACACACATACATTGGTGACCATGCTCTGCTGGTAGCTGCATTTCTGTGTACATGATTAAGCAATGAGATCAAAGAGTAGAAGTGTCAGGGAACCTCCGCACCAAGCAGGTGAATCCCGGATCCAATGTGCGCATTTGCGCACCTTTTTGCTAACATATGTGTGCATCAGCTCATCATATGTATAGATGTCGGCACATTTTTGTGGAACGGACATGCGCACTGTGCACGTTCTTGTGTGCATACGTGCACGCCGACGAATCACGTCGCACGGCGCCCTATTTAAACGAGCAGCCACTTAGCATCAGTGCTGGATTATCTCAGCTTGTTCCTGCATACCTTGCTTTGGCCTTGGCTGATTTTCACCTGATCTTGAACACTTCCTGACTACTCTCTTTCAGTAAACAGCCCTTGATGAACTGCAGACACATGGCAGGCTTGCCCATGGGGCAAACAGCCCCCCCCATGCAATAAATAATCAAACTCCAAAAAATTTAAAAATATGAAAATCCGAAAAATTCGGAAGTTTGAAAATTTGGAAGTTTGAAAATTCAGAAATGTGAAAATTCAAAAATGTGAAAATTCAGAAATGTGAAAATTCAGAAATTTGAAAATTCGGAAATTCGAAAATCCAAAAATAAGAAAGGAAAGTCCGAAAATTTGACAGAACGAAAATCCCAAAATCCAAAATTTTAAATAATAACTAACTAATAATTATTAAATTATAGGTATTGGAATTTCCTTTCAAATCTGGCTGTTAGTGAATGTAAATACAAATTTATCTGAAAATAACGAATGCCGCATCTAAACAAATGGAACGGAACTAAATAATAATAAATAATAATAATACGTTTTTATTATTATTAATTCGTTATGGTCCATTAGTTTAGATACGGCATTCGTTATTATGGATAATTCATGACTTCGGATAAATTCGTATTCGTTAAGTTCACTAACAGCCAAATTTGAAAGGAAATTCCAATACCTATAATTTAATAGTTAGTAATAGTTATTATTAGTTTTTATTTCAGATTTTCGGTATTTGAATTTTTGGATTTTGTTCTTATTTTCGGATTTTCGTTCTTTTGAATTTTCGGATTCTTATTTTCAAATTTTCTAATTTAGAATTTCCGAAATTTAGAATTTCCGAATATTCAGAAAAATTTGGAAATTCTTAAATTCGCAAATTCGGATATTTCTAATTAACAAATTGGTCTAAATTAGTTAAAAAACAAATTCAGAACTAAACGAATTGCACATGTCTAGTGCTCTCTTTTTTATTGAAAAGATAGCCAACAGTGCTTAAAAACAGTTACACAATTAAAAAATCATATGTCATTTTAAGAGAAAGAACCCAGCTCTAGTACTCCAGCCCAGCTATAAACATCCGACCCAGGTGCGTACCTAGAGCATTTGGTACCCAGGATGGATCCTATATCTGGCACCCCCCCCAACTTTAAAATGTAAAAAACACCCACAAAAATGTGTCATGTTTTCAATAATATTTGCACAAAAATTGCGACATTTGGTGCTGAGTAAACCGGAAGTGACGCTGTGATGTCACTTCCGGGTTTCTATATCGGAGACCCAATCAAAGGCAAATCCGGCTTTGTTCGGGTCTCCTGGTGGGATGGGAGACCTGGGAAGAGCAGTGGGTTGGGGGGGCATCCCCTCCCGCTCCTTGTAATAACAGCCAATGCTGTTCATCCATGGCAGCCAGTCACAATAGACGGGACAGGCAATAGGTGTCAGTCACTCAGGTGTGAGCAGATCCCACATTTTTGGACAAATCGTGGTCAGGGAAGTGGAGAGCTGAAATGGAGCTGCTATTAGGAAGACATCAGAGTGAGATGGGGACACAGCTGACAATACAAAGTATGGCCCATACTTTGCATTATCTGCTGTCCCCAGGGACAGATCCAATCAAGAGATCCCACTGTATGGCTATCTCTGGATCTGATCTGTCCCTGGGGACAGCAGACCATGGCATCATTGGCATTGATGATGTGATTCGGATTTTAGAACTGACCTGCTGACAAGGCGTGTTGCTTGCTAGACCGTGGATGGGATCTGATGGCCGCAGGGAAAATAGCAAGATGCTGCTTGCTGGACGGATCTGATGGCTGCAAGATGTGTGTGTAGGTCAATGTCTGTTTAAACCTGGGCTGCAGACACTCCCCTTATCAGACCAGCACATCTACTATACCTGGTTGGTGAGCACAGTGACACCAGCCCCCCCCCCCCATCAGGCCAGCATAGCTATAGTGGACACACAGCAGTACCCCCCCCCATCAGGTCATCTCAGCTACTGTAGGTGGGTTGGGTGGTGGGCACAGCAACACCACCCAGCCCCCCCATTGGGTCAGCTACTATAGGTAGGTGGGGGTGGTGGACACAGCAACACCACCCCTCCCCCCATTATGTCAGCTACACTATACCTGGGTGGTTGTGGACACAGCAACAACCTCCCCCTTCTCTGTTATCAGACCAGCTAAGGGTGGCATTGGCAGGACAGACACAAACACCCCTCCCTCCGGCCTCTTCTCACACCAACTCAGGGCACGTGTCAGCTCACATCCACTGGGCTGCTGTGGTGGTTACCATGCGTACCTACCCACACAACCCACACCCTCTTATCACCAGGCATCACTCAACTCAGGCAGCTCACCTCAGGCTCTCAGCCTCAGCTAGGGAGGTCCGAACTCCAGAGGACTGTGGTCTGTGGACACACTGTGTAACAGCAGTCACGCCACCCGCGCAGAGAACTGGCCTGGCTCTGCAGCGCAGCAATGGTGGGTGAAGCTAGAGCAGGAAGAAAAGAGTGACCAGACAGACAAGGCTAGTGTGGCTGCGGTGCTGGGGGGAAGTTCACACTGATAAATAAACAACCAAAGGGAGCAGCTAGAGCCAGGGCACTCGCCGCCCTCTCTCTGGATGGTGTCAGTGTCACCGACCCCAATGTGTGGCACCCGTGGCAGAACACCCCCGATTGGTACGTCCCTGATCAGACCTAGTATACTTGCAGAGATTGCCAGCTAGAAGGTGCTGGTAACTGCAGAGCTCATCAGCTGCAAGGTGCCGGCAACAGTAGAGACCTGCAGCCAGAAGGGTGCTAGTGAAATGACAGTATCTGTGAAGCTCGGACCTTTACGTGTTACGTCCAACAAGGACTTCCTCAGCTAAGAAAGTGTATTTAAGCACTTTTGACTAGCTTTTCAATAAAACAGAGTGCACTTTTTTGGGCGTTTGTTTATTGCATGTACTCTGGGAGCTGTGGGAAGATCTCTCTGGTTAACCCCTGATGTGCTGGTTTGATATGATGCCTGCATATGAAGATGGAACATTGCCTGGGGCTTCATTAATGCGCCTTTAGATCGCCTACAGGTCTACATGTTTGGTTTGGGCACACATTTTGATATGAAAAGTGACACAGATTGTTTTGGCACATTTTTGGACTTTAGGACTACACTTGTATATATTCTTTTGTGATTTTGATTAATAATTTCTGAGAGAATATTTGAATGGATAAGTATTTATGTGTTTTGACTACAGTATTACTATGTATATGTTTCATGTAATATTATTAGTTTACACAAGAATAGCACTGCACAAGTTATTTCTTTTAATTATACCGCAATAATAATTAGTATTTTTGTAATCGACTGCCATATAATCCCCAATATTGCTGTCGGCAGATACAATAATAACCACCAGCAATGGCATGAGTGGGTGCAATTGAAAACCCCAGCATTGGTGTTTGTGGACTCAGTGGCAGTACCAATAACCCACCCCCAAACTGATGGACAGTGGCAAAGTTGTCAACTCCCTTTTTCACTGATTATCAGTAGCAGTGCCTTTTAATCCCTCTGGCATTGATGGACAGCACATTGTTTTTCAACCCCACTTGTTTACCAGTGGCAGTGTTTTATACACACACACACACACACACACATAAGCACACCCAGATTGATGGGCAAAGCAGCTTTTTTAAACCTCTCCTACATTGGTGGTTAGTGGCAGTGTTTTTTAACCCCCCTGGGGTTTTAGTCTTTACCGTAATAGCAATGCAAACAGCATATTTACATTTTTTAAGCACAAGACAATGTAGCAAAAGCAGCTTCTGTTTCAGCACTTCCAAATAAAAGTAATCCAGAGAGCAAAATGTCAGGGCTAGATATGTTATTCAGCAAAGTAAGATAACTGGTCAATGCCATGAATACTTTAGGGCATACTCTAAGGCATGGGTCTTCAAAGTACGGCCCTCCAGTTGTTCAGGAACTACAATTCCCATCATGCCTAGTCATGTCTGTGAATGTCAGAGTTTTACAATGCCTCATGGGATGTGTAGTTCTGCAACAGCTGGAGGGCCGTAGTTTGAGGATCCCTGCTCTAAGGCATCAAGGGTTAGGGTGATCAACACCTTGACTCACTAACTCTCTTACACAAATAAGTGAACCGGAACATTAAACAGAGCCACCCCAAGCTTCTGTATCAATAAAGAGTAGGCAAGACATTGATAAATTCTGCTATTAGTTGCTCATCCTCCTGGGGTTGGTGTAGGGTGCAATCATATCTACCAATTTGTCCTCTTACTCAAAATGGCACATGCACTATGCTCAAGATGGCCATAGTGAATACTGGACTTGAGAGGAAGAGAGAGAGTCTATTTTTTTTATTTATTTGAAGCTATTGATTACATGGGGGAAGGGGGATCTGGGAGTCTAGAGATATAATGCATAATTATGGTTGACACTAGGTTATGGACTGCATATGAACATTGAATTTGACCTGCACAAGAGCTACTTGGCAAGTGACAGGACAGGCGAAGGGTGTACAGTAGCATAATTTCTTCAGTCAGTGTATCACTAGTTCTACTCACTGCTAACTTCAGACAACTAAAATATGGCTGTGTGTATGGACTGGAATCGTAAAAAAATATCTTCTCTGCTCTAGACATCTTTGCAGGAATTGTATGATGACATAAGTACCCTTGACCACCGTCTCTCATGCTCATCAGGGACTTTCACAAATGTTTTGCACAGAGAGGCTTTCAGTGACCATCAGCCATGGAAGACGTCACAAGAAGCCTTTCCAAGAAGAAGAAGAAACCTTTAAGAATAATCCTACAATGTATTTTCACCAGGATGCCTATTGATCTCTGCTGAAAGTGGAAGCTGACAGAAAATGACACAAATTCGTAGGATTAGTCACTAAGTATGTACTGTATAGAAAAATGCATCTGCATGTCGTGGGGAAAATGGGTCTTCAAATGGTCTCTTGAGGGCAGCCATCAGAAGCTTTTTCATCTGAGCTTTTTCAGGAGTGACTTCATTTTGCCCTGCGTTTCTTAAGTTGTAAATACATGCAGCATGGAAATAGTTAAAGAACACTGAATTTTGTTCATTATTGATTCTATCAAACAGATAATAGGAGCCTAGGATGTGAGAGTGTGACTCTTGCTGTTCTGATTGACGGAAATGCATTGTCAGTTGTCATCATCCCAGACGTCAAGTACAAGCTGCTGATGAGGTGAATTTGTAACTGCAGTCGCACATGTGCAGCATTAATGATAAGCACCACATGCCCTGTACTAAGTGTCCTTCAGCAACAGTCCTAAAAGTCTGTATGTCTGAGAAAAGCCAAACTATAGGTACATTAACCTTTTTGTTTAGATGATGATACATTACTTCTAGACATACAAAGACATGCAATTCTTTCTGTACATGTAATAATAGGGTTTGCTACAAACAGCAATGGAAAGCCTTTTCTCTTTCATTAAAAACAATATTGGAAGTGAAGTCCAACTACTCAGACTGGAGATGTTCTTTATCTGATATTTTGACCAAGACTACATAATAAATGCAGGCTTTTTGTGGCTGGGAAACCCAAAACAGACTTTGTCCTATAAAGAAAAGCCATTAATCATCATGGCTAGAAGCGACGTTACAATTTCTTACTCATCATTTGGGGACCCTCCTTTATTCTTGCTGCCAAGTAAAACTCTAGCCAAAACATTTTACTTCTGCCTGTACCTCATTTCAAAGATCTGCCCACACTATTTATTCTGATGGCAAAGGTCACCAAATCCACATTTTTACACTTGTCTCCAGACAGTAGAAGGGGAAAACAGGACACCTGTTCCAGTGACAACTATCAAAATGGGAATTTCCTTCATTTTGAGGACTTAAAGCGGTTGTGCACACATTTAATTTAGTAAATCTCTTTGCCTTCCAAATCAGGCAAAGAGTACTAAATGAAATGTGTTTTTTTTTTTTTCCACTTACCTTGTAATCGCTGACGTCCTTTCCTCTGTCCCTTCGGCGGTGGGCGGGGTCTCTGCGTCGATCGTCGTCACGCCGCACTGTCTACTGGGATCTGGTGTCATTGATCCAGGAGTCAGTGCGGACATCTTCCGAAATCTCGCGAGATTTCGGCACATCTTCCGAAATCTCGCGAGATTTCGGGCACATCTTCCGAAATCTCGCCAGATTTCGGGCACATCTTCCGAAATCTCGCGAGATGTCGGCAGATGTGCCGAAATCTTGCGAGATTTCGGAGAACGTAAGCTGCACTTTGCCGTTACTGCGCACGCGCGAGCTCGGCGCAGTAACGGCGGTGCATGCTGGGCCATCTGAAGTGCCTGTGGGGTTTCACATGCCCACAGGCAAGATAGCACCCAGCAAGAATACATTTTTAAAAAATATTTTATAGGACGAAAACCGGCAGCAATCAATTAAGAACATGGAACACGTGAGTCCCCCAATTTACCTCCTAATCCTTTGCATTACATTAAAAAAAAAAAAAACAACACACAGTGCAGAACCGCTTTAACACCACTCAGAAAATGAAGAGTTAGACACCAAATGAAACATGCCAGGGATTCCAACCATTCTCTACTTTATCCAAAGCTAGAAAGAGGGTTTGAGTTTGGGGGTCTACCTTAAATTAGCTGTAAAGACAACATAAAAAAAATAGAAAAAAGAAGTTCCACATCTGACCAAAACAGACTTGGTCTATCCAAGTACTGGAACATGTACCCTCTTTCTACACCACCCCCTCCCTCTTTACCTGTGTCCATTCTGCTGTGTGTAACGCCAAACCTTAAAATTGAACTCCAGGCAACAGCTACTGTAAATACACAGTTCAGATACAAGATACATGGAAGCTGCTTTACTCACTAAGGCTGGGTTTCGCACTATTGCGTGTCAGGAATGCGTGTTCCTGACACGTGAGAGAAAAGCCCTGCTCTTTAGCAGATTTGCAGGGGCGCTATTCATTTTTAAAGGCACACCCACGCAACGGCAAAATATCTGTATTTTATCAGACCTGAAACGGCATAGTGCCGCAGCACTATGTGGTTCCAAACATTCAGGACTTCATTCCCTGCATTTCTGTGGGCAGGGCTGCCCATTGAAATGAATAGGCTTCCCTATATGCAAAACTCAGCCATTCCGGTGTGTACCAAGCCTAAAGATTTATAATTTTGTCTAGTGAGTTCTGTGATTTACACAGATAGCACAGTCATGTAGGCAATCTCGCTTTTCTCCACAGCAAATCTGGTTATCCCCTTGCCCCTAGGCCATGATTGAACAGTGAAAGAGCAACATCAATATGATGAGGTTATCGCTCTGCTCTCTCCTCCCATCAGTATTTTCCCTGTCAGCAGTGCTTCAATGAGTCAGAGAACTAACGCTCCCTCAGTCTTAGTGATGCTGTACAGGGAATATAATATGCTGATATAAAAGAGTAAGTGAATTTTGGTTGAGAAAAAATAATCCCCTCTGGATGATCACTGTACAGTGCAAGGAATTTAATAAACTGTGTGGCAGAGTCCAACCAGTTTCTGTTCTGAATAAAAAGCTGTATGTTCATCTATGTCCTTGGAAGTCTGATTCCTGAATAGGTCTTTGGTAATATCTCACCAAAGTAATACAAATCTTATTGCAGAGGGTGCATAAAATGTTATTTGTATCTTAGTGAAGACTTCTGGGAAAATCAATGAGCCAATTACACAAGCAGTAAATGACATTTCTGAGGAAGTTCTTCACATTAATTGTGTACAGAAGGCCCCCAGATTGCCATATTGCATTAAACTTTACAGAAAATTACAGCAGCTGCAAATTAGAAAGTATTTTTTAAAGTGGTATCAAACCCAAAAGCAAACATTTATTATATTGCAGCTTACCAAATCTTAGATGTCATGGCTGCATTCCTTTTCTTTTTTTACCACTTCAGTCCCTGAGCTATTTTTTCTTTTCTTGTTCTTTTCTTGGCATGTTTTAAAAATCCTCCGGAGAATAAAATAGTGGTAGTTCCAATTTTTTATGTTACACAATATTAGTGCAACAGTTTCTGAAATGCAAAATTTCAGTAATAAAATATACTAAAGATAACTTTAGGGTGCATAAATGCAATAAATTACCCTTTTTTTTGGGTAAGTGATCAGGCAGCTTCACAGCAGCTTGTATCATTTCCACATGAAAACCGACAGTTGGTTTTTGTATCCAGTGCTGCTTTAAAACAGTGCTGGGACTCAAGTGGTTCCACTTTCTTTCTTTTATTTTCACCTGCTGATCCTGCCACTAAGACTGTTGTTTTTCAACAAGCTCTCCTGCAGATATATCAGTTAGAGTATTGAGACAAACCATTTATCACTGACAGGGGTAACTATTTACCATGATCAGCTTTCATTTATTCATGTAAAACCTTTATCCCAAAAGAAAAGAAAAACTGTTGCTATAACTGCTTGTGTAATTGCAGTGTGAGCCTGAGTTAGGCCTCAATGTATTATGCCCTGTACACACGGTTGGACATTCCGACGTCAAAATCCATCCGATTTTTTCAGACGGATTTTGGTTGAAACTTGTCTTGCATACACACGGTCGCACAAAGTTGTTGGAAAATCCGATTGTTCGGAACGAGGTGACATACAACAAGTACGACGGGACTATGTAGAGGCCAGTAGCCAATAGCTTTCATCTCCAAATTTTTTCTGAGCATGCCTGGCACTTTGTGCGTCAGAATTCTCTACACACGATCGAAAAAAAGTCTGATCGGATTTTGCTGTCGGAAAATTTTAAATCCTGCTCTCAAACTTTTTCCGTCTGAGATTCTGACGGAAAAAGTCCGATAGAGCCCACACACAATCGGATTTTCCGACAACATAATCCGATCAGACTTTTTCCATCGGAATTTACGACCGCGTGTACAGGGCATTAGTGTATCTAAATCTGTCCTCTAACACCCCTCTCCCCCTTGACTGACAATGCTGCTGTCCAAAGGTAATGATTGGTAAGCTGCAATATATTACATTTTTGGTTTTGGCTTTTATATCGCTTTAATAACATTGAATTACAATATGGCTTTGTGTAGAAATTGTATATGCTAAATTGTGTATTTTTATTTGCTATATTTTTTTCACGAAAGTGGAATTACCCTTCAAGATAAATTTAGGTACTGACAGTAGTTGCATTTTAATTAATTATTAGCTTTAGATACTAGATGTAATTATTTTACAATGAAAACATAGGTGCTTTAAATCGTTTTTCTCTTATATCTGCCTGGAGTTTAGTATTACAGCACCTCTGTGAGGGTCAAGCCACAAAGGTATGGAATGCTTGATTTGTTGCCTATACTGTATGTTTAATGCCAGGTCTATACATTTGGATCAAGAGTCAACCTTCTGGATTGTGTAGCTACAATAGAGGGAAAAACACTGGTCTCCCTTTAACCAAAGAAAAACAAGCAATATCTTCATAATTATTTTCTGAACAGCAGAGAAATATTTGCGGTTCATGTGTGTTTCAGCACAGGAATGCAAAGTGTTTACCTAAACTATAGAGATTATTGTTGCCCTTTCATTTGCAGAGGTCAGTGCTGCTTTTTACAGATTTCCAGTTGGTGATGTTACTATGCCCATCTGTATGGAATAGGTGACACTTCATTCCACAGATGAAAGAGACTCATCTTGTGCCCGCTCATCATCTCCTACAGTCATAGAAAACGGCACATTGAATAAAGCCTGCATGATGTCATTCTCAAAGTACAGGTATTGCTATTCTCTTTATTATGTGGACAAAAATAAATATCTACTTGGGATTTTTATTCAAGCTAAGTGATAAACTGTAGATTTTTTCTGGATTAAATGTAGCGACACAAAGCAGAACAAATAGAGAGATGGCATTACAAAGCAAAAAAAATCTTTTTATACCAATAATAATTTTAATTTATTACTCTTAAAGCTTTGAATCAATGAATTGCTACTTTTTACTTCTAATTTATCAAAGTTTGGGTTTGACCTCTCTTGGGCATCAAGCACTGGTCCCCACTGGGGTCCCTCTAAATCTCTCAAGATCCAACCATGGCTCCTAGCTGGTCCTCCCTACCAACCAGCATACATTCTTTCTCCCCCTGTTCACACATACCTCTTTTCTTCCTTTATTCCTCTTAACTCGGCAACAGAGATTTAAGAAGAAGAATGTTGCATGAATGTCCTTATAGAGCTGCACCGTGGAGAATAAACATTCAGGATTTTGGAACTTCCGCTCATCGGAACCTCCGGTGCCACAGTTGGCACCTTTCAGGGGGGAGGGGGGTGCAGATACCTGTCTAAGACAGGTATTTGCACCCACTTCCGGGCATAGACTCCCACGGGAGTCTATGCCTCTTCCTGTCCCGCCGCGCTGTCTGCTGGGACACACACGGGTCCCAGAGACAGCGCGGACGATTGCCATTGCACTGCGTGACTCGCGCATGCGCAGTAGGGAACCGGGAAGTGAAGCCGCAACGCTACACTTCCTGACTCCCTCAACGAGAACCGAACGAGCAGCAGCCGAGGACCGAACGATTTCTTGGCTTCGGCTGCCAACATCGCTGGACCCTGGAAGAGGTAAGTGTCCATTTATTAAAAGTCAGCAGCTGCAGTATTTGTAGCTGCTGAGTTAAAAAAAAAACTTTTTCGGTGCAATTCCTCTTTAACTATATCCACGCTGAAGCCAGACCCTCCTGTTCTTCTGGCATTTGCTGTTTCTAAGTATTCCCTTATTCTGTGTGTTGCTTGATCCTGTCTTTGTTCTCCGTGTTATAGTCCCTTTGGTTTCTGACTGTGGATCGCTTCGTTTCCTGTAGTGTGTGTGTCTCTCTCAGTATAGTATAGAAAAAAGAAAGGGGAGGGACTTGTGGACTTTTTAGGCACTGTAGACTGTTTTATAATATCAAAAATTTATTAATTATTTAAAGGAGAACAACATACATAAAAAAAAAACGTGTACATCTAAAAACATATACATTTAAGTCAAAAAGAAGAGACATTGATATAATACAAAATCGCATATGCAGCCTAAAAGTAGTTAGCCTAAGGGATACCACGGAACAAAGATCGGCAGTGAAGACTCCAAAATTGATGGGGTATCCGATGTAAAGGCAAGGGTGCAGTGCGATATCAATAGACTTTTGCGGAAGCTCTACATGTTTCGCGTTTTCATTTAACGCTTCGTCTGGAGCCTGAGGTTGCAGTAACTGACAAACAGATATGAAATTTAAAAGACACAGTAAGTATATGCATATAGTTAATACTTCCTAGATAACATATTCTATTTGTACATAAGAGGAAATATATGTAATTCTAGAATGATTGCCGAGTGTGGCCATCAGGCCCATATCATTACCACCAGACAGTGCGCAGCACGGTACAGGCCAGTATACCAAATACTCAGTGGGGACGTGTAAAATATCATATTGAACTGCCAGTTATATATAAAGGAAAGTGTACTTACTACAATTCTTTATTTGTTCAAAAAAGTATAAAGAGATAAAGTCCCTAATGTCTCCCCACCAACCAGGAGAGATTGCTGAGAATGGATGGAGTAGGGTTGAGCGTCATATACCCCGGGTGAGATCCTAATTAGTAACCAGATATAAAGTTAATTACACACCTGTCAGTACAAATAAGACAAATATGCACCGTAAGTCAAATACCCTCAGGGCGGGTTAAGGGGTAGACTCACCTAAATGACAAAAGTGAGGGACTCCCTCAGTTAAATGTACGCACCAGCACTTAAATTATTTGTATCTAGGTTCCCAGATTGAGCAAGGCCAGGATGATGAAACAGCCCGATTAGTAACCAGGTAAGATAAGCCTCAATGTTGGAGAATAGTGCCATAATGGACCTGTATAATAGGGCCATAGATATAAGTGAATGCCTCCATTTAGAAAGGTTATAAGTGCATGATTAAGATAATGTAGCATGACCGAACGGAAAACATGCAACTCACCATCCTGGAGTACAGAGAGATCAAGCCTACCAGCATCATAGCGGTGGTGGAGAGCGGGGGACGCTGACAGAAAGCACATCCTGGTGTGCTTAAGTACACGTCCCATCCGTAGTCAATATCCGGCGTCAGGCCGGCTTGACGTCATCCGGATCGGCCGCAAGAACGTACTGCGCATGCGCCGACGTCCCGTCCCACGCCTGCGCATTGGGGCTGAGACGTGCACGGCAGCGCGCGCAGCTTGTTCAAGCAAGGGAGATGACTGGGGAACTGATTCCCCAATTCATTCCTTGCTATTCGTCACATAGAACTCAAAAGTGACGATGTGCGGCCGCACTGGGTACTGGGCAGGCCTAAAATAGTGCGGCGCAGTGTCAATTGGTGTGAATCATTAGGGCAGGGGGGCCACAGCCGGCAAAATTAGAGAAACTCCAAACATAGTTACAAGAAGATAACATGAATAATAATCAATATAGGTGTCCAGCTCATATTGTAATTCTAGAGCACATAGAATTAGATATTTTAAACAAAGAGTAATCAACCTAGTGACAGTTAAACTGTCTGGGAACATATTTTGTGAAAGAACCATGGAATATATTCAGGGATCGCTTTGGACATGGGACATATAATGCTAGATAGATATAGTACCATAGCATGATAGGTAACAATAACCAATCAGTATAGTACATATATTGGGAGAAAGCAGAGGAGCAAGAGCAAGGGGCCTGAGACCATATTAGAGGAAGGGTTTATAAGATTGTGCCTCATTAATACCCGGAGAACGGGTCGCGTCAAGGCGTTCTATCCAGAGGGTCTCTTTTTTCAAAATTTCTTTGTCCCAGTTACCCCCTCGTGGGTCCCTCGGGACAACTGCCAAGGCTATAAAGGAAGCAGCTGTGGTGTCAAACTTGTGATAAAGGTCTAAATGTCTACTCACGGAGGTGATCATTTTTCCCCCAGATGAGTAATAAATATGGTCTTTAATTCGGGCACGAAACTGACGGATAGTTTTTCCGACGTAGAATGCATTACAAGTACATGTCATTAAATATACCACACCTTGGGTGTCACAGTCAGCGTGAAACCGCGGTACAAAGGTTTCCCCATTAGGAAGGACAAAACTGTTCCCTGGTCTCACCCATGGGCAGTATGTACATCGTCCACACCGGGAGATGCCCATACTATCTGTGTTGGAGTGTGTCTTGGTACTGTAGTGACTTGATGTAAATTTGTCACGCAGTGACCGTGATTTTCTGAATGTA
Source organism: Lithobates sylvaticus (assembly GCA_028564925.1). Lineage (NCBI taxonomy): Eukaryota > Metazoa > Chordata > Amphibia > Anura > Ranidae > Lithobates > Lithobates sylvaticus. Next base: position 112,933,276 of record CM053036.1, read on the forward strand.
ATAGTAGGGTTTGGACTGATGTATTTTCTCAAAATGGGGTCCTCACGAAGTAGAGGCCAGTGTTTAACCAAAATTTCCCGTAATTCGCCATGCTGTTTAGAGTACCTAGTGATGTAACGAACAGTATCAGAGGTTTTTGTAATTTTTGTTTTATAAAGAAGTGAGTTTCGTGATTGTCTCAGGGCCTTGTTGTAAGATTTCCTCAGGATAGATTTACTGTATCCTCTATTTTTTAGGCGATCTCGAAGAAGATTAGCCTGTATTTTGAACTCATCAGTGTGTGTGCAATTTCGTCTCAATCTAAGGTATTGGGCGTAAGGGATACTTCGGATTAGAGTTTTTGGATGGGCACTTTCTGCGTGAAGCAGTGTATTGCCAGCCGTTTCTTTTCTGTATAGTGTTGTTGCCAGGCACCCAGTCTGGTCTCTAAATATCGTTAGATCCAGAAAGGTAATTTTGTCAGGATTAACAGAAAATGTAAATTTTAGATTGAAGGAATTTTGATTTATGATCTCCATAAAAGTTTGCAATGTGTTGAGGGGCCCCGCCCAAATCAAAAAGATGTCGTCGATATATCGCAGCCAGCATAATGCTAGGCTGGTATAGGACGACAAATTATCATCAGAAAAGATGGTCCGTTCCCACCCCCCCAGGTACAGATTAGCGTAGGCCGGGGCGCAGCAAGTGCCCATGGCCACGCCCTGCACCTGGAGGAAGTGGGACTCGTTGAAGGTAAAACAGTTTTTAGTCAAGACAAATCTCAAAAGGTCTAATATGAACTCACAGAATTCCCAGTGATGGTTGTCCTCTTCATATAGGAAGGTTCTAGCTATCCTGATGCCCTGCTCGTGAGGGATGCTGGAGTAAAGTGCTTCAACATCTATGGTCACGAGGAGGGCATCAGGAGGCACGACCATTCCTTCAATGTTCTTCAAAAGATCTAGGGTATCCCTTGTGTAGGAGGGAAGTGAGAGGACATGGGGCATGAGTACAGAATCAATGAGACGGCTGGCATTTTCCGTGAGGGCTCCAATTCCCGATACAATAGGTCTACCTGGGGGTAAGGTGGGATGTTTGTGTATTTTCGGGAGTACGTAAAACGTTGCTAGTCTCGGGTTAGATATATTCAGATATTTGTACGTATCTGAGTCTATTAGGCCCCTCTGGTGGGCAGAGCCAATGACCGAAAGATATTCAATCCTGAAACCTTCAATTTGGTCAGGGTCGATAGGCACGTACCACTCTCTGTTTTTAAGAATGTCATGTGCCATATTTTCATAGAAAGTTTTTGTCATGAGGACAATATTTCCTCCTTTGTCTGCTGATTTAATTTCTATATCGGGGTATGATTGAAGGCGTTGAATGGCTAGCAATTGAGAGGATGTTAGATTATCATCAGTGGTTTTGATGGTAAGTGACTTTAGGTCATTGACTGTGCCCACCAGAAAGGCCCAAATAGATGCATTGGTCATCAGGTCTGGAAACCGTTGGGATTTTGGCTTAAATTTTAGACATGTTGGTGCTGCAAGACCAGTCGGAGGTGTAGCGATGTCGGGTGTGTCAGAAGATGGCACACCAGACTCGCTTTCGTCAAGTAGTAAAATAAGATTGCGAAGAGCTCTGAACTCCTCCATTGTGAAGTTCTTCACTTTTTCCGAAATGTTTTTATCTTGGAGGGATCTAGCCCTATCTTTATCAAACATATATTTATATGTAAGATTCCGAGAAAAGAGGTATAGATCTTTAATGGCTTCGTATTTATCTATGTTCATAGAGGGGCAAAAGCTTAAGCCTAAGCTTAAGACTTCTATTTCGGTATCTGAGAGCACGTAAGGGGTCAGGTTAATAACGGTGCGATTATTTGCTAAGTTATTGGTGGTGTGTTCAGGGGCACTTGAAAATTTACCGCTGGGTTAATCTGTGAGATGTGTGCATCAAGGGTACTTTGGCGTGTAAACATGGAGAGTTGAGAAGGAGTGGGAAGAGAATTAGTAGTAGGTGTGGTAATTGTGGACAAATTCTCAATAGAATTTGTTCTTGAAAGAGAGGGAGCAGAGCGATGTAAAGTCTCCATAGTGGAGGTGGCTTGTGGTAGAGTTTGGGGTATAGCTTGATTTTGAGTGCTCAGAAGTTGGATTGCATGAAGAGCAGTGGCTCCTAGGTATTTCCCTTGTGCTTGGCCACCACCACTATGTGACTGAACATTAGCATGTATAGGTTTGTGCAAGGTAAGAGTGGTATCCACTATTGGCGGACGTTTTTTGTATGGTGTACGTGACCCACCACCAAGATCCCGCTTACGCGCACCCGTCGAACCGTGTTGCGTATTGTAGTTGCCTCTCCTTTGGTTGAACTCTGGAAAAGAAGAAATTGTGGAGTCAGATTCAGTATCATCATCAGTTGTTGAATGCACGTTAGTATTGTTTCTAGGCATGCGGAAGCTGTTACGTGTATTTCTAGTCTGAGGTTGGGTTTGCCAACGGTAGGCATATCCTTCCATAAATGCTAATCTGTCTTTGGCCAATTTGTTTTGTTTTTTGTAGATTATATCTTTTGTTATTCTGGTGACGAAGTCTTTAACTTCCTGCCAGCGTTTAGTAAATTGAGGATGGGCCTGTATACTTTCATTGCCAGATTGCAATAGAAGGATATCCTGATCTAATACAGTTAGTTCAGACTGGTATTGAGTAATTAGCAATTTCATCAAACTAATACTACAAGAGGTTAAATTGGCTTCCCATGCAGTTTTGAACTCCATAGTAGCGTTCTGGAATGATGGATATACTTGTATCCGTAATCCAAGAGGGCTGATGTTTTCCCTTACATATTTATTTAAAAATTCAATGTGCCAGTATAAGTTGGATTTCTTTTTCAAAAGTCTTTTCATTTTAGCCATATATTGATTAATACCAATTTCCTGTTCGGTATCCACATTACAATTGGTTTGAATGTCGGACATATAACCCGTCCAAGCAGTGCCTATAAAGTCCATGGTTTTAAGACAAATGTCTAGTATGTTCCGAAAAAATGAATACATGAGCTGGATAATTAGTGATACCTGGTACTAGTTTAAATGGATATAATAGAAATAGAACCACCATAGGGTCCAGTGGAGGCAATAAATTGGACCGTAAAGTTATTTTTGCCCGGGTGCTACCACCCAATAATTATGAGAAAAGGAATAAGTATCAATGCAGTGTGGTGCTGCAGATACTAAAAGGGTAATCACGTGCCACGTCCTTGATATAGTATAGAAAAAAGAAAGGGGAGGGACTTGTGGACTTTTTAGGCACTGTAGACTGTTTTATAATATCAAAAATTTATTAATTATTTAAAGGAGAACAACATACATAAAAAAAAAAACCGTGTACATCTAAAAACATATACATTTAAGTCAAAAAGAAGAGACATTGATATAATACAAAATCGCATATGCAGCCTAAAAGTAGTTAGCCTAAGGGATACCACGGAACAAAGATCGGCAGTGAAGACGGATTTTGTCCAAAATTGATGGGGTATCCGATGTAAAGGCAAGGGTGCAGTGCGATATCAATAGACTTTTGCGGAAGCTCTACATGTTTCGCGTTTTCATTTAACGCTTCGTCTGGAGCCTGAGGTTGCAGTAACTGACAAACAGATATGAAATTTAAAAGACACAGTAAGTATATGCATATAGTTAATACTTCCTAGATAACATATTCTATTTGTACATAAGAGGAAATATATGTAATTCTAGAATGATTGCCGAGTGTGGCCATCAGGCCCATATCATCACCACCAGACAGTGCGCAGCACGGTACAGGCCAGTATACCAAATACTCAGTGGGGACGTGTAAAATATCATATTGAACTGCCAGTTATATATAAAGGAAAATGTACTTACTACAATTCTTTATTTGTTCAAAAAAAGTATAAAGAGATAAAGTCCCTAATGTCTCCCCACCAACCAGGAGAGATTGCTGAGAATGGATGGAGTAGGGTTGAGCGTCATGTACCCCGGGTGAGAACCTAATTAGTAACCAGATATAAGGTTAATTACACACCTGTCAGTAAAGATAAAACAAATATGCACCGTAAGTCAAATACCCTCAGGGCGGGTTAAGGGGTAAACTCACCTATATGACAAAAGTGAGGGATCCCCTCAGTAAGATGCCCGCACCAGCACTTAAATTATTTGTATCTAGGTTCCCAGATTAAACAGGGTCAGGATGATGAAACAGCCCGATTAGTAGCCAGGTGAGATAAGCCTCAATGTTGGAAAATAGTGCCATAATGGACCTGTATAGTAGGGCCATAGATATAGGTGAATGCCTCCATTTGAAAAGGTTATAAGTGCATAATTAAGATAATGTAGCATGACCAAGCGGAAAACATGTAACTCACCATCCTGGAGTACAGAGAGATCAAGCCTGCCAGCATCATAACGGTGGTGGAGAGCGGGGGACGCTGACAGAAAGCACATCCTGGTGTGCTTAAGTACACGTCCCATCCGTAGTCAATATCCGGCGTCGAGCCGGCTTGACGTCATCCGGATCGGCCGCAAGAACGTACTGCGCATGCGCCGACGTCCCGTCCCACGCCTGCGCATTGGGGCTGAGACGTACACGGCAGCGCGCGCAGCTTGTTCAAGCAAGGGAAGTGACTGGGGAACTAGTTCCCCAATCAATCCTTGCTGTTCGTCACATAGAACTCAAAAGTGACGATGTGCGGCCGCACTGAGTACTGGGCAGGCCTAAAATAGTGCGGCTCAGTGTCAATAGGTGTGAATCATTGGGGCAGGGGGGCCACAGCCGGCAAGAATAGAGAAACTCCAAACATAGTTACAGAAGGGTATCATGAATAATAATCAATATAGGTATCCAGCTCATATTGTAATTCTAGAGCACATGGAATTAGATATTTTAAACAAAAAGTAGTAAACCTAGTGACAGTTAAACTGTCTGGGAACATATTTTATGAAAGGACCATGGAATATATGTAGGGACCGCTTTGGACATGGGATATATGATGCTGGATAGATATAGTACCATAACATGATAAGTAACAATAACCAATCAGTATAGTACATATATTGGGAGAAAGCAGAGGAGCAAGAGCAAGGGGCCTGAGACCATATTAAAGAAAGGGTTTATAGGATTGTGCCTCATTGATACCCGGAAAGCGGGTCGCATCAAGGCGTTCTATCCAGAGGGTCTCTTTTTTCAAAATTTCTTTGTCCCAGTTACCCCCTCGTGGGTCCCTCGGGACAACTGCCAAGGCTATAAAGGAAGCAGCTGTGGTGTCAAACTTGTGATAAAGGTCTAAATGTCTACTCACGGAGGTGATCATTTTTCCCCCAGATGAGTAATAAATATGGTCTTTAATTCGGGCACGAAACTGACGGATAGTTTTTCCGACGTAGAATGCATTACAAGTACATGTCATTAAATATACCACACCTTGGGTGTCACAGTCAGCGTGAAACCGCGGTACAAAGGTTTCCCCATTAGGAAGGACAAAACTGTTCCCTGGTCTCACCCATGGGCAGTATGTACATCGTCCACACCGGTAGATGCCCATACTATCTGTGTTGGAGTGTGTCTTGGTACTGTAGTGACTTGATGTAAATTTGTCACGCAGTGAACGTGATTTTCTGAATGTAATAGTAGGGTTTGGACTGATGTATTTTCTCAAAATGGGGTCCTCACGAAGTAGAGGCCAGTGTTTAACCAAAATTTCCCGTAATTCGCCATGCTGTTTAGAGTACCTAGTGATGTAACGAACAGTATCAGAGGTTTTTGTAATTTTTGTTTTATAAAGAAGTGAGTTTCGTGATTGTCTCAGGGCCTTGTTGTAAGATTTCCTCAGGATAGATTTACTGTATCCTCTATTTTTTAGGCGATCTCGAAGAAGATTAGCCTGTATTTTGAACTCATCAGTGTGTGTGCAATTTCGTCTCAATCTAAGGTATTGGGCGTAAGGGATACTTCGGATTAGAGTTTTTGGATGGGCACTTTCTGCGTGAAGCAGTGTATTGCCAGCCGTTTCTTTTCTGTATAGTGTTGTTGCCAGGCACCCAGTCTGGTCTCTAAATATCGTTAGATCCAGAAAGGTAATTTTGTCAGGATTAACAGAAAATGTAAATTTTAGATTGAAGGAATTTTGATTTATGATCTCCATAAAAGTTTGCAATGTGTTGAGGGGCCCCGCCCAAATCAAAAAGATGTCGTCGATATATCGCAGCCAGCATAATGCTAGGCTGGTATAGGACGACAAATTATCATCAGAAAAGATGGTCCGTTCCCACCCCCCCAGGTACAGATTAGCGTAGGCCGGGGCGCAGCAAGTGCCCATGGCCACGCCCTGCACCTGGAGGAAGTGGGACTCGTTGAAGGTAAAACAGTTTTTAGTCAAGACAAATCTCAAAAGGTCTAATATGAACTCACAGAATTCCCAGTGATGGTTGTCCTCTTCATATAGGAAGGTTCTAGCTATCCTGATGCCCTGCTCGTGAGGGATGTTGGAGTAAAGTGCTTCAACATCTATGGTCACGAGGAGGGCATCAGGAGGCACGACCATTCCTTCAATGTTCTTCAAAAGATCTAGGGTATCCCTTGTGTAGGAGGGAAGTGAGAGGACATGGGGCATGAGTACAGAATCAATGAGACGGCTGGCATTTTCCGTGAGGGCTCCAATTCCCGATACAATAGGTCTACCTGGGGGTAAGGTGGGATGTTTGTGTATTTTCGGGAGTACGTAAAACGTTGCTAGTCTCGGGTTAGATATATTCAGATATTTGTACGTATCTGAGTCTATTAGGCCCCTCTGGTGGGCAGAGCCAATGACCGAAAGATATTCAATCCTGAAACCTTCAATTTGGTCAGGGTCGATAGGCACGTACCACTCTCTGTTTTTAAGAATGTCATGTGCCATATTTTCATAGAAAGTTTTTGTCATGAGGACAATATTTCCTCCTTTGTCTGCTGATTTAATTTCTATATCGGGGTATGATTGAAGGCGTTAAATGGCTAGCAATTGAGAGGATGTTAGATTATCATCAGTGGTTTTGATGGTAAGTGACTTTAGGTCATTGACTGTGCCCACCAGAAAGGCCCAAATAGATGATCTCTCTGTACTCCAGGATGGTGAGTTACATGTTTTCCGCTTGGTCATGCTACATTATCTTAATTATGCACTTATAACCTTTTCAAATGGAGGCATTCACCTATATCTATGGCCCTACTATACAGGTCCATTATGGCACTATTTTCCAACATTGAGGCTTATCTCACCTGGCTACTAATCGGGTTGTTTCATCATCCTGACCCTGTTTAATCTGGGAACCTAGATACAAATAATTTAAGTGCTGGTGTGGGCATCTTACTGAGGGGATCCCTCACTTTTGTCATATAGGTGAGTTTACCCCTTAACCCGCCCTGAGGGTATTTGACTTACGGTGCATATTTGTTTTATCTTTACTGACAGGTGTGTAATTAACCTTATATCTGGTTACTAATTAGGTTCTCACCCGGGGTACATGACGCTCAACCCTACTCCATCCATTCTCAGCAATCTCTACTGGTTGGTGGGGAGACATTAGGGACTTTATCTCTTTATACTTTTTTGAACAAATAAAGAATTGTAGTAAGTACATTTTCCTTTATATATAACTGGCAGTTCAATATGATATTTTACACGTCCCCACTGAGTATTTGGTATACTGGCCTGTACCGTGCTGCGCACTGTCTGGTGGTGATGATATGGGCCTGATGGCCACACTCGGCAATCATTCTAGAATTACATATATTTCCTCTTATGTACAAATAGAATATGTTATCTAGGAAGTATTAACTATATGCATATACTTACTGTGTCTTTTAAATTTCATATCTGTTTGTCAGTTACTGCAACCTCAGGCTCCAGACGAAGCGTTAAATGAAAACGCGAAACATGTAGAGCTTCCGCAAAAGTCTATTGATATCGCACTGCACCCTTGCCTTTACATCGGATACCCCATCAATTTTGGACAAAATCCGTCTTCACTGCCGATCTTTGTTCCGTGGTATCCCTTAGGCTAACTACTTTTAGGCTGCATATGCGATTTTGTATTATATCAATGTCTCTTCTTTTTGACTTAAATGTATATGTTTTTAGATGTACACGTTTTTTTTTATGTATGTTGTTCTCCTTTAAATAATTAATACATTTTTGATATTATAAAACAGTCTACAGTGCCTAAAAAGTCCACAAGTCCCTCCCCTTTCTTTTTTCTATACTATATCAAGGACGTGGCACGTGATTACCCTTTTAGTATCTGCAGCACCACACTGCATTGATACTTATTCCTTTTCTCATAATTATTGGGTGGTAGCACCCGGGCAAAAATAACTTTACGGTCCAATTTATTGCCTCCACTGGACCCTATGGTGGTTCTATTTCTATTATATCCATTTAAACTAGTACCAGGTATCACTAATTATCCAGCTCATGTATTCATTTTTTCGGAACATACTAGACATTTGTCTTAAAACCATGGACTTTATAGGCACTGCTTGGACGGGTTATATGTCCGACATTCAAACCAATTGTAATGTGGATACCGAACAGGAAATTGGTATTAATCAATATATGGCTAAAATGAAAAGACTTTTGAAAAAGAAATCCAACTTATACTGGCACATTGAATTTTTAAATAAATATGTAAGGGAAAACATCAGCCCTCTTGGATTACGGATACAAGTATATCCATCATTCCAGAACGCTACTATGGAGTTCAAAACTGCATGGGAAGCCAATTTAACCTCTTGTAGTACTAGTTTGATGAAATTGCTAATTACTCAATACCAGTCTGAACTAACTGTATTAGATCAGGATATCCTTCTATTGCAATCTGGCAATGAAAGTATACAGGCCCATCCTCAATTTACTAAACGCTGGCAGGAAGTTAAAGACTTCGTCACCAGAATAACAAAAGATATAATCTACAAAAAACAAAACAAATTGGCCAAAGACAGATTAGCATTTATGGAAGGATATGCCTACCGTTGGCAAACCCAACCTCAGACTAGAAATACACGTAACAGCTTCCGCATGCCTAGAAACAATACTAACGTGCATTCAACAACTGATGATGATACTGAATCTGACTCCACACTTTCTTCTTTTCCAGAGTTCAACCAAAGGAGAGGCAACTACAATACGCAACACGGTTCGACGGGTGCACGTAAGCGGGATCTTGGTGGTGGGTCACGTACACCATACAAAAAACGTCCGCCAATAGTGGATACCACTCTTACTTTGCACAAACCTATACATGCTAATGTTCAGTCACATAGTGGTGGTGGCCAAGCACAAGGGAAATACCTAGGAGCCACTGCCCTTCATGCAATTCAACTTTTGAGCACTCAAAATCAAGCTATACCCCAAACTCTACCACAAGCCACCTCCACTATGGAGACTTTACATCGCTCTGCTCCCTCTCTTTCAAGAACAAATTCTATTGAGAATTTGTCCACAATTACCACACCTACTACTAATTCTCTTCCCACTCCTTCTCAACTCTCCATGTTTACACGCCAAAGTACCCTTGATGCACACATCTCACAGATTAACCCAGCGGTAAATTTTCAAGTGCCCCTGAACACACCACCAATAACTTAGCAAATAATCGCACCGTTATTAACCTGACCCCTTACGTGCTCTCAGATACCGAAATAGAAGTCTTAAGCTTAGGCTTAAGCTTTTGCCCCTCTATGAACATAGATAAATACGAAGCCATTAAAGATCTATACCTCTTTTCTCGGAATCTTACATATAAATATATGTTTGATAAAGATAGGGCTAGATCCCTCCAAGATAAAAACATTTCGGAAAAAGTGAAGAACTTCACTATGGAGGAGTCCAGTTAATGAAACTCATTTGGAGTTGTGGTTTATCATTGATTTGATTGATAAAAAACACTCATACATTTTGCTATTTATAAAAAGCATCAGCTAATGTAAACCATGCTGTGCAAAAAGGAGCTTTCTGAAGACATGCGATCAAGAATTGTTGATCTACATAAGGCTTTATGAAATTAGAATTACTTGTGTGTTATCTTAAAGAGGAAGTAAAGCCTCTGTAAAAAAAAAAAAAAAAAAGACACCCTGCAAGGCAAAGGCATAATGAGCTAGTATGCATAGCATACTAGCTCATTATAAAAAACTTACCTGAAAACGAAGCCCCCGAAGCCGTCCTTATCTTCAATCTTCCTCGCCGCCATGCAGGGCCGGAGTGACTTCCGGGTCTCGCCGCTCCAGCGCTATCATTCGCTGGAGCGGCGATGACGTCACTCCTGCGCATGCGCACGAGATCGGCATATTGCCGTGAGAGCGGCATATGCAGTGCGCCCTCAGTGCGCCTGCGCGCCGCTGTCTATGGCGCATGCGCCGTAGACAGCGATGCCTTTTCATCGCTAAATATCTCCTAAACCATGTAGGTTTAGGAGATATTTATTGGACCTACAGGTAAGCCTTAATCTAGGCTTACCTGTAGGCCAAAGTCATGTGGAAGGGTTTACTTCCACTTTAAGCAGATTGTGTTAGTCAATTGTGACTTATGCTGGCCATACACTATACGAAAAATCGGCCAAACCCAGTTTCGAAAAACGAACGTTCGGCCGTGAGCGCAAACGATAGTGCCATCATGTAATGACCGATAAATCGTTCAGTGAACATAAATAAATAAATTTTATGTTTTTTTTTTTTTACATATACCTAGTGCAGACAGGTCGGACGGGAAACACATTAACTTTTCAATTTATCGTTCGTTTGGCAGAAAAATTCCAAACTTGTCCTTCGTTTTTTCGGCTCAAAAAACATCCAAACTGGCCGAAAAAACGAACGAATGTATGGCCAGCATTAGATGAGGATCTGACCACAGTTTACAAAACACAGTTAATTCCAATGGGTTCACATACTTTTTCTTGGCACTATATGTATTGTTCTGTTATAACTAAGAGAACATCTTCAATGTCTACCTGTGAACGCTGTTCTTGTTGTTGTGTGATCAGTGTTTGGTTCTGTTAATGGCTCTCATGCAGTATGGCTGGTTTCTACTTCTAATAAAGGGGAATAGCACAGTTTCTGGTTATAAACCTTATGCCGCGTACACATGATCGGAAATGCCGCCAGCAAAAGACTGATGTGAGCTGTTGGTCGGAAAATGTGACCGTGTGTATGTTCCATCAATCTTTTAACAATATAATGCAAGAGAGAGCGCACGCCAACCCTGGTGTATTAACGTTTTTATATGAAGTTCAATTTTATAAAATACGAGGATTGCACTCACAGATTGTTGATATAAAAAACAGCATAATCAGCGCCACAACAGCCTCCTCTCCTGGTCTGTATGTTTTCTAGAGACTTGCAGCAAGGTACAGGGAACACTGCAGGCATAGACCGCCTGCTATCTGATATCCTTCACTGCTCACAACATTAGCATGGACCAGCCGGCTCTCTGTGTCATCACTCATGGCCAGGGGAGGAAAGGCACTTGCATTTGTTTACTATATGCACATTTGCACTTTATTATTTTGAATTATTTTGATTGCACAATTACTATACAGGTACTTGTTCACTGTACTACTATAGGGTATATAAGTTGCGCTGACCATTATTTTTTAATTATTCCCATTTGAGTGCATTGTATACACTGTAGGTCAAGCAGCAATTTATTTAATATACCACACACAGACACTTTTCACTTTGATAGTGCGAGGGAACCACACTTTTTTATCCACTGATAACGTGCTGACTCCTCTAGTATGCAAACAACAATTGCTAGGACAACATGTTTCGGAGGCGTGGCCTCCTTCTTCAGGTCTTTTGCTGGCGGAATTCCAGCCAGCAAAAGATTGAGAGCAGGTTCCTATCCGAAAATGCGATCGTCTGTATGCAATTCGGACGTGCAAAAAATCACGCATGCTCGGAAAACAATTTGACGCATACTCAGAAGCATTGGACTTAATTTTTTCGGCTCATCATAGTGTTGTACGTCACCACGTTCTTGACGGTCGAAAGTTCAGAGCGGAATTCCGTCGGAAAAAACATCCAAGATTTTTCGGACGGAAATTCCGCTCGTGTGTACGTGGCATTAGCCTGCCTCAGGAGACAAATTCTGGGGAAAACCTACAGCATGTTGCCTTTTCATTTAAGCAGCCAAAGCAGGAAATCCCACTGTCAGCCCAATCTGAAATATCCACTTGAAAATATATGATGTTACCAGAATTGATTATGCAGAACACTTACAGATAATCACACTACAGACCCAAAACAATTTAGTTTAAAAACCACAGTTGATATACAGTGGTGTGTGCGAGATTTACTAACACTGGTGCTCACAGAAGATGGTGCAGCTGTGCATAGTAACCAATCAGTTTTTAGGTTTTATTGTTAAAGCTTAATTGAGCTTTTTTGAACAAGCTGAAACTGGAAGCTGATTGGTTACTATGCACGACTGCACCAGGTTCAGCATGCACCAGTTTTAGTAAATATCTATCTATCGTATATTTGACAACTATTCAAATGATTCCCTCTTTTGCAAATGCAAGGCAAAGAGAAAAGATTACTTGACCAAGCCCCCCCCCCCCCCATGCTTATGACCTTCTCTCTCATTAAAAGAAAAAAAACGGTCTCTTAACACCTCTCACCCCCCCTCCCATGGTGGTGATGGTGGTTGGGGGTGGGGGGGGCATTAAGGGACTGATGCTTTCCCCTAACGAGAGAGCAGGTCATAAGCACTAAAGGACTGAAAAACATTATCTGTGTATATACACAGTGCCATCTTAATAACATCATGGGCCCCTGGGCAAAGTAATGAATTGGGGTCCCAACAATGAAGATGGTGAACTGCAGTGTGCTACGCATGCCGTGGCAAACAGTGGGTATGGCTAAATTATGCTTCATATTGGACGTGGCTTTTTAGGCTGATTAGAACTTTTAGTTTGATTTTGACCTATTTTTTTAAACCATTTTTTTAAAATAATTGTTTACATTTTTTTCAGAACGCTGTTGTCTTTAGTGAGATATTAGGGGTGTAAACAGACCCCTGAAGTCTCACTTTTGATACAATGAAATGGACTGAGGAAACATATTTCCCAGGGAAAAAAAGGATTGAAAAGGCTCCAAGGCAGGGATAGGCAACCTTAGACAGATGGAGATCTACTTGAACAACACTGATGAAGTCAAAGATCAACGGGCACAGTGTCCTGTTGTTAGGGCCAGTTCGCACCAGAATGTTGTGCACTACTGTTTGTGCAGTCTGATGCTATTTGCAGGCAGGGCTGAATTTACATCTCAGGAGCCTATAGGCAGGGAATTCTGAAGCTACCCACCAAACAAAAATGAAAAGACATTAAGCAGGGTTAAGGAGTGCTCTGCGCTCAGAATGCAGGGTTAAGCAGTGCATTATGCTCAAAATGCAGTGCTAAAACCTTGCGTTATGCTCAGAATAAAATGCAGGGTTAAGTAGTGCATTGCGCTGAGAATGAAGGATTAAGGAGGGTGTTGCTCTCAGAATGCAGGGATCAGGAGTGCTTGCTCTCAGAATGCAGGGATCAGGAGTGCTTGCTCTCAGAATGCAGGGATCAAGAGAACGTTTCTCTCAGAATACATGGATCAGGAGTGCTTGCTCTCAGAATGCAGGGATCAAGAGTACGTTTCTCTAAGAATACATGGATCAGGAGTGTGTTATGCTCAGAATGCAGGGATCGGGAGTGTGTTATGCTCAGAATGCAGGAATTGGGAGTGTGTTATGCTCAGAATGCAGAGATCGGGATTGTGCTATGCTTAGAATGCAGGGATCAGGACTGTGTTACGCTCAGAATGCAGGGATCAAGAGTGTGTTATGCTCAGAATGCAGGGATCAGGACTGTGTTACGCTCAGAATGCAGAGATCAGGAGTGTGTTATGCTCAGAATGCAGGGATCAAGAGTGCGTTGCTCTCAGAATGCAGGGATCAGGAGTGCGTTATGCTCAGAATACAGGGATCAGGAGTGTGTTATGCTCAGAATAAAGGGATTGGGAGTGTGTTATGCTCAGAATGCAGGGATCAGGAGTGTGTTGCTCTCAGAATGCAGGGACCAGGAGTGTCTTGCTCTCAGAATGCAGGGATCAGGAGTGTGTTGCTCTCAGAATGAGAGGAATCAGGAGTGTGTTGCACTCAGAATGCAGGGATCAGGTGTGTGTTGTGCTCAGAATGCAGGGATCAGAACTGTGTTGCGCTCAGAATGCAGGGATCAGGAGTGTGTTGTGCTCAGAATGCAGGGATCAGCAGTGTGTTGCACTCAGAATGCAGGGATCAGGAGTGTGTTGCACTCAGAATGCAGGGATCAGGAGTGTGTTGCGCTCAGAATGCAGGGATCAGGAGTGCGTTGTGCTCAAAATGCAGGGATCAGGAGTGTGCTGCAGTCAGAATGCAGAGAGTGTGTTACACACAGAATGTGACCCTGCCCATAACATTATCCTCTACCCTTTCACACCCCCCTTACACACACACACACAGTGGTGTCCTCTGCCCCCTTTCCCCTATTGCAGTAACCTCTGTACCCCCTTCCCTCCCATAGCAGTGTCCCACTGCGCCACAACCATGTACATTGCATGACTGTAGGGTGGTTATGGTGCAGCCCCATTCATGGTGACATGCTATTTACTTTTTGCCACGTGTACTGCCCTGAAATGAGTGGTCAGGGATAAAGTCATGGCTCAACTGCCTGCTTTTACTGGCCTTGTTTAGACTTGTGATTGTGAGGGTGGCAAAAAAGGTGGTCAGAACATGACTTTACCAATACCCCCGTTGCTTTCAGTGGGCAGTATTACCTGTTGAATGCTACCAATTTAAGTGCAGCTGATGGTCAGTGTATTATGATAGTGTCAGATCTTGATGTCAGAATACAATGTCCTGGTGGGGGACCTTGTGTGGATTGGAGAAATCTGATTGTTCTTCGATCAGACTGCACTGTACGATTGTTGGCAGGGGATTGTCTGTTGACAGACTGTTGTCCTAAAATCTTACCATTAGTACGCTCCTTTCAACAATTGTTGTCCAACTTTCGGCCAACAAATGTTGGATGACAGGCTAGTAAATTTTCAGCAGACAACAGCTTGACATCTGATTTTCGTATGGTCAGTACACAAATCTGTCATACAAAAGTCGAAAGTACAAACACGCATGCTCGGAAATCAATGCTCACCAAACATGAAATTAGCAGAAGGGGCCCAAAGGGTGGCACTCAAGAGCTAAAATTCCTTGTAGTATGTCACTACGTTCGTGTTTATGGCACAACAATTGTGTACCATTAGTATGCAAGACAAGATCCTGGCACACGCCCTTTTGACAAACAATCGTACCATGTGTATGAGGCTTTAACCCCTTGCTGACCAGCTGCCATCATTTTACTGCGGCAGGTTGGCACGATCCCGCGAGTTGTCGTAGCTATATGTCGGCTCGCGGGATCGGAATAGCAGGTGCGCACGCGCCTGCTGCACAGTGGGGGTGCCGATGCTCGTGGCCAAAGCGATCGCGTGCACGAGAGGCAGAACAGGGAAGTGTGTGTGTAAACACACAAATCCCTGTTCTGTGAGGCGTGACAGATCATGAGTTCCTATTAGCGAGGAACCACGATCCGTCGCTTCCTCTAGTCAGTCCCCTCCCCCTACAGTTAGAAACATACCAAGGGAACACAGTTAACCCCTTGATCGCCCCCTAGTGTTAACCCCTTCCCCGCAGTGACATTTTTACAGTAATCAGTGCATTTTTATAGAACTGGTCGCTGTATAAATGCCAATGGTCCCAAAAATGTGTCAACAGTGTCCGATGTGTCCGCCATAATGTCGCAGTCCCAATAAAAATCGCAAAAAAAAAAATTGCAGATCGCCGCCATTACTGGTAAAAAAAAAATAATAATAAAAATTTTATAAATCTATGCCCTATAACTTTTGCGCAAACCAATCAATATACGCTTATTGCAATTTTTTTACCAAAACTATGTAGAAGAATACATATCGGCCTAAACTGAGAAAAATTTGCTTTTAAAAAAAAAACAGGGATATTTATTATAGCAAAAAGTACAAAATATTGCGTTTTTTTTTTCAAAATTTCCGCTCTTTTTTTTTTATATATCGCAAAAAATATAAAACCGTAGAGGAGATCAAATACCACCACAAGAAAGCTCTATTTGTGGGAAAAAAATGTTGTTTGGGTGCAACGTCGCACAACCGCGCAATTGTCAGTTAAATCGACGCAGTGCCAAGTCACAAAAAATGGCCCAGTCATTCAGCAGCCAAATCTTCTGGTGCTGAAGTGGTTAAGGAAAACTATTTATCTATGGGCAGTTTAAATAGCTGCAGAAAACGTGTTAGGCTGCAGGACAGTTGGATGAGATAAAAAGTGAGCAGGCATAGAAAGGTTGCAAGATGGTCCATACGTTCAGCTGTCTTGCAACCTTTCTATCCCTGCTCACTTTTTATCTCTTCCAAATGCCCAGAGCTGAGACCGGAGGCTGCAGTGTTGTTTATAGTGCAGATTTATGGACAGCAGAGGACATAGAGTACACACACGGTTGGACAAAGTTGTTGGAAAATCCGATCATTCCGAACGAGGTGACGTACAACACGTAAGACGGGACTACGTAGAGGCCAGTAGCCAATAGCTTTTGTCTCCAAATTTCTTCTGAGCATGCGTGGCAATTTGTGCGTCAGAATTCTCTAGACACGATCGGAAAAAGCCGATCGGATTTTGTTGTCTGAAAATTTTAGATCCTGCTCTCAAAAGCCCGCTAGAGCCCACACACAATCGGATTTTCCGACAACATAATCCGATCTGACTTTTTCCATCTGAATATCCGACCGTGTGTACGGGTCATTACTGTGGCTGGTGGAGCATTCTGAGGCCTGCAGTGGTACAACACCTTATGAACCATATGAACTGCAGAGTTAGGCTTGCCTGCCTTTGGCGTGGACAGTTTACAGAATACCAGCAAACACCAGAACAGCAAGTGTCTATGACATGATAGTAATTATAGTGATAAGTGAGCTTAAATAACTGCAATGTGACAGACTGCTGCATCAACAAGAGGCTGAACACAAATAAATCAAACTGTGTCGTAATTAGATACTAATTCAAATATGAAAAGCATGGAGAGTCTTCAAATAACATCTCAAAATACTCCTCCAACACAAGCCCTTGCTGAGGCCAATGGTGTGAAGTAAAGAATTAGATTATTGTATAAAAATACTGAATATGCCAAAAGCCTGTTTGTATGGAGCTAAGTTTATGTCCTACTAACTGTATTAGTGTAAATAGTACTCTGAGTAATTGACCTCCACAGAGAGATCTATTGTCTTTCTAGAGAACAGTTTATACTCTGCACCTGGAACACAGCTGAAAAACCCTGAAGAATAATCTTGTATTGACAGGACTTCAGTGGCAATGGAGTATTTTTTTATTTAATTTATTCATTACAGGTACTTATATAGCACCATCAATTTTAGCAGCGTTTTTCACATATATTGTACATTCACATCAGTTCTTGCCCTCAAGGAGCTTACAATCTAAGGTCCCTAACTCACATTCATACATACACATACTAGGGCCAATTTAGATAGGAGCCAATTAACCTACCAGCATGTCTTTGGAGTGTGGGAGGAAACCAGAGTACCTGGAGGAAACCCATGCAGGCACAGGCAGAACATGTAATTATTTTTAATGATGGGTCCCTCTTCCAGGGACCCATCATCTCCACCTATTGCTACAGAAGCATTGACAGTAGAACCTTTGGAATCCATTGACCATATGGCATGCATGAGAAGGTCTTTAGACAGCTATGTTTTCAGAGATAAGAAATGAGCAGAAGATAACTGGGCACCACTTCCCATTTCGAAATGCAATGCGATGGAAACAAAATTAAACTTTGCAAAAAAAGCTGATACAGCATGCCAATATAATGTGACCTGGAAAAAGCATCTCAATTTGCCAGAATATGGTTATATTTAGGTCCACTTACATTTGTGTAGTGCGGTGCATTAATTTAAGAGTAGTAATGTGTTATGACATTTGGTTAACATGCGTTGAATTAAGGCAGCCCATAGAAATCACTAATGCAATTTCAATGCACAAAAACAACCCAATTATTGGACATGCCACAAAATTTTGGTGTCAAAATGAATTTTACTACAATGCATCACTACACTGACTTTTCAAATTTCGCCAACCCACATATCGTCATCATTTTATACACTGTTATTCTTTATTGCAGTGATCAGTTCTCTGTTCTGCCATATCTGTGATCGGCAGCACAGTTAACAGAGAACTGGAGCTGCATGCGCTGATCTTTTTGCTGTCCCAGCCCTCCACTTGGCTCAGAGCGGGAGAAGGTTGTTAACCTTGCAGACTCTGCTTGTGTAGTGTAATCACTGCACAGGCAGAGAGAGGGATGTGAGCTGTCAGTCACACCTGAAAGGAATCTGCGGCAGTTTTCTATATGAAAAACTGACATATTCCCACTGTTAATTATGGGAAGACCTGTGGTAGTTTCTAATTCACTATGAAATAGAAACTGGCATGGGTAGAGCAGATAGACCTGGGGCAGGCATATCTGCTCAGTTAATGCAGCGCACACCACTCCTGACAGTTTCCTGTGCCATTATAATGGTGCAGAAAGCTTTGTTCATTCCCCGGAACTATTTTACCTGTGATTTTGCAAAAGCATCTAGAAAGAATGAACTATTTTTGGCTCCTGAGTATTAGCTTGGGAAACATTTGGCAACCATGCATTTTCCTACATATTTGTAATTTCTTAACACCACCTTAATAATATACAATACTGCAATAAAATTATTTGCATAAAAGCCTAAAGTGTATAGCATGTGTACTCTATTTTTCTAGCTGAGAAGGTTTTATATCTAAAGTTCAAGTGTTTCTTGGATAGATCCCATATTTTCTTATTGGTAGAACCAGTCATTTGACTTTCAGAGCCTAGGGCCTAAAGATTTACTAGAAGGAACAGATGTCAGCATCAGTACTGGAAAACCACAAACACAATGCTGCTTTAAAAATATTAATATAAGAGCATAAATTCAGTTCATGTTGACTTGACATCATTGTAAATGGCGCTTAAACTTATCTTAATATAGTCATAATAAATTAGTCTTCTTTTAAAAAAAAGTACACATATCTATATATTCATTGTACAGCTAGATTTATGTGGTACTGGGTGCATGTAGTGTGCTTAAAAACGCACACGTGTAGGTAGGAATGAGCCCTTATAGTTTCCCTTTGCCTTTCACATAAAACTGTAGCACATAGATGTGAACCAACCTCATAGAAACGAATAGGATTTTTATTCTTATGCAGCAAAATGCAGGTGTTTTCTGCATCAAAATGGACAAGTGTGCATAGCCCATAAACCAATCAAAGTCATACGTGGGCAAATTATAGAAACACACATTTGTTCATTTATGGAAACATCCTTTTATTGGTTATAAGTGAAAAAGATGGCTGCAGAACCTTAGGGTTTTTTGTTGCTTGTTCAAGTACTTTATAGAATATAGTATTACACTTAGCATTTCAGAATGCTTATTTTAAGGTAAAAAATATGCAAAAGTACATCCACTTGTAAACAACAGTGTGGACTAATAGATACCAATTTTCAGAACTCGCTAGACTGGAGTGTTCTCCTGAGATTTTTCATAAATATTGTACTATCATCCCAGATTAATATACAGTAAAGAAGATATTGGAGATTCGGGACTGTCTATGGTACAAGCGCAAAAGAAACAATTTCATAGAGATAAGATAAAAAATGCTTGTTTTATTAACATATTAGAACAAAGAAAAAAGAAAAAACAATATTAGACTCCATGTGCAGCAGTATATGGGTCATAGGGTTCAAAGGTACTACATACAATTCCTAATAGTACACCTATATAATCATACACTCAAAGTACACAGGTCATGATACTTGTCCAATCGCTCGACATGTTTCGCCTGGATAGGCTTCATCAGGAGACAAGGATAAAGTATATTTGCAGACGGACGAAAGTTTTGGAAATATTTTCGTATTCTATGGTATGTATACAAAACAATATATTGATTAGTATATACAAAGAAATTTATAATCATTAAAACATTGTATATGCTGCATGAAATGTGCGGTAGCAGTGATGTCAATGTGAAGTCAATTTACACATGCATGATCCCCTACCTCCAATGTCATAGGGGTCAGAACATGACCAGACTTCCAAAGGTTGGTCCTGATGGTCCCACTGCAGCACCTCCCAAATAGGGATTTGCACAGGGCTATACCCAGCGATCGCCACCAAAAATCATGGCTGGGGAGTTGTAGGGGGAGAGAGAAATCCTGTTCCTTTTCCAATTAAATATTTATGGGGCCTGTGAAGTACAGAAGTACTTATTTACCACAATTGTGTTCAAAAAAATAAAGTGTAATTATTCGTAAAGTAGAAAAGTAATATGACCATGCCCAGTGTCAGTTGTCAGGCTTTACCTACCTCTACGGAAGCTTATAAATATTTATACATGTGAGAGGCTCGGGTCGAACAACCCCCCAAGAACAATTCATGGGGGGAAGAGAACGGGAACTGCTAAATCTTGATTTTAAGTAATATCCACTTAGCCAAAGCGGTTTCTGAAAGATAACAAGAAAAAAGAAAGAGACTCCAATAAAAGTGCATAGGAACTATATCCAATACATTTTAAGGATCCCCAAAAAAAGATTGCAATCCCCTACCTTATAATGGAATATATATGGCATCAGGTCGTATCATGTTTGATGGCTGGTCAGCCCATATACTACCACACATCGGGGGCTAAGTATATCATCCAATGCCTATGAGAAGGGTTTTTAGAGTAAGTACAGTAATTTCGTATACTCAAAGTTATAGTGGGCAGAATGTCCACCATTGAGAAAAGCTGGAGAAATTAGATTCAGTCAATCTACCTGTTTTGTCGTTCCCAGAGCGTCCCGAGCCTCACGTCCACCTCAGTCTGACCCCCTACAACTCCCCAGCCATGATTTTTGGTGGCGATCGCTGGGTATAGCCCTGTGCAAATCCCTATTTGGGAGGTGCTGCAGTGGGACCATCAGGACCAACCTTTGGAAGCAGTGGCGGCTGGTGCTCAAAATTTTTGGGGGGGCGCAAACAAACAGCCTCACTGTGCCATCAAACGCTGCCACTGTGCCCATCAAACGCTGCCACTGTGCCCATCAAACGCTGCCACTGTGCCCATCAAACGCTGCCACTGTGCCCCAAGTTCTGCCACTGTGCCCCAAGTTCTGCCATTGTGCCCCAAGTTCTGCCACTGTGCCCCAAGTTCTGCCATTGTGCCCCAAGTTCTGCCACTGTGCCCCAAGTTCTGCCACTGTGCCCCAAGTTCTGCCATTGTGCCCCAAGTTCTGCCATTGTGCCCCAAGTGCTGCCATTGTGCCCCAAGTGCTGCCATTGTGCCCCAAGTTCTGCCATTGTGCCCCAAGTTCTGCCATTGTGCCCCAAGTTCTGCCATTGTGCCCCTTAAGTTCTGCCATTGTGCCCCTTAAGTTCTGCCATTGTGCCCCTTAAGTGCTGCCATTGTGCCCCAAGTTCTGCCACTGTGCCCCTTAAGTGCTGCCACTGTGCCCCCTGCCTGCCCTCTGCACTTACCTTGTCCCGGTGTGCAGCTGGTGACGGCGTCAGGCGACGAGCGGTGTCTCCGTCGGATGTCTCCGTCGGATGTCTTCTCCCGCGCTCCTCCTGAATTCTTCAGCCAATCAGGTGACAGGTATCTCCCCTTCTAAGGTCTTCTGAAATCTCTTTCACCAAGCTATATGGCAAATTCACAGCATACAGCACAGCAGGTTGGACACACACCAGACATCTGGCTCTCTTTACTCTCTGTTATCTCACTCTATGAGAGATTTAAGTGCAATGATTTAAATCAGCCATCCTTAACTGGGGTTCCATGGAATCCTAGTGTTCTTTTAGAGGTTGCTAGAGGTATCTTGAGCTGTGGCTGATTAACCTACCATCTGATGGTGCCTGCTTAATTACAGGTCTAACACCACGTGGCAGAGCCAGCAGCTTGAAACCAAAGAACTTTTTAGCTGTCTGTAAGTGTGGCATTCTGATCACCACTGTAAGGGTTAATGTACACGGGACAATTTACAACCTCCCCTGAACGATTTAACTTGACAGATAGTAAAGTTTAAAAACATCAGTTTTGCAGCATTTACATGTCGCGTTTAGCCACATTTGCATTTAGAAGCTTTTTTTTTTTTTAAATAGTCAAAAATGTAAAACGTGAGTTACCGCATTTACACATCCACTTTGAACGCATTTTTTTGCTTTCCAAAAAATGCTTCTAAACTCAACTGCCTATAAACGACTATAAACGACCCTATGTATGTCTCCTGATAATATAACAAAGGAGAGTTTAGGGGCAGCTGAAAAAAACGCCCAACTACTCCTAAATGTCCGTTTACCAGCAGCAGTGTACATGATGCCTAAGGGGACATTCTTCCCAATGACCATCAATGTAAGGGGCATTTTCCCAATAATCCCCAATATATTTTTTAGCAGGGGTTCCTTAAGACCTGAAAATTATTTTAAAGACTCCTTTGGGGGGGAAAAAAAGGTTGATAAATGTTGCCTTTCCTGATTAAACAGAAAACAATCATATACAGTGTACAACAAAACAAACGGACCAGCGCTCAGTGGGTTGAAGAGTAAACACAGTCTAACACGCAGCTGGGATTCACATCCATTGGGCTTTAGATGCTGTGAATGTATAGCGTCATCCACACTGCAGCAACGCGGCTCTCTCCCTTCCACCTGTCAGTACGCCAGCGGACTTAGCGTCCCAGCCACATGCAGCTTACAGTTCAGGTCTCCACCTTCCTGCTGTCAATCATCTTTGCTTTCTCCTCCAGCACGTCCAGCCCTTCCCCACACGCTGGTGAGCGTGTTCCACACTCGGCCGCAGAGCAGCAGGGGTATTGGCGCCCCCCCCCATACTGCAGAAGATTTTTTGTAAACCCCAATGCCACCAGCTCCTTGTTGCTACATGGATTTTCTGTGAAACTGTAAGCTATTGATTTCTTTTTTTACCTACCTCATATCCCTTCCTGTGTGACAACAGGATTGTTCTTTTACATGCATTACTGAATAAACTAGGACTAATCGTGTTCAACTGTCTGCTGTGAGACTGTGTTTACTCTTCAACCCATTGAGCGCTGGTCCATTTGTTTTAAACTGATTAAACAATCTTCTCAGTAAAGATGAAGCAATATAACATATTGTGTGTGTTCATATATATAAAGTTAGAATCACATTTTAGGACCAATAATTACAGGAATCCAGAGGTTTACAAACGTTTTTGCACAACTGTAAAATACTGTCATACTATCATGTGATTAATTATTTTCTCCCACTCTTGAATATTGTGTCACGATCTGCAATTAATTGTTAGGCATAGATCAACTGGCATTTGATGTAAAAACACAAATTAATATTACCTATATGTGAGGAAAACAAATTCTGCCCACCAGGTACTGGCTTCTTTAAGCCGTCCGGAAGATTATTGCTTCCCCTACCACATAGACTGTTCTCACTCTACCTTCCTGCCTAGACAAACTACTGCGGGGAAAGGAGAGCAAAGGAGGACACTGAATTGCTGCCACTTTAAGGGAAGAACTGGTAAATGGTCCATGGAACTGGACTGACCACTAACAAAAAGGGGTATAAAGGACTGGTGGTTTGCCGGCAGGGCTAGGAGGGATCCTACTGGCTGCCACCACAGAAGTGTAGGTTAGACCTGTCCACTGCATGGATGGACAGTCTAGGAAGCTGAGGTGCAGGTGTGCACTGGTGCAGGGCAGAGGGACCTACACAATACAACAGTTTTACTGGGAGTAGTGTTACAAATGATAATGTTATATGCATCACCAATGGGCCCTTAGTCAGTAATAGTAAATACAACAACAACAAAAAGCCCACAAAAATGTAACAGTTCACACGCAAATGAACAATTTAACGACTTTCAATCCTATGGAACTTCTTACCCCAATCTGTCGGATTATCTCCTATTAGCTTTTAGACGATCCTTGAAAACCCTCCTCTTCAGAGAAGCCTATCCTACCCACACCTAACAACTGTATTTTTATTTTCTCCATCTGATCATCCCCCACAGCTATTACCTTTTCTTCCACTTGACCCTCCCTTCTATATTGTAAGCTCTAATGAGCAGGGCCCTCTGATCCCTCCTGTATTGAATTGTAGTGTAACTGTACTATCTGCCCCATGTTGTAAAGCGCTGCGCAAACTGTTGGCACTATATAAATCCTGTATAATAATAATAATACTATTTAAATTTAGTAATAAGAGTTGTTTCACACTCCCACCAGATGAAGAGTCAACATCTACATGCATTACGTACTCTGCACTTTTAAAATTAATCATTTAAGGACACTAATTGCAAATGTATGCGTTTTGTCTGACACAAGAAAGCAAATCTGTGATTTAGGTAATCCATGGGCAAATTATGATACTTGCCACTCTTGTGGTCAGTTTCTAAACCATACAGAAAATTGGATGAAACATAGGGGTTGATTTACTAAAACTGCACAGTGTAAAATCCAGTGCAACTGTGCATGGTAGCGAATCAGCTTCTAACTTCAGCTTGTTCAATTAAGCTTTGACAAAAAAAAAACCTGGAAGCTGATCTTCTATAATAAATAGTATGAAAAGCTGCACCAGATTTTTGATAAATAAACCCCATAGTTCCATAAAAGGTAACAACTCTCTACTAATGAATTCCACTTCTCAAAATACACCACATGTAATGATACAAGTTAATATAGAAACACTAATTCAAGCTAGAGGAAGTATGCATAAGTATTTTGTGCAACTGTTCAATTACCATAATTGGAAAATATTGTATATGTGTTTTTCTCTACTTTCACATCAATTTCAGGAGATTACCGTATTTTAAACTACTGGCAGCATTTTTAAGCCATACTAAGAAAATGCTAAGCTGAATAAAGAAAAGTGATCACGTATTTTTTTTTCTACACTGCAGTTTTCTTAACAGCCTGTGCTCTGCAGAGCACTGCAACATCACTTTTCCATGAAAGTCTTGGGAAATCCTAATACCATGTGACATAAGTGGGTGTTTTGACAAAAGTATTAGGCAAAGTTTTTTGCCTAATGTGTATCATGGCGAAGCAGAACTGCAGAACTGCACATATCCTTGGAACCAAGTATCTAAAAGGCTTTCAAAAAGAACTGCTGATGCCTTAGATTGGAACTTCGTTTTGGATAGGGTATGGGAGGGTTATAAGCCATGTCAGTTTTTGCTCTATGTATCTCATTGGCGAGATTTCATTACAGTTCCTTGTTCATTAGCCAAAACAGGAAGTGGGAAGAAATGTTTCCAAAGTGAGGGAATCCTTTCTCACCAGGGTCAACAAAACTAGTACCCCTATTTGAAGATTTTCCCTCTATCCCTCTTCTAGTGACACTTTTGGTGATACCGGTAAACTGTTAAAAGGACAAATAGAGCTGAATAATCTCTCTAACAAAGACACACAGAACAATAACAAGCCAGCAGGTGTTCTAATCCATCTCCACTCTATCCAAAACAAAAAATAAATAAAAGTTTTGCCTTTAGTTATACTTTAATGTTGCATCCTTTTTTGGAGTTGTGTGGGTTAACAGAGGGCCATGTTCACAAGATCTCTAAACATCCCAACAGGCTCCTAGTTTTGGATAACTGAACATTACTTTCTATATACACATTTAAACTATTACGACAGACCCCATGGTATGTGATATTGTGAAATCGAATGAAACATAGGGAAATTACCATATTTATCGGCGTATAACACGCACCTTTTTCCCCTTAGAATCAAGGGAAAATTGTGGGTGTGTGTTATACGCCGACCCCCGCCGATCTCCGCTGATTGTGAGCGGAGCGATCGCCACCGAGATACACATGGCCGAGTGCACTCGACTCTGCTCACAGTCACGCCCAGTCCTGCCATTGGACCTGTGTTATGTCCATCATAGGGCGGGACTGGGCGTGACTGTGAGCGGAGCCGAGAAGAGCCGAGTACACTCGGCTATGTGTATCTAGGCTCCGCCCAGTCCCTGTGATCTTGGCGGCGTTCGCTCCGCTCCGCCCAGTCTCAGCGGCGATCTCAGCGGTGCTAGTTTTAAATTCATCCAAGGCTGCAATGACAAGGCTGCAATGGACACTGGGTGCAAGACTTCACTGGGGCAAGGCTGCAATGGACACTGGGGGCAAGGCTGCACTGGGGCAAGGCTGCACTGACAAGGCTGCAATGAACACTGGGGGCAAGGCTGCACTGACAAGGCTGCAATGGACACTGGGGGCAAGGCTGCACTGACAAGGCTGCAATGGACACTGGGGGCAAGGCTGCACTGACAAGGCTGCAATGGACACTGGGGGCAAGGCTACACTGACAAGGCTGCAATGGACACTGGGGGCAAGGCTGCACTGACAAGGCGGCAATTGACGCTGGGGCAAGGCTGCACTGACAAGGCTGCAATGGACACTGGGGGCAAGGCTGCACTGACAAGGCTGCAAATGACAATGATAAGGCTGCATTGATGGACATTTAAATGTAAGTTTTTTTTCCTTAAACTTCCCTCCTAAAAGTTTTTTTCCTTAAAATTCCCTCCTAAACTTGGGGTACGTTTTATACGCCGATAAATATGGTAGTCCCCTGGCTTACTAACTAGTTAACATTACCTGACCTACTCAGGTGGTCATAGCATCCTCCAGCAGAAGAAACATTTAGCAGACCCTGCCTGAAATGTAATACTATTACTAAAACATCTGTTGCTTTCTGAACGTAGTTGATAAAATAGAAAATGGTGATCTATTCAGTATTCGGAAAATCCACTTTGCTTAGTCTCTTTGTTTTTATGAGTTTAAAGCAACTGAACAGCACGGCATCAAAGCACCATGAGTCAGTGAAAGTTTTACTGGCCTGAAATGATATGCACTAAAATATGATCATGGTGTTTATCTTTCCTGATCTAATAAAAGAAAACATGTCTGGATGGAATAAAGTTTCATAATAGACCCTAAGTGCAGCGTATAGAACATGTAAAACTTGGACACTGAGGTTTCACTGGCTGACAGGTGGTGAAGAAAGAAACCTGTTGTGATCTTATCTGTCAATCATTGCTTACTCATTTGGAGGTTATTTAATATCAAGAGTGTTTTGTTGTCTCTGCTCATCTATTAGTATAGAATTATGTTGAGCAATCAGAAAACATTGTTTTTGCATACTAATAGAAATCTGGTTTCTCTGAATCACTATCTGCACAACCCGCTGATGATCTGAGGCTAACAGGTGGCAGAAGGGAGATTGTTTTTTTTAGATCATGATAACTATAAGCGTACTATGCATTTGTATCATGCAGAATTTTTTGGCCTCAACTTTAGAATACAGTTTTACTTAACGTCAAGTCAACCTTTTACTTGCAGCATCCTGAGAAAACCCTTAATGCTGCAGGGTGGGTTGGGGTCACAGTATAATACAAAGATAGGTTCTTTTCCAAGCATGCATACCAGTTCATAAATTACCTGGAAGTTTCATTTAAATTATGAACATAATAACACAAAAAAATGAACTGGTTGGGTTCTCTTCATCACTTAAATACAATCAAACGCCAGTAAGCAGTGCAAACTACATTTTAACACTGTGAAAACCAAACACATGAAGTGTCATGAAAAGCATGCAGAAATACAGGCACTTATACTTTGCACCATGGATTAAATAACACAATAACATACAGTATATATATATATATATATATATATATATATATATATATATATATATATATATAATAAATGTAATATAGTTAAAAAATGGAAGTTTGCTGTTTAGGCTAGGTAGTAACTAGTACCTAGCCTATTTACCTATACATTTACCTATAAATTTTTTTCCTATTTTTGGTAAGTGTTTAACAAGTAGTCTGATAGGTGTTCCAATTGCTGACAACACACTCAGAAAATAGGAAATAGTAGGGCAAAAGCAGTATTGTTACTCGTTCCATTATATTTAATGGGGACAGTTGGGTTGATCACAGTCACTTATCATTGGTTGTTGGTGTCCCAGTGACTACTTGATAATGAGTCACTCATCAACCCACCTGCATGTGCAGTTCCCCTTTTGCCTGCAATTCACTTTCATGCAGTCAGCAGCTGTCAGGCTGTTGAGCTCTATACTCACCCCCTACCAGTGGCAGACGCTCATGCAGGGTGCAAAGGCACCACCCCCCTAAGCCATGCACCTGGCCCCTAATCTACATGCAAGGCACCAGACGCATGGATTCCAATGTGTTTTTTGGGTGTTTTTTTGTTTTTTTTAGAAGCACGTGATTAGAGTCTGAGGCTCTAATTGGCTGTAAAAAGGGTGGACTCGGGGTGCAGGGTGGGGGCTGATTGGTTGACTGACTGGGGAGAGGGTTGGCTGGCTGGGGGGCCGTGGGCCACCTCCCCCCCCAAGAAAACTGAACACCAGTTTTCACTGCCCCCTACTAATACCATACATACATACATTACTCTTACTGAGGGTTTGCTTACCACACTGAACAAATGGCTCTTATTGTTCGAATGTTCACTGGTCCAGTGGGACATTCATTGCACATTATTATCATTGAGGAAGCTTCCTGCAGTACCTTACTTTTACAATGAAAATAGAATATAATGTGATCCTTTGCTCTATTCAGAATGTGCAAACAGCTGAATGACTCAAAGGAGAGACAAACCCAACCACCCCATCTTTAGTCCACACAGCTCTGTATAAAATATAATTTTAGAGATGCAACCCACTCCGAACAGCTGCTGCCACTGCCAGGCTGTCTATTTGAATAGCGCAGAATAACCTGTGTTTTTTCGGTATTACAAATATGAACATTTTACACCAATAATGCTAAAAAGTGACACAAAACATTGTAACATTCACCATTTTCTTTAAATCACTCCTTAAATCACTCTTAGTGGCGTTTCTGAGGGTGAGGGGGTGGGGAGTCCGCACCAGGTATTGCCACTTGGAGGGGGCCCTGGTGCAGCTGCCAGTGACATGCAGAGTGGCAGTGATGTGCCAGGTGCTGGAACGCCCTCTGCAATCCAGCACCCAGCACTAAAAGAAGCTGGAACTGTCAGGTAGAGTGACCTCTGCCTGATAGTAGCTGTATATTCCTAGCGGATGGCTAGAGAGGCAGCAGCTTGTGAGTGGGTATTATTATAGCCTAATATTGAACACCAATGCTGAGAGGTTTACCATTACTACCCCTAATTACCAATAAGATGGGGATTATTGCAGCCATTTACACCAATGATGGGGTTTACTATTGCTGCCTCTGACACCAATGATGGGGCTTATTTTACCCTCACACTACAAGCCATAAACCATAAAGCAACATCCAATTTATTGGCCATGCCTCCAGGTGTTTGGAGGCTGTATTTTTCTTCTTGATCCTTTCAAGATGTCCCTTCTAACGATTTTTAAATGTTGTCAACTATACTGGTGATAGCATCTCTGAACTTCTGCTAGTTGGGTGGTTTGAGATGTTATGTTCAGTCTGATCATGTTGTTGTTTGCCCCCCACCAGCCAATTCTGCTCCCACCCCCAGTGTGCATGATGGTTAAAATCATGATTATTACTGAAAATTATTTTGATGTGTGGGAGCTGGGTTGTTTTCTTAAAGGCAAATGGGTGGTTCACCTGCAAGGGAATTGTCATTCTGCATGGGAATTTTTCTTTAGCTTAGCAAATATGGAGAATATTCACTTTGCATAGATTATACAATGAAATGCAAGGAAAAAAAAAAACTGTATTTTTGCTTGCACACAATTGGATGATGGATGTCAGCAGAGCTACCCCTCATTCACTAAACTAAGGAAATATTTCCTTGTAAAGTGAACAGCCTATTTGCCTTTAGAAATTCAAACCCAATACCTCAACATTTATGGCACACATATGAATCACTGTTGCAAAATTTAGACTAGATACAGCAAATCTTACCCTTGCAAAACCCAAATAACAAAATAACATTGCAGTAAAGTTTAAAGTTTGAAAGAACATTCATTTTGTTATATGTAAATACAGTTCTAAATAAGCAAACCCAAAAGTACTGTACTTCGTTGACTTTTGGAATGCTTTTTGCTAGTACTGGACTTTATTCATGTATTTGCTATATTTCTTATAATGGCGTCTGCTGTTATGCAGTAAAGGTACTTTGCTTTTACATTTACATTGACTCTACCTGATTAACCATATGTAAAATTGAGTATAACCAAAAAACCCGCCCTTCTGGTTCACCCCTCCGCGCTTATTGGATAAAAACCTCTTAAACCATGGATAAAATCAAATGTGTATAAGTATAAAAATATAAATATATAAATAAGTGAATATATAATTGGATCACGTTTATATAAATATATGAGTTCAGTTCACCACTGATATCTTAGCGGCCGCTTAAAAAATCGTAATCATATGAAATATGGCAATATTATATATTATGAACAAGCAATGCTATTGGCTCAGTCTGTATACTATTGCAGCAGCGCTTTAGTCCTTGTTATCACCCAGGACCCTATGGTAAAGAATACAGTCTAGCTTTAAAGAGATATTTCCGCGTAGTGCTTCCTTGGATAAAAGTAGTGACAGCTCCCACCGTATACTTCAATACATCCTTCACCACGTGTGGAATAAAACTCCCCTTTGGGGATACACTCACCAGACCAATGGTCAAAATAAGCCTTTCAATAAATCACTTATGCATTAGCGTTCCTCCCACGTTCTATCTCCTCTGCAGTGCTTGGCTGGATCATGTACACATAATTCCTCGCAAAAAAAGGGGTATTGCAATAGTGTGATATTGTTTTAAACGCTTTTTATTATTTAGATGCAAAAAAAACCTCCCCCCCTAATACAGAATGCGTACCATAAAATGGTTAATCATATGCATTAAAAACGTGTGTGTCACTATGCCTGTCTCTGTGCGAATTCCTCCGGGACTGATCCTCCCTGCTGCATAGAACAGCAATTCAGTATCCTGTTTGTTTGTCCTGGAACGCACATCCAAGGCGCACACACTTCACTTCCGGTCTGCAGATCACTGCCCTGACGTTTCGTCGTTATCGGACTTCCTCTGAGGGCGCCCTCAGAGGAAGTCCGATAACGACGAAACGTCAGGGCAGTGATCTGCAGACCGGAAGTGAAGTGTGTGCGCCTTGGATGTGCGTTCCAGGACAAAGAAACAGGATACTGAATTGCTGTTCTATGCAGCAGGGAGGATCAGTCCCGGAGGTATTCGCACAGAGACAGGCATAGTGACACACACGTTTTTAATGCATATGATTAACCATTTTATGGTACGCATTCTGTATTAGGGGGGGGAGTTTTTTTCTGCATCTAAATAATAAAAAGCGTTTAAAACAATATCACACTATTGCAATACCCCTTTTTTTGCGAGGAATTATGTGTACATGATCCAGCCAAGCACTGCAGAGGAGATAGAACGTGGGAGGAACGCTAATGCATAAGTGATTTATTGAAAGGCTTATTTTGACCATTGGTCTGGTGAGTGTATCCCCAAAGGGGAGTTTTATTCCACACGTGGTGAAGGATGTATTGAAGTATACGGTGGGAGCTGTCACTACTTTTATCCAAGGAAGCACTACGCGGAAATATCTCTTTAAAGCTAGACTGTATTCTCTACCTGATTAACCACTTGACCTCCAGAAGATTTACATTTTTTGCTTTTTGCTATTTTAACTGACAATTGTGCGGTCATGCAACTTTGTACACAAATTCAATTTATACCACTTTTTCCCCACAAATAGAGCTTTGTTTTGGTGGTATTCGATCACCACTGGGTTTTTAATTTTCTTGCACTATAAACAAAAAATCCGTATATTGATTGGTTTGCGCAAAAGTTATAGCATATACAAACTATGGTATATTTACTGGAATATGTGTTTACTTAAATATTTTTTAATGATAGTAATGGTGGTGATCAGCAACTTATAATGGAACTGTGATAGTATGGTGAGCAATCTGACACTAACTGACACTTTTGCAACTTTGTGGGAACAAGTGACACTATACAGTGATCAGTGCTAAAAATATACATTGTCACTGTACTGGCTGAGAAAGGGTTAACATCTAGGGCAATCAAAGGGTTAAAAGTGTGCCTAACAGTGCTTGGTGCATTCACTGTGTGCTGTTTTTAGTAAGGGAAGTCCCAGTTTTTATTCCCTGCTTCCACTGACAGAACAGAGCTCTGTATTGTTTAGATTCACAGAGCTCTGTCCTGCCATCTTCTTTGCCGATCAGCAGGTGCCAGCGGTCAATCATTGGCCGTCACACACTGATCGGTTTGTGCTGTGCGTTCCCTATCTAGAAGTGCTGGATCACGTTCTAGATACCCGATCCAGCACAGGAGAGCTGCTCTGTCACCGTACTCCTACGTGAGGCAGTTGGCAAGTTGTTAATATGGGATTGTATATTATGCTCATTTGCACATTGTATAAAAACAGTACTTTTATACCTTACTTCTGGAGCTGGAATTCCAACCACAATGCAGTCCAGTTGTACTCTGCTTCCTTCTGTAATTTCCCTACTTTTTAATTTCTGAATAAAATTTGGAGGCTGCCCAATAGTCTCTTCCAAATAAAAAGAGGAAGCAGGGTTGGTTTCTACTTGCAGAGCCTCATTATCAGTTTCTGGTCCTATGGCTTCCAAGCTCTCAGGTTCTTCAGATACTGTCAGATCTATTCCTGTATCTACTGGCGAACAAACAGGCCTCTCTCGGTTTTCGGACTGGCTGGTGAAATTAGAGAGGTCTTCTTCAAGAGTTCCACTTTTTAAATCACGTTTTCTACTTCGATTTCTTAATGTCTTAGGCCTTATCCGTTTGGAACTGTTGGCTTTAAACAGTGAAGAAAGCTCTTCTATGAAGTCTGCTGCTTTATTTAGAAACTCTTTCTTAGACTCTGACTCAACCCCATAAGGATTACTCCTCTGTGGCCTTTTTGTATCTTTAATGTCTTCCCCAGAGTTCTTTGTACCCTTTATGACATGTTCTTGTCTAAAGTTAGTCTGTTCTTCTTGGTCAGTGGTTAAAGGCTGGCTTACTGGTGGTTTTACAGAAGATTTGGTTTGTTTTTTCAATTCTCTTGGAGGACATTTAACTGGCACTTCTTTTTGTTTTCCATCCTGGTCAATCGATTGTCTTGCCAAATGAACACTTTGGTCTAATTCCTCCTGGCTCAGGAAGGCAGAAAGATCAGAAAAGTCATCTGTTCCCCCTATATCATCAACTTTATCAGAGCAGAGACTGTTCTCGTGATGTGTTATAGTTTCACCTTGATAGCTCTCTCTCAGAAGCTGAGATATTGATGTAGAGCCTTCTATATTATCGTCTTGCATGCTGTTAACAAAAAGAACAAGGTCCAGCCACGTAAATATAATGGTGGCTTATTCTTCAGTAATAAATGCTTAAAACCTCAGCATGCCAATGAACTATATATACATTTAACTTAAAATATAAGTAATACTTTTTATATAAGAACATGTTATATGTAAATATAGCCTTATAAGAGCTTTAGAAAATAGTTACCCTTTGTAGAATGTTTCCAAAATTTTACTGCAAAGAGAATGCTTATGCAATTTGGTGTGTGTCTAGGCTGTATGAAACAGCTGTTGCCATCAATAAAAGTTATAAAATTGTAGAGAAATTAATAAATATACATTAAATAGACTTCTATGTTTAAAAAAATGTTTTAGTTACATCACTTTTGTCATTTCCTTTGTAGTCAATAAAAAATAGAGTAGTGAATACAGAAAAAATACCATGCTAGTACCCTAAAATTTTGAAAACAGCCAGCACAGCTTTAGACAATAATGCGTAATAAATGACAAAATAAGTGCAGCACTAAGAAAGTGGGAAAAACCCTTTTAGGGTTAAAAAAAGGTGTGGGCAATATATAGTTAGTACAACTGAATGTTCACTGTGCTATGTGTAAAAATAAATTGACCTAAATATACTATCATACATCACATATACATACATAATAAATGACCATAAATGGTTAAATGAAAAAGGTGATAAATATCCAATGTAAAGAAAAAAATAGTTGAATAGGTTAAACGTGTAAGGAGAGCAAGAGGGAAATATCCAATAGATATATCACATATGTGCATAAATGTGGACAGAAAGATGACAGTTATATTGGTTATAAGAAAAATGTCCAAAAAGATACTAAAGTACAAAAGAGGAAAATGTCCAATGGATTCATTGCTGAAATGCCAAAGACAAAAACAATGTTCCTGTGAATAGTCCAAGGAAGGGGAATGGAGTCCCAATGCCAGAAACAATGGTCAAATGCGTGAAAAAGATCCACCACCAATATGGAAACGGCTTATCAGTACTAGTGGACTCAATAAGGCTTATGCCCAATGAGTCAACCAGGCAAGGGGTGTAACCACACCAAAAAAGGGAGCTTTCACGTCACTCTTTCCTGACCTCAATGGAAGGCGATCCCTTGATCTTTATTGCGGATCAGTCTTGGGATGACTCGATTGTTTCAACAATGATACACCAAAGAGGCAAGCTGTATTTCTCGATGAGAAGCAATGTATCCAAAAAAGACAGAGAAACTAAACATAGTGTAAATCAGCAAGATGTAAAATGTATTTTAAAAGGAACAAGAACACTCACATGTCCAAGAATAAAAAAGCGCTTGTTTCAAATATCACTCAGCACAACACAATGGCACCGACAGAGCTCGTCCCAATGCGTTTAGTCTAAGGAGACATCATCTGGGGGGAGATGATGTCTCCTTAAACGAAACGCACCAGTTTGAGATCTGTCTGTGCCATTGCGTTATGCTGAGTGATATTTGAAATAAGCGCTTTTTTATTCTTGGACAAAGTTTTTCTCACTTTCTTAGTGCTGCACTTATTTTGTCAATAAAACGGGTTTAGGGAAAACTATTAAATATAGACAGATGGCAAAAACTTACCGGAGAAGCTAAACCTTCCCTACTTGATTCAAAATGCACATAGAAAATTGACATCACATCAACAAAGTTCTCTTAATATCACAGCAAAACAGTTTATCCTATGTATTTCCCTTTAAAAAAAAAAAAAATTACCAAAAATTACATTTTAGCTTTATTTGCCCCATATTTGCCCCATAGATGCTTAGCCACACCTGTCTGATCATGCCAAACACTTATTTTTGCACAGTCGTATTTCTGCTCAGCCTACTGAGCCATAACTATACAGTACTTGATTATGGTTGGCTAAGGCGTTCTGTGGTATCCTTCAGCTCACCCATAAAATCACAGAAGCAGTACAAGAAATGTGGGGAAAATAGACAGAAAGCGCATAGGGGCAAAGAGAAAAGAAACACAAAAAAAGTTAGACCAATTCAGCAATTAGCTTCAAGCAGCTAAATACATTCCAGGTGCATCAAAACAAAAGGTGCGTAAACTCTTATGCTGACGGAATTCCGCTCAAGTTTCACTTGCATACACACGCTCACACAAAAGTTCTCTAAACTTTCGACTGTCAAGAATGCGGTGACGTACAACACTACGACGAGCCGAGAAAATGAAGTTCAATGCTTCCGAGCATGCGTCAAATTGTTTCGGAGCATGCATGATTTTTTTCTTGTCCGAATTGCATACAGACAAATGCATTTTTGGATAGGAACTTTTCCTGAACGAAAAATAGAGAACATGCTCTCAATCTTTTGCTGGCTGGAATTCCGCCAGCAAAAGACCGATGGACCATACATATGGTCGCATTTTCCGACAAAAAGCTCTCATCTGAGTTTTGCTGGCGGCATTTCCATTCGTGTGTACGCGGCATTACAGTTATTTTTATTTAAAAGGGAGCCACAGCTTGAGTAGATAGCCTGTCTACTGCCAACATATGCAGGGAACCTGAGCCTCAATAATTGTTTGTCAGAGGGAATGTCAGATGTCTGTAGAGAAACAAGAAATAAAGGCAAGTGCGGCGCTCAAATATTCACGCAAATGTCCCTGATTTTCACAAAATGCAACACAAGAAACAAGTAGCCTGTGTGCAGTATTGTGAGGCAGGAATTTTTTTGGTGGGTATCCCCTAGAGAAGGGGGGTGCCAGTAGGGATATTATCCACTGGTATGTGCAATCACATCCCTAAAGGGTAGTATTGTAATAGTGAAAACCACAAATAAAATAAAAACAATAACCAATCATTAACCAAACAATAAACACCAATTTAAAGTTGGTATTTACACTATGAGGAGTTGCCTCCTTTGTCTTTCTCCTCCTTGCTTGAACCACCGTGGATGAGGATCCCCACAGGAACGCAGTTCAGTACCTCCTTACCGGGACCCCCTAACAAGAGGCGGGTAAGTGGATCTACTTACCTTGAGCAATACTTCAGCCGATCTGACAGACTACAATACATCTACCATCTATCCGGTGTTTCCGGTCCAAGCCCTATTGACTCACCACCGAGAGGTCCGTGAGTCCACCAGTTCCGGTAAGGGTATCCATCTTTTTCATTTACGTATAGTATCCATCAAGCTGATCGCAAACCCAGAGCACTCCCAGCGTTATACTGCACCCCTCTGAGGATTTTTGGGAACAAAGCTATATTATACCAGCCGACAATTATATTTTGAGAATGAACTTCTTATATATTTTCACTTTATTTATAAATTTTTACCCCCAATAGCATGTCATTATTGATCACCGGTTGTTTGTTTCACTTATGATCATTACCACGATATATTATGGTTTTCACGTTTCAGATTGTTGAGACATTTACAAGGAAAACACTTCACCTGCTGTAATCATTTGTTGTGATGTTTAACCAAACATATACCAAATGCTAAACACAGTGTTCCTATCCTAGGGCTAATACTACAGTTTCTGTCTATAACATCGAATATTTCAGGACTGTGAACTTTCTGAAACTGTTTCGGTTTGAAGTTCATTCTTCTGAATTTTATTGCACCTTGACTGATGTAAAATCGCACCATAACCTCTGATGCGATTTTCAGGG
The DNA here is from genome assembly GCA_028564925.1 of Lithobates sylvaticus. Classification (NCBI taxonomy): domain Eukaryota; kingdom Metazoa; phylum Chordata; class Amphibia; order Anura; family Ranidae; genus Lithobates; species Lithobates sylvaticus. The sequence goes on from CM053036.1 coordinate 112,970,394, forward strand.
AGTGGAACTCCTCTTACTGCATTTTTGGAAAAGGACGCAGGCTGTATAGAAACTTATCCTTTTTTTCCATAGAAGGACATTGAATATATGCCTCTTCTAACCTAGGGGTTAACACTGTTCCAACTTTTAACTTGGCTAATGATTGGTTATTGTTTTTATTTTATTTGTGGTTTTCACTATTACAATACTACCCTTTAGGGATGTGATTGCACATACCAGTGGATAATATCCCTACTGGCACCCCCCTTCTCTAGGGGATACCCACCAAAAAAATTCCTGCCTCACAATACTGCACACAGGCTACTTGTTTCTTGTGTTGCATTTTGTGAAAATCAGGGACATTTGCGTGAATATTTGAGCGCCGCACTTGCCTTTATTTCTTTTTTTATGCAATTTATGTCTAATTGTTGTGCTGGCTGCTACAGTGTGTTTAGGTTTGGCGCAGTATTTCCCTACATACCCGTCTGTAGAGAAACCACTGCTTATGCATAGACAGCAAGGGTCCTGGCATGCTGGCAAGGGAAAGGCTTTTTTAATCAGGCTAGGGCTGCTTTTTACAGAAAACAAAGTGTAAGACGTTTGCACTAGTTTTATTTTAAAGCACCTGGAATGTATTTAGTTAATTTAAAATGAAAGTTTATTTGCGTTATAAGGGATACATACTTGTTTTTATCATCTCAAGTACCCCTTTACACAAGTCTATTTATCACCAGTGTCTCCTGATCATGTATTAAGGTTTTCCAAATAATATTTCTTGTTTTTTACTTTTATTTTTAAATATTTCTATTTTATAACTGGATTACCACTCTGTAATATTGGATACAATTACATATGATTATATGATAGCAAGCTAAAGTGTTACCAGAAATGTTCCCATAGACTACTGGTTGAATGCTATGATATAGACCAGGGGTCTCCAAACTTTCTAAGCAAAGGGCCAGTTTAATGTCCTTTGGGCTTCAGGGGTGCCAGACTTTGGACAGTGGAAATAAAAAAAAATCCCCAGCATTGGTTTTAATGGGAGGAATAATGACCCATTGTTGATATGAATGGGAAGAATAGTGTCCCGTTGATGGTTGCAGTAGGGGGAATGGTGCCCCATCATTTATGTCAGTTGGTGAAATAGTGCCCCAAGGGCCAGATAAAAGCAAAGGGCCACATCTGGCTCCCAAGCTTGGAGAGATTTGATATAGAACACAGGGGTAAAGTTGGGGTATCTGTGTTTGCAGGAATGAGAAATGGAAGCAATATTTTGGGTACAAAATGGATTTTATCCCAAAGAAGAGATTTTATTACTAATAATATTTCTGAGCTTTTACACAAATTAATTCAGGAAGTACATCCCAAAGAAGAGATTTTTCATTTGTGCACATCTTTCCATACAGTTTATTTATTCAGAAGAACAACTGCAGCTTGAATAAGCAAATTGTCTAGCCAACTGTTCACATTCTGTGTCTATGATGTGCAAAGACATAAGTCATGTACATAGGGTTTAGCTGTAAGCTTGAACTTTAGATGACACATAACTCATTAGGATAGGTCTATGTAGGTGATTGGTTTTGGCAGCTTGTGCACAGACACGATCAGCATGCAAACATTTTCTTTCTTACGTTCACTAAAGACAAGACAGGATATTTAATTACAGTGTACACATTTTTACTAGAGCAGCACATTTGATTTCTTGCCATACAGAAATATTACAGATCCAATAATACTAGCAATAGTGATTTAAAAGAGACCTGTCATTCTTTTTTTGACATATAGCTTTTAACCACTTGCCTACCAGCCACGAACACCTCCTTCCTGACCAAGCCATTTTTCAGCTTTCAGCGCTGTCGCATTTTGAATGACAATTGCGCGATCATGCAACGCTGTACCCAAAACACATTTTTATCATTTTTTCCCCACAGATAGAGCTTTATTTTGGTGGTATTTGATCACCTCTGCGTTTTTTATTTCTTGCGCTATCAACAAAAGAAGAGGGACAAGTTTGAAAAAAACATAATATTTTTTTACTTTTTATTATAATAAATATCCAATTTTTTTTTTTTTTTTTAAACAAATTTTTTCCTCAGTTTAGGCCGATACGTATTCTTCTACATATTTTTGGTAAAAAAAATCGCAATAAGCGTATATTGATTGGTTTGCGCAAAAGTTATAGCGTCTGCAAAATAGGGGATAGATTTATAGCATTTTTATTATTATTTTTTTTTTTTACTAGTAATGGCGGCGATTTGCGATTTTTATCGTGACTGCGACATTGCGGCGGACACTTCGGACACTTTTGACTCGTTTTTGGGACCATTCACATTTATACAGCGATCCGTGCTATAAAAAGCATTGATTACTGTATAAATGTGACTGGCAGGGAAGGGGTTAACGCTAGGGGGCGCTGCAGGGGTTAATGTGTACCCTATCTTGGTGATTCTTACTGTGGGGGGAGGGGACTGACTGGGGGAGGAGACCAATCGGTGTCCCTATGTACAAAGGGACACACCATCGGTCTCCTCTCCTCTGACAGGGACGTGGATCTGTGTGTTTACACACACAGATCCACGTCCTGCTCGATTACCGGGCAAGCGCGGGTGCCTGGCGGCCATCGCGACCGCCGGGCACGCGCACCGGGGCCCCAGCTACGCGGCGGGCGCGCGCGCGTGCCTCCCGCGGCGCGCGCGCGCCCCCAGTGGCCGAATTGTAGACGACGTCATATGACGGCGGCCCGCCACAGTAGCTGCACCGTCCCGCCGTCATTTGACAGTGGGCGGTCAGCTAGTGGTTAAAAAAAAATATGAGCAATATAGTGTTATGTCACTCAAAGTGTATACAATTTACTGCATGTGCACCCAAACATCTAATATCACTAACAATGACAAAAAAACTTAAATATTTGTTTGGCCAATTTAAAATTATAACAGACAATATAACAATTAAATAAATTGTATATAAAACAATACAATAAAAAGGTAAGTCACATTTTTGGTTTAACCTCATTCTGCTTGTGTACAGTACATCTGGAAAGTATTCAAAGCCCTTCACTTTTTCCACATTTTGCTATGTTACAGCCTTATTCCAAAATGGATTCATCTAATAATGTTCCTTAAAATTCTACAAACAATACCCAATAATGACAACGTGAAAGTTTGAAATCTTTGCAAATTTATTAAAAATAAAAAAATGAAAAAAAAATCACATGTACATAAGTATTCACATCCTTTGCTCAATATTTTGTTGAAGCACCTTTGGCACCAATTACAGCCTCAAGTCTTTTTGAGTATGATGCTACAAGCTTGGCACACCTGTTTTTGGGCAGTTACTCCCATTCTTTTTTGAAGGACCTCTCAAGCTCAGTTTGGATGGGGAGTGTCGGTGCACAGCCATTTTCAGATCTCTCCAGAGATGTTCAATTAGGTTCAAGTCTGCTCTCTGGCTGGACCACTCAAGGACATTCACAGAGTTATTCTGAAGCCACTCCTTTGTTAACTTTCCCGTGTGCTTAGGGTCATTGTCCAGTTGGAAGATGAACCTTCACCCCAGTCTGAGGTTCAGAGCACTCCGGAGCATGTTTTCATCAAGGATGTCTCTATACATTGCTGCATGCATCTTTCCCTCGATCCTGACTAGTCTTCCAGTTCCTGCTGCTGAAAAACATCCCCATAAGATGATGCTGCCACCACCATGCTGCATTGTGGGGATGGTAATGGCCAGGTGATGAGCGGTGCCTGGTTTCCTCCAGACATGACAAAGGCCAAAGAGTTCAATATTTGTTTCATCAGAACAGAGAATTTTATTTCTCATGGTCTAAGAGTCCTTCAGGTGCCTTGTGGCAAACTACAGGCGGGGTGTCATGTGCCTTTTACTGAGGAGTGGCTTCCGTCTGGTCACTCTACCATACAGGCCTGATTGGTGGTGTGCTGCAGAGATGGTTGTTCTTCTGGAAGGTTCTCCTCTCTCCACAGAAAAACGCTGGAGCTCAGTCAGAGTGACCCTCAGGTTCTTGGTCACCTCAGGGAGGTGACCACCCACTCTAGGAAGAGTCCTGGTGGTTCCAGACTTCTTGCATTTACAGATAATGGAGGCCACTGTGCTCATTGGGAGCCTTCAATGCTGCGGAAATGTCTCTGTACCCTTCCCCAGATCTGTGCCTCGATACAATCCTGTCTCGGGGGTCTATGTACAATACATTGGACTTCAAGGTTCGGTTTGCGTTCTGACATGCAGACAGGTGGGACCTTATATATGGGACCTTATATAGATAGGTGAGTGCCTTTCTAAATCATGTACAATCAACTGAATTACATTAATTGAATACAGTAACTATGTACATGTGACTTTTCCTTTTTTTCTTTTTAACAAATTTGCAAAGATTTTAAACAAACTTCTTTCACATTGTCATTATGGGGTATTGTTTGTAGGATTTTGAGTATAATTATGAATTTACTCCATTTTGGAATAAGGCTGTAACATAACAAAATGTGAAAAAACTGAAGCGGTGCGAATACCTTCCGGATGGTACCCATAGGGCACATTTAAAGGAGAACATTTCTTTATACAATACAATAAAAACAAGCTATATTACTGGTTATATATGTAGGTCTGGTGTAATTTTTTAAATGTTGTATTAAATATTGTGGCTATTATGTTATAATTATTTGCAATGGTAAATAAATCTTGAAGCACATGCAGTAAATTGTACGTTTTAAAGAGATATATCACCATGTATCAGGGATGTCGGAACAGTGGATGATGCTTTAGTAATATGTGTTGAAATGGCTGATTGGAAGCCTTTGTGAGAGGGTGACAATACAGGAGCACAATTAGGACACAGAGTTGTCACCCTGTAACAGAAAGTGGTTGTCATTATATATTTGTCATAACTACAATGTATCACACCATAAATATGCAAGATGTTTTCTTTTCTTTTGTTTATTGTTGTATGATTTATTAAAATCTGATTACAAAAAAATAGAGTTGCATTAAAAAATAAAGTTAGTGGAACAAGAATCAGCATGCTTTCTATCTGATATTATACTACTCTAGAGTCCCTGGATACCAATGTACAGTCCCTAGAGCTCAACCTGCTGCCCAAGGGCTGAATGTGTCTCTTTGGTATTTAATGTGCAGTCCTCCCCAGAAGCCTATGGTGGTAGCACTTTGTATAGGGCTTTAATGGTGGTTATCTCTAGCACTCTATGTCACCTGTTCCCATTTGTCTACTGTAGCATGTCTCCAACAACAACTGTAGCATGTTCCTGGTCTCTAACCATCTCCAGTATTATATCTTCAGTATAGGGTTGCCACCTCATCCCTTTATACCCAAACATGGTAATTCCACAGGTTCTGAGGCTAATTTAATTCAGATAAGGCACCAAGTGAGTTTAACTATCACCTTAATCAGCCACAGAACCTGTGTAATTAATATGTGTTCAGTTTTAAAGGGATGAGGTGGCAACCCTACTTCTGTAGCAATACCTATACTGAATGGTATGTGTGCCCCCCTAGTAAGTTGATCACCACTGCTGTAGACTAAAGCCTTTTAAAGGGATGAGGTGGCAACCCTACTTCTGTAGCAATACCTATACTGAATGGTATGTGTGCCCCCCTAGTAAGTTGACCACCACTGCTCTAGTCCAAAGCATTTTTTCAAGTTTTTCAAATGTGACTATCTTTACAGACATTTTACACATGAAAAAGATATTTAAACTTTTAGGGATCACTTAAAAAGCAGCGGTTTGGCTACATCTTGGTTATATCACTGCTTTACAGATAAACATTTTACACATGAAAAAGATATTTAAACTTTTAGGGATCACTTAAAAAGCAGAGGTTTGGCTACATCTTGGACATACGGACCGTCCATGTGAAAGAGCCCTGAGCTGTCTGATAAATAATGAATCACAGCCATGAGTCATTTAGTTCTGTACGCTTAATTTTACCTTGCGCTATTGATCTATGCAACAGTATATATATATATACATAACAAGGGGTAAAGAGAAATGGGAATAGGAGATGAATGCTCAACCTATAAATATTTTTTTTATTTTTTTTTATTCTAACTATAATAAATAAAGTATGCACAAAGAAAAATGTGGATATTATACTGCTAATTTTGTCTAAAACAATCCCAAAAACTTATACAAAGTAATCATAAAATCCAGCTAGAACTAACCATAAATAATCACTAGCTAGTTACCAGCTAAAATGTGTCATTCAGTATTTGAGTATACCCATTAAAAAGCCCTGCCAGGCAATATACTATGTTCTGACCATACAATAATGTCAAGTCACACTTGAGATCAGTGCTTCCCATTCGTCTACCAGCCTGAATACTGATTTGCAAGAGATTACATTAGGCTAGTGGCAAGACGAATTGATGTATCAATTTAAAAAATCCATGTATTTCTTAATCAATATACACTTTCATGACCAGTGACCACTGATGTCTAGATGCCAAGGTTAAATTTAGCAGCTTCAGGAAGCATTGTTAACAATAACTCTATGACTAGTTTGCACACCTAAACAATTTATACATATAAAGACATATAAAGGTTTTATTTGGTACATAGACAAATGCACAAATATGTAACAAAAATCATTTTTTTTCTTCATTTTTCTATTTTTATGAATTTACTATTATTTTTAACCACTTCAATACAGGGCATTTTCACCCCCTTCCTGCCCAGACCAATTTTCAGCTTTCAGCACTGTTACACTTTGAATGACAATTGCGCAACACTCTACCCATGTGAAATTTTGGTGGTTATTGATCACCTTTTATTTTTTGCGCTATAAACAAAAAAGAGCGACGATTTTGAAAAAAACACAATATTTTTTACTTTTTGTTATAATAAATATCCCATTAAAAAAAAAAAAAGTTTTCCTCAGTCCTTAGTGGCCAAAAGGCGAAGCGACATAGGGTACCGTCGTTCTGCCCAGTCGTGCCATTCTGCTGCACTAAACCTGCGGTGGCTGGTCGGCAAGCAGTTAAATAAAAAGAGATGTTATACTTGCTCTGTGCAATAGTATTCACGCCCCACGCTCCTTCCTCACAGGATTTGACTGACAGTAACAGGCCCACTGCTTCCTGTGTCTTCTGTGTGAGGAGGAAGAGAGAAGAGAGGGACTGCAGACGGGAAAGCACTGGATTGGTGGAGATTCCAGTAAATGTTTGGTGAAGGGCTGGGGAGGTAGTGAGGAACAGGTAATGGGGTATTTTTTACCTTAATGCATAAGGCCAAAAATGCTTAGACTTTAGAATCACTTTAATGTCAGGTTCAGCATCAACTCAAATTCAAGATCTAACCCCTGAACCCCTAAAAAATCTTCTCACACTTAAACTCACAAAAAAATGTTTTGGCTGGAGTAGTGCTTTAACTCTCCATTATCTACCAGTACCAAATATAAGTTTTGTGTGAATCTTGCAGAGGTGAGAAGTTATGCAAAACTTTTTTTTTTTTTTTCACAATGTTACACTATTTATTCTTTATTAATTCTGTAACACTTTTTACAAATAAACTGTAATTCCTTTAGCGTAGAATAACCCAGAGAAAAAAGGGGGCTCACCAGCAAGTTGTATTTATATTTAGCATACACTGTGACTTATGACCAAGGACCACACTGACTGGCAATGAGCTAATGCTCTGTGATCTTCTTTAGCAATGAATGGCAAGTTGATCCAGTTGCCAAATATAGGCAACCTTAATGGCACAAGTGAAGTATCACTTTATGAGATCTCAACACAGCCCTTCTATGTCAACTTGTGTTATCTTTTCAATCAGGCAATCAAACATCAACACAAATTTTTATTAGTTGGTGTATGTGCCTATAGCAGAAAATTATCACATTCTTACAGGCACCTACAGTAACTAATATACGGTATATCTGCACCAGTACAGACATGATAGTGGTTTGTTGGAAAACAATCTATCAAAATTTCTTTCATGCAAAAAAATAAAAAAAACTGTATATTACATAGTTTGAAGATTGGCCATAAAAGGGCTGGGTTTTTATCTGCACTTGCCATGAGGGACTGTGGGGAATTGACCAAAACATCCAAACCTGTTTTACTTTCTTTTTTTATTTACTTTATTCATTTTTCCTATTTTAGTGTTCAACCTGCTGAAATTACTTACAGTAGCGACTCACATTTTTGTAAATATTTTATTATATCTTTTTATGTGACAACACTGAAGAAATTACACTTTGCTACAATATAAAGTAGTGAGTGTACAAATAACTCAACACACAGCCATTAATGTCTAAACTGCTGGCAACAAAAGTAAAGTACACCCCTAAGTGAAAATGTTCAATTGGCCCCAATTTTCCCTCCCCGGTGTCATGTGACTCGTTAGTGTTAGAAGGTCTCAGGTGTGAATGGGGAGCAGGTGTGTTAAATTTGGTGTTATCGCTTTCACTCTCTCATACTGGTCACTGGAAGTTCAACATGGCACTTCATGGCAAAGAACTCTCTAAGGATCTGAAAAAAAGAATTGTTGTCTACATAAAGATGGCCTAGGCTATAAGAAGATTGCCAAGACCCTGAAACTGAGCTGCAGCATGGTGGCCAAGACCATACAATGGTTTAACAGGACAGGTTCCACTCAGAACAGGCCTTACCATGGTCAACCAAAGAAGTTGCGTGCACATGCTCAGCATCATATCCAGAGGTTGTCTTTTGGAAATAGACATATGAGTGCTGTCAGCATTGCTGCACAGGTTGAAGGGGTGGGGAGTCAGCCTGCCAGTGCACAAACCATACACCACAAACTGCATTAAATTGGTCTGCATGGCTGTCTTCCCAGAAGGAAGCCTCTTCTAAAGATGATGCACAAGAAATCCCACAAACAGTTTGCTAAAGACAAGCAGACTAAGGACATGGATTACTGGAACCCTGTCCTGTGGTCTGATGAGACCAAGATACTTATTTGGTTCAGATGATGTCAAGCGTGTGTGGCGGCAACCAGGTGAGGAGTACAAAGACAAGTGTGTCTTGCCTACAGTCAAGCATGGTGGTGGGAGTGTCATGGTCTGGGGCTGCATGAGGGTGCCGGCACTGGGGAGCTACAGTTCATTGAGGGAACCATGAATGCTAACATGTATTGTGACATTCTGAAGCAGAACATGGTCCCCTTCCTTCAGAGACTGGGCCGCAGGGAAGTATTCCAACATGATAATGACCCCAAACACACCTCCAAGACCACCACTGCCTTGCTAAAAAAGCTGAGGGTAAAGACGATGGACTGGCCAAGCATGTCTCCAGACCTAAACCCTATTGAGCATCTGTGGGGCATCCTCAAACAGAAGGTGGAGGAGCGCAAGGTCTCTAACATCCACCAGCTCCGTGATGTCGTCATGTAGGAGTGGAAGCTCTGCTGAACTCCATGCCCAAAAGGGTTAAGGTAGTGCTAGAAAATAATGGCGGCCACACAAAATATTGACACTTTGGGCCCAATTTTAATATTTTCACTTAGGGGTGTACTCACTTTTGTTGCCAGCGGTTTAGACATTAATGGCTGTGTGTTGAGTTATTTTGAGGGGGACAGCAAATTTACACTGTTATACAAGCTGTACACTCACTACTTTACATTGTAGCAAAGTGTAATTTCTTCAGTGTTGTCACATGAAAAGATATAATAAAATATTTACAAAAATGTGAGGGGTGTACTCACTTTTGTGAGTTACTGTATATGCAGTTAACAAACACAATTGTAATGTTTATGCATACCTTTTACTTTCCATACTTTACATCAACCTCTAAAAATATAAATTAGATGTTCAATAATTACATTGTGTGAGCTTAAAGCAGAACTCTAGTCAAAAATAAGTAAAAAATTATTAGCTTTAACAAAACTAGTTTTTGCTGCAATATTCAGCTTCAATCCAGTGATCCCCACAGTACTATTTCCTGTCGCATCATGGCAGCATACACTCTGGGTTGTGACTCCGTCTCCACAACCTGATAGGACCACATAACTATAAGATGAAGACACGGCCCCCGCCCCAGCATTCTCTTATTTTTCCTCACCTGTTGGGACGCACGGACATCACCCCCTTACCGCTTTGCCCCAGCCAGGTTCTAGCCTCTCCTGGTTTGGAAGTCCTTACCGGTACAGCCTCTAAACGAAGCTAAATGGAAGGAACCCCACTCTGGTGATCTCAGGGGTATGTTACAAGTCTCTCTGTGACTTTGGATTAACAGCCTTAAACAGGCTCAAGCTGTTTTGATTTGTCTCCTGCATGAGTTTTAAAAAGCTCTGATATTGCTGCCTCAATGTATATACTAAAGCCTTAAACAGACTTAACATCATGCCTCAAACACCCTGGCATATAAACCTTAAATAGGTTTAGCCAAATTGCAGTGGTCTCCCTTTCTCTTTCCCTTCCTTCCTACCTGTGTGCCTGGGCGCTCTCCTGGGCTCTGTTGTCCTCCTAGGGGTGCTGGGATGTGTTCTGAGGAAAATTGAATGAACCTGTTTCTGTTCCTTGTATCTTGAACCAGAGATCGCTTAATTGCTGCAGTTTGTTTGCCTGTCTTACAACAAAGCTCCTATTTCATCCTACTGAAGTAAAAGCTTGTCTTTTTCTCTGCATCTACTTCCTGCATAAGCTGCTGTTTTTTACCTCACCTGTGCTTCCTATGTCAATTAGTATCTCCTTAGGCTTGCCTTATTCCTTGCTATGGAGACCACTGCCCTAGCAGATCACCGCCAGCTATTAGGTAAAGGGGGGAGGATTTTTGGTAAGTAGTGAAGATTGAAAAAAGAGAGCAATCCTAACGCTGCCTATATGGTTAGCCCTACCAGGTCCGCAAAATCTCCTGATTCAAGGCACAGAGAGACTTCACGCAGGAGAAGCCATTCTGGCTACAGACGGAGCAGCTCCAGTCGCAGGAGAAGTCGCTCAGGCCACAGAGGGAGTCGCAGGAGAAGTCGCTCAGGCCACAGAGGGAGTCGCAGGAGAAGTCGCTCAGGCCACAGAGGGAGTCGCAGGAGAAGTCGCTCAGGCCACAGAGGGAGTCGCAGGAGAAGTCGCTCAGGCCACAGAGGGAGTCGCAGGAGAAGTCGCTCAGGCCACAGAGGGAGTCGCAGGAAAAGTCGCTCAGGCCACAGAGGGAGTCGCAGGAAAAGTCGCTCAGGCCACAGAGGGAGTCGCAGGAAAAGTCGCTCAGGCCACAGAGGGAGTCGCAGGAAAAGTCGCTCAGGCCACAGAGGGAGTCGCAGGAGAAGTCGCTCCGGTTCTTACTCCAGACACAGCCGCTCCTATCATAGAGGATCTCCTGTCCATAGACAGTGATCACCAGTGCAACCCTCTGGAAACGCATGTTGGATATGCGGGGCAGCAGCCCTTCCCGATAAATTGGCCTACCGTAGATGCTTTGAGGAGGCTACTAGGGAAAAAGAATCGCAGTTTAGAGAGCCTGTAGCTCCACAGATTCTTACTCTGGAGACAGAGTTATCAACGCGAAGTGCCTCACCTGCTCATCCCAGCACAGGATTCCCCATCTGACAATGAGGGGTTGGAAGCAACTGCAGGGTTTGATTTTTCGCTAATTGAACCATTTGTCAAATCGGTCAAGGAAGCGATCGGATGGGAGGAACCCCAGGAAGTCCAACCAAAGCACAAAAAATACTTCCCAAACCTTAAATGGGACTCGAGGCCTTTCCGTTCATTGAGGAATTGGATGATTTAATTAAAGAGGAATGGCAAGGACCCGAGAAGAAATCGAGTCTGAACAACAGGCTTTCCAAATTATATCCCTTAATGGAACCTAAAGTGAGTCCTCTTGTCTCTCCTCCCGTTGTAGACGCATCTCTCATGCGGCTAGCCAGGCATGTGCTTGGATAGGAGGATCGACACCGATATGAAGAGGGCCTACTTTGCAGCAGGAGGCGCTTGCAGACCGGCTGTGGCACTTGCAGCTGTAGGCAGGGCCATTTCCAGCTGATCATCAAACACTGAGAGGTTGGTCTCAGAAGGCGTGGACCAGGAGAGCATAATAAAAGCTCTACAGGAGTTAAGTCTCGCGGGGGAAATTTGTGGCAGCGGCTTCGGTGGATGCGATTAAATCGTCATCAAGGGCCATGTTGGCCTCCGTAATGGCCAGGCAGGCACTGTGGCTGAAACCCTGGTGGGCGGATCCTGTCTCCAAATCAAATTGGTGCCGCATTCCATATGACGGCGAGAAACTTTTCGGTGCAAAGCTGGACAAAGCAGTTTCAAAGGTGACCGGTGGGAAGTCGGGAATGATTCCATCGGACAGAAAACCGAAACAGCAGAGGCCTCCTCCCTTCAGACGTATTCTGCCAGACAGATACAGGGATGCTAAATCCTATAGGCCAGGAAAAGAATAAAGGAGGGGCTGGAAGAACCCCCAGACATCCTTTATGAAGTTTTAGAAGCCCAAGACTCCCGCTTCCAGTGACCAAAAGTCTTTTTGACGGTGCACCCGCCCAGCCAGCAGTAGTAGGGGCAAGGCTTTCGAAATTCAAGCTGGTTTGGGCGGAAGCAATAAAGGACCCTTGGACAGTGGCTACTGTCCATTTCGGGCACAGATGGCCCTTCAAGAGACGTCTCCCAGGGGATCATTTTTGTCCCACCAGACTTCCACCTTCAGGGGAAAAACGGTTACTGTTGACCAGTTACGTCCAAGAGCTTCTCCAGAAGAAGGCGATAATAGAGGTACCTGCATCAAAGAGGGGTCGGGGATTCTACTCCCCGTTATTTCTGGTCAAGAAAAAATCTGGGGACCTTCGGCCAGTCCTGGATCTAAAGAACCTCAATCGCTCTATTCGAGTGGATTCGTTCAAGATGGAGAGTTTACAATCAATCCTCCAGGTCATAAATCTGAGAGACTGGATGCTCTCCATAGACCTCCAGGACGCATATCTTCACGTCCCGATCCATGTTGCTTTCCAGAAGTTCCTTCGGTTCTCTGTGAATCAGGACCACTTCCAGTTTCAGAGTCTCTCGTTCGGGATCTCTACTGCCCCCAGAGTTTTCACCAAGGTACTGCTACCAGTAATCGCATCCTTAAGGGAGAAAGGGTTGAGAGTCCATCACTACCTGCACGACATCCTCCTCCTGTCAAGCAACCAGGAGTCTCTTGTCCACAGAGGGTGAGAAGAGCAATCTCAGCAACATCCCTTCCTGCCAGAGCATGTCTCAGTCTCCTAGGCTCTCTGTCTGCGACCATTCCTATGGTCCAGTGGGCCCAATGGAACGCAAGACCCCTTCAAACGTCCTTTCTGCGCCAATGGGACGGCTCATCCATGACCCAACCGATCTACATCTCAGAGGATGTCAAGCGATCCTTGCAGTGGTGGACTCGTCCCTGCAATCTGAGGAGATGCAAGCACATAGTTCCCCCTCCTCAGGAAACGGTAACCTCAGATGCCAGTTTGGAGGGATGGGGGGCACACTACCTGCACTACGTGGCCCAAGGGCGCTGGCCATTCAGGATCCAGAATGCAGTCTCCAATGTGCTGGAGATGAAAGCAGCCTTTCAGGCCCTCCTGGCCTTCAGTACTTACCTGAGGGGGAAGCAAGTCCTCCTGACGATGGACAACGGGGTGGCCGTTGCCTACATCAACAGGCAGGGGGGCACCGGAAGCTTCTCCCTGATGCAGGAAGTTCGCCCCATGATGGAGTGGGCACAATCAAACCTATTGGACCTGAGAGCGACCCATATCCCAGGGGTCGAGAATCTCCTAGCCGACTCACTCAGCAGAAGATTTGTTTCCAACAACGAGTGGTCTCTGAGTCCCCAAGCATTTGCGATAATAATTCAGACCTGGGGCCCACCAGACATAGACCTGGCGGCCACACCAGCCAATGCAAAATGCCGGAGGTTCCTATCAAGAATCCCCTTTCCGTCAGCGGAGGGAGTAGATTGTCTACAACATCCCTGGAACTTCAACCTTGGCTACATTTTCCCTCCGACTCCCCTCATAACGAGGTTCCTTCTGAGGCTCAAGAGGTCGACGGCACTAGTAGTGGCAGTGATCCCTTTCTGGCCAAGGAGGCCTTGGTTCACTACTCTCCTTCAGTTGAACACAACGGATCCTCTCTCTCTTCCACTGTCAGCAGATCTGCTCTCTCAGGGCCAGCTTCTACATCCGAACCCGGAGAGGCTACATCTGATGGCCTGGAGGCTGAGAGGTCTAGGTACCTAGAACAGGGTTGTTCTCAGAGGGTAGTGGAAACATTGCTCCAGGCTAGGAAGCAGACTACCAACAGCACCTACAGAAGGATCTGGGAGAAGTTTACCGCCCTCTCTCAACAAGGTTGGGACATATCTTCTCTGACAGCTCCTCAAATCCTGGAATTTCTGCAGTCAGTCCTAGAGAAGGGTCTTCGATCCAGTACCCTGAAGGTCCAGATTTCAGCCTTATCCGCCCTGACCTAGGTCAAATGGGCACATGATCCTCTGGTTATCCAATTTCAGAGGGCCTGCCTTAAACTAAGGCCACCTAGGAAACCATCATTCCTAGCATGGGACCTCTCAGTTGTCCTGGAAATACTGTCTAATGATCCATTCTCTCCGCTCGACAACATTTCCCTTTGGAACCTGACGCTTAAAGTCTAATTTCTGATTGCTATCACTTCAGCAGATAGGGTCTCAGAGATGCAAGCCTTGATGGCCAAAGAACCGTATCTAGTTGTCTACCCGGACAAGATAGTTCTAAACCTTCAGATCATTTCGTACCTAAGGTATCCTCCTCATTTCACTTTAATCAGGAGATCAAACTTCCAGCCCTTATCACAGATCAAGGTGATCCTCTGGATGTCAGGGGCAACATCCTGAAGTACCTCTCAGCAACAGAATCGATCAGGAGATCGGAGAACCTCTTAGTCATCCCATACGGCCATAGAAAAGGTCAGGCGGCCTCGGCTCACACCCTCGCTTAATGGCTGGTGAAGACTATCAAAAAGGCATACTCACTGAGTGAGCAACAGATTCCGGAGGGCTTAAAGGCACATTTCACCAGGGCAGTGGCAACTTCTTGGGCAGCCTATTGTAGGGTCTCGGGAGAGACTATTTTTAAGGCGGCTACCTGGTCTTCCAGAAACACCTTTGTCACATTATAGGGTGGATTCTGCACAACTTTCAACAGTAGATTTGGGAAGGGCCGTAATTCAGCCAACTCCTCTGTTTCTTGTTAATAAATGTATTTTTCTTGCATTCCCACCCAGTCTGCGAGTTACTCCCCAGAGTGTATGCTGCCATGATGCGACAGGAAAATGGAAAATTGTATACTTACCTTTCCGTAATTTTCCTTTCCTGTCGCATCTTCATGGCAGCATACAATAAACCCACCCATAGAAGGTTATTAATATATATACGGAGAATGCTGGGGCAGGGGCCGTAGCTTCATCTTATAGTTATGTGGTCCTATCAGGTTGTGAAGGCGGAGTCACAACCCAGAGTGTATGCTGCCATGAAGATGCGACAGGAAAGGAAAATTACGGAAAGGTAAGTATACAATTTTCCATTTTTCTTCCTCTAGATGTCTTCAGTCTGATGGCCAACATCACTCAGTCTACATTTTTTGGTCAATGAAAAGAGAAACAGCATGGTGATTAGCTCATTTCCTTGTCACTCTTTCTTTTTTTCGCTCCTATTAAAATACATTTAAAGTTTATTTCCATTTTTGCAGCCAAACTGGGATAATGGCAGCGTGATGCGCATTCGTGATTGCGGAGGGATCAGGCCTGTCGGGGACGGACAATGGCTGCATATGATGGGCACAAGTGGCTGCATTTGACGGGCACAAGTGGCTGTATATGATGGGTACAAGTGGCTGCATATGATGGGCACAAGTGGCTGCATATGATGGGCACAATGGCTGCATATGATGGGCACAGTGGCTGCATTTGACGGGCACAAGTGGCTGCATATGATGGGCAGAAGTGGCTGCATTTGATGGGCACAATGGCTGCCTTTGATGGGCACAGTGAGGCTGCAATTGATTGGGGGGTTTCAGTATTTTTAAGTTTGTTTGCGCCCCCCCAAAAAATTTTGAGCACCAGCAGCCACTACAGGTATTCATATAATTTTTGGTTTATTTGGATATTCCCTATGGATATTTTGATATGAGTTTTGATTGTAGGCCTTCCTTTTTTTAGACGGGCAACCATACCAATTGAGGCAATCAATCTCTGCTTTCCAAAATAACATAGCATTTACCCAATTGTGGCCATGGGGATTTTCTTTAAGTGAGTGTATTTCTTCCTGGCCTACTTCTGAGCTTGTTATCCGCGGTCAGCTAAATGGAGATTTAGCACTTCGTTCTTGTTGTTTTTTCAGGTGGGGACATATTTTATCCTGGTACCCTGGGTTGAGTTACATATACAGTATACTGAACACATTGTCTTCTTTGTCACCAGCCGCCTATTACCATCTCGTTGTAATATCTATATCTATATATTTATTTTTTGTATGTTTTTTTAGTCAGGCTGATTTCCTTTGCCGCCAAGATACATAATATCCTGAAGAAGCTTATTAATGTGAAATGCGTCGACCACTTGGACATATCAGCAAAGCTAACATGTCTTTTGTACATATATGGCCTAATGGTTGTATGGGATTTGGTTTCACATGGTTTTAATTAGACCGTTTTAATATTTGTATATTTAATATAATGGCTTCATTCTATGTCACATATATCCACCACTGCCCTTTTACTTCAGAATTTAATGAAGCTGAGAATAAACAAATGTTTACCTTTTGACATGCTAAGATAATGTCACACTCACTACCCATTTGCTATTGCCAAGCCTGAGGTATCCAGAGTCTTTCCTTCCAGCAGAAAATCTTTAATTAGTTCACATATAACAGGTGGCATCTCTCTTGTGTTACTGTCACTCAATGACATTTGCAGGCCTAGCACTGATAAAGGTAGGAACAGCAACATAGTTGAAATGACACTGGCTCTCTGGCATCATGTCACTGCCTATTAAAGGGAAATGATCACTCTGTAGCCTAGTATTAAAGAAAAACCCACATGTCTGACTGGAGGGAGTATGGCTGTTGTCTGGCATTACTCCTGGAAAGCACTGACCATCTGATTAATGACATTTTGTTTCTAAGTCACTCACAAAGATCATGTCATGCCATTCATGCCATATCCCCAAGGTACACACATTTGACATAAAGAGTAAAATAAACTAATGGTCAAAAAAGGAATGACATTCCATTTGTATACTTCTAGACACATTTGGCAGTGATACAAAAGTCTAGAGCATGATGGGAATATCTGGATCCAAACTGGCACAAAAAAAATTATTTGCAACAATAGTCAAAAGGAAGTTGGGGAAATTGTGATCATGAGGCAAACAGACTCTCAAAGATGCTTAGAAATAGTCAAACAGTAGTACATATTCCAAAGATCCAAGGGTTGACAGAAATATGTACAACAAAGATTGTTTCTCAAAAAAAAAACATGTCCCCCGATTTAAATCCATTTTCCATTACAATGAACGCCGACCTGCACGTAAAAAAAACTCGCTGCCTGTCAGACACGACCAGTTCCATCGCTTGTTAGGCACCAATTAACAGCACCACTTCCCTCAGCATCTAAATAAACCGAGGGGGGTAGCTGGGATCTGGAGCCCGCCCTCTTAAAGGGGGCTTCCACATTCCAATAAGCTACCCCACACACACCTACAACCACAGGGCCTGGTCTCTGGGGAGGAGGCCTTTGTCCTCATCAACATGGGGACAAGGTGCTTTGCCGGGGAGGACCCCCCCATGTCGAGGGCATGTGGTATGGTTCAGGAAGAGAGGCCACTTGCTCGCCTCCCCCCCATTCCTGGCCTGCTAGGCTGCATGCTCAGATAAGGGTCTGGTGTGGATTTTGGGAGGGACTCCAAGCCATTTTTGTGGTGTGGGGTTCCCCTTAACCGCTTCAATACCCGGCCATTGTCATATGACGCCCACAAGGTGGATCCCATCCTGGGTGGGCGTCATATGACGTCCTCGGATTCCCGGCCGGGTCACCCGCGATTGCCCGTTAAAACAACGGGACCGGGCGGGACCGTGGAGCTGTGTGTGTAAACACACCGCTCCACGTCCTGTCAGTGGGGAGGAGACCGATCATGTGATCCCAGTACGGAGGATCACATGATCGGTCTCCTCCCCTTAAGTCCCTCCCCCTACAGTTAGAATCACTCCTAATTAGGGACACACATTAACCCCTCCAGCGCCCTCTAGTGTTAACCCCTTCCCTGACAGTCACATTTACACAGTAATCATTGCAATTTTATAGCAACGATCGCTGTGTAAATGTGAATGGTTCCAAAAATGTGTCAAAAGTGTCCGAAGTGTCCGCCGCAATGTCGCAGTCACGAAAAAAAAATCGCAGATCCCCGCCATTACTAGTAAAAAAAAAAAAAAAAAAATTCAATAAATCTATCCCCTATTTTGTAGACGCTATAACTTTTGCGCAAACCGATCAATATACGCTTATTGCGATTTTTTTTTACCCTTAAAATCCATACCCGACTGAAGGGCCTGGTAAGGATTATGGGGGGGGGGGCGAACCCCACACATTTTTTTCAATGCTGGCTCTTTTGTTTACATTCTGTTGTCAGTGGGAAATCCCCGCTGACAGCAGGGATGACTCGTCATTGTTAGGACGCTGGTGGGTTCATTTTTTTCCACTCATAGCTTTATAGGATAACATTTTAGCTGGGAATTGATTTCTGTGAGCAGATGCATGGACAATTACCCATTTTAATGTCTTTATACTTAAAAATGGGTAGTCTGACGATAATTACCTTCTTGTGGCACTGTCAGGGAACACACGTGTATTAGGGATAGTTTACATTATTAGCTGGACTTAGATTTTAAATTTTGCCAAGTAGCCTAATAGCATTATGTCATATTATGTACATAATATCATAGCATAGACCAAATGCATACATTTGTATAGTTTATTACATATGAATCACATAGTAACATAGTAACATGTGAGTACATGACAACAACAATAATAAAAACACCAGACTCTGAGATCCATGTTCACATCATTGTACCAAGACCAAGAACACATTGGTATAGGCCAGTAAGACAATGTTTAAAAATATTTAATAACACCCTTGGATTGTATAATCATACTGTAGGCACCTATATAGTTCAACGCACTTCATGGATAAAAGCCAATCTTCAGGAGCAGATGCAATATTGGTATCTATAAACATATTGTAAAATTATAATAGGGCTAGCCAAAGAGGGAGGAAAAGAAAAAAAGGTGTAAATAATTAGGATGATAACCATGAATCACCCATTGGTTACTTACAGATAATCTGTGAGTCTAGGTGACAGCACCGAGGGCTGGGAACGACTGGGGGAGAAGCCATTATCAGTTCTGCGAGCTGAGGCGGTGAACCCAAGAGGCAAAAAGATGGAAAGCCAGCAGGAAACAGACATAGGCCGCATGCTTCACCTAAAGTCCCAGTCTCTCTCCTTATGCAAATTGCAAATAGGGATGGAGGCACTTGACGTTCCATGTCCTGGCCTCATATAAAGTCCCAAATCTTTTTTCCTTTATCAATTAATTAGGGATGGAAGCATGCTATCTTTATTTACTATATCTTTGGTATTGTCCATTAACAGTATTAGCACAGTTAACATTAGTTCCTTGTAGTTCCACTGTAATTGGGCTTTTACATCAGACAAGTTTAGGGGAGTGGTTATGTTCAACATCATATGCCCACCATTTTGGCACGTTTCATCCATTCAGTGTTCTGTGGGTTTGGGTGTGGGTGTTTTGAGTTATGGGTATTGACTGGGGATCGCAGTCCCAGGAGCTGCGATGCTAGCTGGGAGCCCTCCCCTTCCCTCTCCGCCTCTGGTGACGCGGGGGCTCGGGTGGACATCCCAATGCTCATCCACGCCCCCAGTGCCGGGTGTATGTTTCCTGCTGGCTTTCCATATTTTTGCTTCTAGGATTCACAGTCTCAGCTCCCGGGACTGATGATGCCTTCTCCCCCAGTCGGTCCCAGCCCTCGGTGCTGTCACCTACACTCACAGATTATCTGTAAGTAACCAATGGGTGATTCATGGTTATCATCCTAATTATTTACACCTTTTTTTCTTTCCCTCCCTCTTATTATCCATGAAACGCATTGAGCTTTAAAGATGCCTACAGTATGATTATACAATCCAAGAGTGTTAATAAATAC
Source organism: Lithobates sylvaticus (assembly GCA_028564925.1). Classification (NCBI taxonomy): domain Eukaryota; kingdom Metazoa; phylum Chordata; class Amphibia; order Anura; family Ranidae; genus Lithobates; species Lithobates sylvaticus. Next base: position 112,990,575 of record CM053036.1, read on the forward strand.
TTTCAAACATTGTTTTATTGGTCTTGGTACAATGATGTGAACGTGGATCTCAGAGTCTTGTGTTTTTTTGTTATTGCTGTTAATGTCATGTACTCACATGTTACTACGTTACCTTGTTACTATGTGATTCATATGTAATATGGCACGACTGGACAAAAGGATGTTACCTTATGTCGCTTTGCCTTTTGGCCACTAGGGGAGAGCAGCGTGTGCCCAGAGCCAATGAGAATGCTCAGCTGGCGCGATGACCGCCTGGCACCCATGATCACATTAGCGCAAACCAATCAATATACGCTTATTGTGATTTCTATTACCAAAAATATGTAGAAGAATACATATCGGCCTTAACCCCTTCCCTGCCAGGGACATTTATACAGTAATCAGTGCATTTTTTTAGCACTGATCGCTGTATAATTGTCAGTGGTCCCAAAAATGTTTTAAAAGTGTCCAATTTGTCCGCCACAATATCACAGTCCAAACAGAAATCGCAGATCACCGCCATTACTAAAAAAATGCCATAAATCTATCCCCTATTTTGTAGACGCTATAACATTAGCGCAAACCAATCAATATTATTATAACAAAAATATGTACATTTTTTAGAAAAAAAATTGGGGATATTTATTATAACAAAAAGTACAAAATAAATTGTGTTTTTTTCAAAATTGTCACTCTTTTTTTGTTTATCACGCAATAAATAATAACCACAGAGATGATCAAATACCACCAAAAGAAAGCTCTATTTGTGGTAAAAAAAAGGTTGTCAAATTTGTTTAGGTACAATGTGGCACGACTGCGCAATTGTCAGTTAAAACGACGCATTGCCGTATCGCAAAAAATGGGCTGTCATTGAGCAGACAAATCTTCCGGGGCTGAAGTTATTTTTCATTATATACCCACCAGACACTCCCTGTTCGTGTTGCCTAATTCGGCCGCATACTTCATATAAAGTCCCAAACTCTCTCCTTATGCAAATTGCAAATAGGGATAGGGATAGGGATGGAGGCATGTGTAGTTCCATGTCCTGGCCTCATCTAAAGTCCCAAACCTTTTTTCCTTTATCAACTTCAAGGTAGATACAAGGAGGCAAAATCCTACAGACCAGGAACAGATTACAAGGGGAACTGGAGAAGTACCCAATCTTCATTGATGAAGCCTTAAAAATTGAAGGCGCCTGTCCTGGGATAACAGCAGAAGTCCTCTTAATGATGCGCTCATCCAGGGGGTGCCTGTGGTAGCCAGACTAAAGCTTTGCGCACACACCTGGATGGATATTATTCAGGATCAGTAGGCCATAATGGCTATATTGGTGTGGCATTTGTGGGAGTTTAGGGATGTACACATTCTGATCACTTCCAGACAGCCAGGCCACTGGATTTGATGACAAAGCAAAATATTCTGGTCCAGTTTGTAGTCGAATGAATTAAAAAATAAGCTTGTGAAAGTTCCAAGCGCCCAGAGGAGATGAGGATTCTGTTCACCTCTGTTCCTAGTAAAAACAAAAAACAAGCACAAAAAGTTGGAGTTCGAGTTAAAGAATCCCCAATCAATTCTATTATTGATAAATCAGGGAGATCGGATGCTCTCTGTAGGTTTATCAGACACCTACTTACACATCCCAATCCATCCTGCATTTCGATGCCTTCCCTTCAGTCTGTCCACCTCCCCCAGAACATCCACAAAGGTCATACTGTCTGCCATAGCGAGAGGATGAGAACATACCACTACTTGGATGGCATCCTTCTGCTAGCCTGTGATCGGGAGATGCTTATCCAGGATTGGGATGCTCTGCTACACAATCTACAAAATTTTGCAGTAGCTAATCAATTGGAAGAAGAGCTTCCTCTGCTCATCTCAAAGAATGATGAGTCATATTTGGATAAACAGAAAAATTCAGTAGAACTTCTATGAGGGTATGATCTGTCCTCTGATATAGAATGTTAAAGGTGCTTTGTGAGAAAAGTCTCTTCCAGCAGAACAGTGCCTGAGTATTCTTGGGTCTTCCTCATTGACCAATTGTTTCTGAATGGAACATTCTTACGTCAGATGCCAGCCAGAAAGATTGGAGGGGTGCATTTCAAGAAGCAGGCTGCTTAAGATTATGGGATGTTCATTGCACAAGGCATAATATCGAATGCTCTCGAACTGAGAGCAGCGATCAAGGCCCTTTTGGCAGTCACACCTTTTATAAGAGGAACAAGAATTGTACTGTGCCTGGACAACAAAATGGCAGTTACATACATACAGAGGTGGGGGGGGGGGGGACAAGGAATTGCGACTGTTAGTCGAATGAGCTCAGATTCATCTAAAAGACCTGAGGGCAGTCTGTATGCCTGCAACTCAAAATCAGTTAGCAGACTTGTTGAACCGCACCTTCTTATCAAACAATGAGTGGTCCCTCTGAATTCTGAAGGGGGGGGGGGGTCTCCCCAGGGGGATCTAGCGACAACTCCCTGGAATATGAAATGTGTCAGAATCCTAGTGAAATGCATCATACCCAGCATTGGAAGGATAGACTTCTTAGACTGCCAATGGAAATTCCAGTATGGATAATAGCAATTATACTATTTTACCCGAGGAGGATCTGGTGTCCATCTCTCCTACAGTTGAGCATTGAGTCACTACTGCCTCTGCCAGTGATGCCAGATCTGCTCTCTCAAGATCAGTTATGCCACCCAGCCCCCAGAGACTACATTTGATGGCATGGAAGTTGAGAGGCTGAGGCTACTTATCACCAGAACCAACCAAAGTTCCTACAGTTCTTACAACTGGGGCTGGACCAGAGCTTAGGTTCAAAAACCTTTAAAGTTTCAGCCTTGTATGCACTTACTGGGGTTTAATGGGCCATTAACCTATAGATAATCAGAGGCAACTCCATGAATAGAGTAGTACCGATTGTCTCATGAGGCTATTTGGCAAAGTCAGCAACATGGTCCTCCAACAACACCTTCAATACGCTTTATTAGGTGAACCTGGCTAAGCTCACGACAGTAGGTAGAATTTCAAACCATTGAGCCGAGTCTGTCTTTTATTTATAGTTAACCAGTCCTATCATGTTGCAGGTGCAGAGCCACAAACACATTGGGGGTTATTTACGAAAGGCAAATCCACTTTGCACTACAAGTGCAAACTACAAGTGCAAACTACAAGTGCAAAGTGCCCTTGAAATTGCACCGCAAGTGCACTTGGAAGTACAGTCGCTGTAAATCTGAGGGGTAAATCTGAAATGAAGGAAAGCTCTGCTGATTTTATCATCCAATCATATGCAAGCTAAAATTTTTTTTTTTTATTTACCTTGCATGTCCCCCTCGGATCCACAGAGACTGCCCTTCCAAGTGCACTTTCAGTGCAATTTCAAGTGCACTTTGCACTTGTAGTTTGCACTTGTAGTGCAAAGTGGATCTGCCTTTCGTAAATAACCCCCATTGTATGCTGCCATGAAGATGCACCGGGCAAGGAAAATTACAGAAAGGTGAGTATACAATTTAACATTTTCTAGATGTGCCCTTTAAGATAGCAAATCTCCACTTTTTGAGTTCAGGCCCATTAATACCATGCTGTTGCAGTAATAACACCTTGGTGCATTGCGGTATTATTCTTTTTGAATGGCACCCAAACTCATCTGCCAAACAACTTGTGTTACAGCACAGTGTAAAGCATGACAATCCACTAACATGTGTTGCAGTTAGAAATGAGCCGAACACCCCCCCCCCCCCCGGGGGTTCCCAGCAGAACATGCGAACAGGCAAAAAATTTGTGCGAAGACGCGAACACCATTAAAGTCTATGGGACACGCACATGAAAAGACAAAAGTGCTAATTTTAAAGGCTTATATGCAAGTTATTGCCAAAAAAATTGTTTGAGCACTTGGGTACTGCCCCAGGGAACATGTAGCAATGCAAAAAAAAGTTTTAAAAACTACCGTTTTTTCAGGGGCAGTGATTTGGGGGTCCCGCAAAATCTATACCAGACTCTTATACGAGCATGCAACCTGGCAGGCCGCAGAAAAAGGGAGGGATGAGAGAGTGCTCCTCCCCTGCTGAAATGTACCAGGCCACATGCCCTCAACATGGGGAGGGTGCTTTGGGGTCCCCTCAAAACACCTTGTCCCCATTTTGCTTCTCTCATTCATTACACTATGTACGGACTGCATAGTAGGCTGCTTACATAGTGATGGGCGTGGACTTAGCCCCCTGAGCCATAATTGGCCAAAGGCACCCTGCCTTTGGCTAAGTATGGCTCTCTCAGCAGAGCAGGCTGTGATTGGCCAAATTATGCAAGTCAGGTGCATGCTTTGGCCAATCATAAGATGCCAATGCACTGCGATCTCACAGTGCATTATGGTGCACTCTGTGGCACGAACGTCCCATAATGTTCTAAATTCGGCAACATGAACATTGGGCTCATCCCTAGGTGAAAAGAGGGGGGGCTAAAGAAAGAAAATTAATGCAGCCACCACATCAAAGGATTGGTAAGCTGCAAATATTATACATTTTTGGTTTTAGGTTCTGTTTCATTGTGTGAGGAGAATATTCATGATATGCACCATACTACAGCTACAAAGTTGATAATACAAATGACCAAAGAACATTCATCCTTATCAACCCTTATTTCCCATTAACTATAAGACAACAGTTCATAGACATGACTTTGTTCACATGTAGCCAAAAAGTGACTTAGCAGCTGCTGTTCATCTGTCACTGCATTCAAGGCACCTTCAAGACATAAGTGGAAACAGTTGGTAAATGAACTTCAGAGAGATTAATTAGGCATGAAATGAGTAAACTGTCCCCATTCTGTAACAGAAGAAATTCCAATGTCACATGAGATCTCAGTGGCCGAATCCTATTGAATCGAGTGTCAAACAGTGGCAGAGTCAGTGAGATAGGGAATTTTTACCTATTTTGCAGGGCATTTTATAATTCATGGCAAGGTCATTTTAAGTGAAACCTGAGCTAATGTGCAAATAATGCAGTGACGTTCTGCAAATATTTTTTTAACTTTGCCAAAACATTTTATTTAGAATCTATAGTATTTTTTGATAAACGAATTAGTTTGATATATATATATATATATATATATATATATATATATATATATATATATATATATATAGCGGGGAAACGTTTTTTTTGATCCCCTGTAGATTTTGTAAGTTTGCACACTTACAAAGAAATTAAGGGTCTATCATTTTTATCATAGGTATATTTTAAATGATAGAGACAGAATATCAACCATAGTCAGCATTTTTCTTCCCCCAAACATGACGAGTCCCCCTCCTTAAGAAGGTACATGTACAGTCAAGCCAATGAACATCTATTGGCTTGACTGCACATGTGGTCAGATGAAACCAAAATTGAGCTCTTTGGTATTAACTCGACTTGCCATGTTTGGAGGAAGAAAAATGCTGACTATGACCCTAAGAACACCTTCCCTACAGTCAAGCACGGAGGTGGAAACATTATGCTTTGGGGCTGTTTCTCTGTTTAAGGTACAGGCCGACTTTGCTGCATTGAGGGGCCATGTATTGTCAAATCTTGGATAAGAACCTTCTTCCCTCAGCCAGAAAACTGAAAATGGGTTGTTGTTGGGTCTTCCAGCATGACAATGACCCAAAACATACTGCCAAGGCAACAAAGGAGTGGCTCAAGAAGAAGCACATTAGGGTCATAGAGGGGTCCAGTCAATTTCCAGACCTTAATCCTATAGAAAATGTATGGAGGGAGCTGAAACTTTGAGTTGCCAATAGACAACCAAGAAACCTTAAGGATTAGAGAAGATCTGTAAAGAAGGGTGGACCAAAATCCCTCCTGAGATGTGTGCAAACCTGGTAACCAATTACAAAAAATGTCTGATCTCTGTGCTTGCCAACATGGATTTCTCCACCAAGTACTAAGTCATGTTTTGCTTGGGGATCAAATAGTTATATTATTCACTGAAGTGTAACTCAAGTTATAACATTTGGATCATGTGTTTTTCCTGGATTTTTGGTTGACATGTTTCTATCATTTAACCACTTCAGCCCAGGAAGGATTTACCTCCTTCCTGACCAGGCCATTTTTTTTTTTGCGATATGGCACTGCGTCGCTTTAACTGACAATTGCACGGTTGTGCGATGCTGTACCCACTGCCCAGGGCCGTCTTTAATATTGATTGGACCCTGAACAAACATTTTCCTGGGGCCTTTCCCATCATTACACAGGACTCCCTCCCCATACTACCCAAATCACTACATAGGTCCCCCATAAATACAGGACCCCCTCCCACATCAATACACAGGACCCCCTCCCCCATACTATGCCCATCACTACACAGGCCCCCTCCCCAATATTACCCCCCATTATTACATAGGATCCCTTCCCCATAATACCCCCACCATTACACAGCCCTCCCCCTCCATACTACATTGACAATCATTAAGCATCAGTGCATTGCTGTTTCTGCAGAAAGGAGGGGTAGTGCTGAGGGTGGAGAAGCAGGAAGGGGGTTATTGTTGGGGGTGAAGAGGCAGGGAGAGGGGTTATTGTTTAGGGTGGGGAGGGGGTTATTATTAAGGGTGGAGAAGCGGGAGGGGGTTATTATTGAGGGTGGAGAAGTAGGGAGGGGGGTTATTGGGGGTGGAGGGGCAGGGAGGGGGGTTATTATTGAGGGCAGAGAATCGGGGAGGGGGTTATAGTTTAGGGTGGAGAAGCAGGGAGGGGGTTATTATTGAGGGTAGAGAAGCAGGGAGGTGGGTTATCGGGAGTGGAGAGGCAGAGATAGGGGTTATTGTTGTGGGTGGAGAGGCAGGGAGAGCGGTTACTGTTGAGGGTAGAGAAGCAGGGAAGGGGGTTATTGGGGGTGGAAAGGCAGAGATTGGGGTTCTTGTTGGAGGTAGGAGGCAGGGGGAGGGGTTATTGTTTAGGGTGGAGAAGCGGGGAGGGGGGTTATTATTGAGGGTGGAGAAGCAGGGAGGGGGGTTATTGTTGAGGGTGGATAAGCGGGGAGGGGGGTTATTGTTGAGGGTGGAGAAGCAGGGAGGGGGTTATGGTTGAGGGGAGGGGGGTTATTGTTGAGGGTGAAGAAGCAGGGAGGGGGTTATTGTTGAGGGTGGGGAAGCAGGGAGGGGGGTTATTGTTGAGGATGGAGAAGCCGGGAGGAGGGTTATTATTGAGGGTGGAGAAGCAGGGAGGGTGGTTATTGGGGGTGGAGAGGCAGGGATTGGGGTTATTTTTGGGGGAGGAGAGGCAGGGATTGGGGTTATTGTTGAGGATGGAGAAGCAGGGGGGGTTATTGTTGAGGATGGAGAAGCAGGGGGGGTTATTATTGAGGGTAGAGAAGTGGGGAGGGGGGTTATTGTTGAGGATGAAAAAGCAGGGAGGGGGGTTATCATTGACGGTAGAGAGACAGGGAGGGGGTTATTGGGGGTGAAGAGGCAGGGATTAGGGTTATTGTTGAGGGTGGAGAGGCAGGGAGGGGGGTTATTGGGGGTGAAGAGGCAGGGATATTGGGGTTATTGTTGGGGGTGGAGGCAGGGAGAGGGATTATTGTTTAGGGTGGAGAAGCGCGGAGGGGGTTATTATTAAAGGTTGAGAAGTAGGGAGGGGAGGTTATTGTTAAGGTTGGAGAAGCGGGGAGGGGGTTATTGTTGAGGGTGGAGAAGCAGGGAGGTGGGGTTATTGTTAAGGGTGGAGAAGTGGGGAGGGGGATTATTGTTGAGGGTGAGGAAGCAGGGAGGGGGGGTTATTGTTGAGAGTAGAGAAGCAAGGAGGGGGTTATTGTTGAGGGTGGAGAGGTGGGGAGGGGGGTTATTGTTGAGGGTGGAGAGTCAGGGAGGGGGTTATGGTTGAGGGTGGAGAAGCGGGGAGTGGGGATTTGGTAAGGGTGGAAAAGCAGGGAGGGGGTTATTATTGAGTGTGGAGAGGTGGGGGAGGGGTGTTATTGCTGAGCCAACAGCTGTCAATTACTGCCCTGCACTACAACACCCAGCAGCCCTGCCCTCCCCCTCCAAGAAGTTCCGCAGCAGCAGCCACTCACTGTCCTGCACTACAACACCCAGTAGCCCTGCCCTCCCCACCTCCAAGAAGCTCTGCAGCAGCAGCCAATCACTGCCCTGCATTACAACACCCAGCAGCCCTTCCCTCCAAGAAGTTCTGCAGCAGCAGCCACTCACTGTCCTGCACTACAACACCCAGTAGCCCTGCCCTCCCCACCTCCAAGAAGCTCTGCAGCAGCAGCCAATCACTGCCCTGCATTACAACACCCAGCAGCCCTTCCCTCCAAGAAGTTCTGCAACAGCAGCCAATCACTGCCCTGCACTACAACACCCAACGCATAGCAGCCCCCCCCAAAAAGTTCTGCAGCAGCAGCAGCCAATCACTGCCCTCCAACAATGAATAGGACCTGGGCAGATGCCCTGCGTTAAAGAATGCCCTGGCTGTACCCAAACAAAATTGATGTCCTTTTTTTTATCACAAATAGAGCTTTCTTTTGGTGGTATTTGATCACCTCTGCGGTTTTTATTTTTTGCGCTATAAACAAAAAAAGACAGACTATTTTGAAAAAAAGCAATATTTTGGACTTTTTGCTATAATAAATATTCCCAAAAAATATATAAAACAAAATGTCTTCCTCAGGCCAATATGTATTCTTCTACATATTTTTGGTAAAAAAAATCGCAATAAGTATATATTGATTGGTTTGCGCAAGTTATAGCGTCTACAAAATAGGGGATAGATTTATGGCATTTTTATTATTCTTATTTTTTTTCACTAGTAATGGCGGCAATCTGCGATTATTATTGGGACTGCAATATTGCGGCGGACAGATCGGACACTTTTCACACTATTTTGGGCCCATTGACATTTATACAGCGATCAGAGCTTTGAATAGCCATTGATTACTGTATAAATGTCACTGGCAGGGAAGGGGTTAACATTAGGGGCGATCAAGGGATTAAATGTGCTACCTAGGGAGTGATTCTAACTGTGGGGGAATGGGACTGGCTGGGTGAGGAGTCTGATCGTTGTTCCTAAGCAGTAGGAACAACAGATCGCTCTCCTCACCCCTGACAGAATGTAGACTTGTCTGTTTACATTGACGGATCTACGTTCTCTCCTTCTCAGAAGCAATCGTGGGTAGCCGACGGCGATCGCCGGCCACGCGCACAGGCTTAAAGTGCCCGCTGTACAGCTACGGCGATTTGTGCAGGAGTGCCATTCTGCCGCCGTCAATCAACGGCGGGCGGGCGGCAATCGGTTACATACACCTATGATAAAAATTATAGACCCTTAATTTTTTTGTAAGTGGTCAAACTTAAAAAATCTACAGGGGATCAAATATTTGTTTTCCCCACTATATATCTATATATATATATATATATGTATACTAGATATAATTTCCAAGCATAACACTTTCCCGTAAACAATTTGAGGACGACCTACACAGTGCTTCCCAAATTACTAGAACACTAAAGGCTTTTAAGAGAGTATCATTTGTTCAGTGGGTCAGTCTAAACATTTGTTGGAAAAGTCAGACGAATGCATCAGTTGTTAAGCATTCAACAAGGACAATTCTTTCCAGGTTCCTTTGTAGTGCTCGGTCTCCAGTTCCAGACGACTGGCTTTCAAACATGTAGATGCCATTCAAAAAAGGAAGAACTCCGGACAGCCGCACACCGAGAAAATAAAATCCAAAAAGTTTATTTAAAAGCAAAAAACACTGCAATCCATACACGGCAAAAAAGGGGGGTACAGAGCTGACGCGTTTCGCACCACAACTAGTGCTTACTCATAGCTCATGAGCTATGAGTAAGCACTAGTTGTGGTGCGAAACGCGTCAGCTCTGTACCCCCCTTTTTTGCCGTGTATGGATTGCAGTGTTTTTTGCTTTTAAATAAACTTTTTGGATTTTATTTTCTCGGTGTGCGGCTGTCCGGAGTTCTTCCTTTTTTGATTTCCAATCATTGTGCTATTAGCCAGCACCTGGGGCTCCCACACAGGAGCAGGAGCATTCGCTTGGGAAGGAGAGTCTTGGAGCAGTGGTTGTTTGTTTCTCATGTAGATGCCATTCCACCAAATTATCAAGCTCTAATTAAAAACAATACTTTTCTAGGAATCTCATTCATAATGCTTCCATAATATATAGTGCACAGAAGTATGTATTTGTTAAAATGCAATTTAAAATAAAACCATAAAGACCTGGCTACATTAATAAGTCTGTAAGTGTTCTGATATATACAGTACATACTTACATGTACACCTAGGAAATCCATTTAGGTAACAAATGTGTGGTTTTCTCTCTACACTACATTTCTGGGGTTTATAAAACAATCTTCAACAATGCATTACCTATATTACAGCTTACGTCGTTTTCTGTAAGTTATTAAAGTTATTAAGAGGAAACCTTTCATCAGCGCAATAGGTAGGCTGCCACTGCTTGCTTCTTCTAAAAATACTACATGCTTTGTGTTATTGCTGATGGTTTTTGCCTTTAATACTTTCTGAGTCACTGACCTTGAACAAATCTAGATATAAGAAAATGTGAATTGTATCTAATTTTCATTGGATGCATGCATGTTACAGGACTGTGGTTCACAACGTTCTTTCAGGCCTTGCTGTTTATCGGTGCTTTCTGTTTGTCCGTTCTGACCAGCCGACCTTTTGTGACCTTCTGAGCGATGTTTCCCGTGCGTACTCGTCGCCGAGTTCGTGCTGTACGCGGAATTGGTGTCGGGCTTTTAGCTTTGACCCAAGACCCGTCCATGAACAGAGTGACGAGGAGTATGTGGACCAAGAATTGGTTGCTTCAGCGTGACCAGTTCTCGCACATGCCTTTGCTTCGTGAGATCCGGGAGAATAATCCTGATGATTTCAGGAACTTTCTCAGGATGACGGACCCCGATTTTCACCGTCTTTTGGCTTTGCTGACCCCCTTTATCAGCCGGCAGGATACCTGCATGAGACAAGCCATTACTCCGGAGCAGAGGCTTGTTGCCACGTTGAGGTACTTGGCGACAGGGAGAAGTCTTCAGGATTTGAAGTTCTCTTCAGGTATCTCTCCCCAGGCCCTGGGAATCATTATTCCAGAGACCTGTTCTGCCATCATTCAGGTCCTGCAGGAGGACTATATTAAGGTAACATTTCTACTTTACTATTCCCTTCTATGTATGCTCTGTTTGCTATGACTTGTATTTTTGACCTCCTTCCCTAATTACCATGATTGCAATATGTTCTAATATGCTGTGCCCCTTTTCTCCTTCATGCATTTTTCCCTTCACTTACCTCACCAGCATGCTCTTCTGCCCCAATAGACACCTATGGCCTAGTCACTTAAGCAATGTCTTTTGTCTGCTGCATAGTATTGTTTGCCCCAAAACACCCCCTAAAATATGCACAAATGTTTGCTGTGTGGTTTACTTCATGTAGAGCCCCCTTTTTTTGTTTCTTTTGGTGGGGGGGGGGGCAAACTCATTAGGAACCCCTCCCCCAACTGCTCTGTCAGATGGTACCAATCCTTTATCTGCTGGCTTTCCCAAGGTCCATACACACTATATACCTACCTCTTTATAGTGCGCATCTTTAGGGATGAATTCAGCAAAGCATGTAGTGCAAGGGACTGCCTCCATACATTCCATTTCCTATTTTTTTGTCTTCTTTCCCTCCTATTAGCTTGCTTGGTAATTTAATAATGTCACACTGTGCCTGCCTTTTTTGGGGGGGGGGGGGTTGAAATGTTATTTGATCTTTCCTGTGGCCTGCCAATAGTGTTAAGTACAGAGGGTCTGGCCAAACTAGCCCACATTATTGAGCCATTTGCCAATCAATGAAGTGCAGAGGGTTAGCTGTCCACCACCCCCCCCCCAAAACCCCTAGTTATTGCCAATGGCCCATCAGAAGTGGGGGGATTGATGGGGGGGTGAGTAATCTGTGAAGGGGAGCCTCTACTTTTCTGTGCAAATACTTTCCAGCCTCCAATTTTAGACAATGCTCTTGTTCCAAGATGTTGATTGTCTAATCTGCTTGCAATGTTTAGGTGCAAAGTGACTAATTTTTTTTTCTTGTTTCACTCCACAGTTCCCTTCCACGCCACAGGAATGGCAGACTGTGGCCTCCCACTTTGCCAGCCGTTGGGACTTTCCTAACTGCGGAGGGGCAATTGATGGGAAACACGTCCGCATCGTCCCACCGCCCAACTCGGGGTCCTACTATTATAATTATAAAGGGTTTAATAGTGTAGTGATGTTGGCGGTGGTGTCGGCAACATACGAGTTTATGTATGTGGACGTGGGGATGAACGGCCGGATATCGGATGGTGGGGCCATTACGCACACGGAGTTCTACTGGCGTCTCCAAAGTGGCAGTCTGTGCTTGCCACCTCCAGAGGAGAATGCCGAAGGACTCCCCTTCGTCTTTGTCGCAGATGAAGCGTTTGCGTTGACTCCCCATGTGATGAGGCCGTTCCCGATGAGGACCCTCACCCGGACCAGAGGGTCTTCAACTACAGGCTGTCCAGAGCCAGAAGAGTTGTGGAGAACGCTTTTGGCATCCTGGCCAGCCGCTTCCGCCTGTTCCTGACGGCATTTAACTTGGCGGAATACAAACTCAACCACATAGTTCTTGCCTGTTGCATATTGCACAACTTCCTCAAAAGACATAACAGGAACTATGTGGTGCCCGTTGGCCCAGATGTGGAGGGCCCTCCAAATGCCGAACTCACAGCCCTTCGAGTGGCACGTCCAGGCTTGCCCCCTCTAAATGCCCGTGTGGTCCGGGACCAATATATGCAGTACTTTGTGGGTAGGGGGGGCCATTGCTCTGCCTGACGATGTGTGAGAGGCATTTTTTAATAAATCTGATATTTTAACCAACCTATGATTTCATGTCATTTCAGTCTTCTTTTTAGCTTATTTTACTTTGACATTTTTTCCCTTTGCCTTCGACAGTGGGAATGCACTTTCTGGGCAAAAGGAGGTAACAGTCTCTTCTTCCCAAAAAGATTATTCTCATGTTGTGTGTTTGCTACCTAATCTTTGGTCTAGAGAAGGTTTGTACTGCATAACTGACACCCAAAATACTCCTTTTCATCACCAGGTCTGACATGTGTGTATTCTCCAAAATGCTGTGCTCCGTGTTTTCGTACAAAGCACTGTGGGTGTCATTTACATAAGTCAAATCCGCTATGCTCTACAAGTGCATTGAAAAAGTTCCCCGGGAAAGAAAATTGGAGTGCAAAGTGGATTTGCCTTTAGTAAATAACACCCATTGCCCCCCATATCCTTTTCATTTTACATACATAATGCATTGTGTTTTTTAAATAAGGAAGCCACACATTTAGAAAAATAAAAGTTTACTAGGAAAACATTCCCAAGTGCGTTTACAATCTTCACGCCAAAACTGACAACATCTTGGTTATTTACAACATTGTTTACAAACATTCCGCAATTGGTAAAACCAGGCATGGAGCAAAACAGAACCTAGGAACTTGGAAAGTTCAACTTTGTAAAGTGAAGACAAGATCAGACATGACTATATGTTCAAAGTGTGTTTGATCTTGCCTTCATCACATGGGGGGGTCACCCCCGAAAAGTGGAAATTTGGAACATGCACACAATTTGGGACTGAAAATGGTCATTAGATGGTAAAACACATGCCTAGAAGCTTCAAAAGTGCCATTTTCCATCATGGGGATGAATGGACGTTTTTTGGGGGTGCAACCCTTCACCACAACCACTTTCGTAGTTCGTAAAGTGTTTGCACCCCCAAAAAAACGTTGCCATTCATCCACCATGGTGGGAGCTAGCACATGTGGACACAATGTGTGCATGTTCCAAATTTCAGACAGTTTTTAAGTTGCAAATGTGTTCTGAAGCTGGCACAAATGTGTGTTAATTACTTGGTGCGTTTTCATATTTTTCCTAAAATATCAATGATGTTCTTCAATTTTTGTTGAACATCATTGATGTTTTGCTTTATGTAATCTAGATCTCTATTGCAGACCATTATCTCTCCGATGAGTACGTGGGCACTCTCTGTGGTAAAGTGCGATTTTTCTTCCACAACATCCACGTCACCTAAAAACCACAAACAAACAAAAATGGGGTGTTGGAAATGAGGCAGCCATACATGGATTAGCTTACCAGTAGCTGTGTTCTCCCACACTCACCTGTTGTGGTGACAATTTCTCCAAGTTCGATGATCTCTCCTTCCTCCTCCTCCTCCTCCTCTGCTTCTGCTCTTTCCCCTTTTTTGGTAGGTGTTGGTTTGGGGGTTTCCTCAGACGGCCCAAGTTTTCGCTCCCCTATGAGAATGTCCAAAAGGAAGATTTAGCAACACAAGCTATTGAGGGCAGAAATAGGAAATGACAAACATTGCTTGAAAGTGACGGACACTATTTTAGTTTGGCCAGTTACAAATGTCAACTACATGAATGAAGTCACTTTGTAAAGGTGCTAAACTGACTAGCTTTTTGGTAGAAGTTTGTGTGATGGAGACCCCCCTCTAGTATCCACTGGAGCACATGTGTGGAAAAGCATAATAAAAAGGGGGTTTGGGTGTCCCAGCACTAGTGCTCTAGAGTCCAGATGGGTAAACAGCTACTGAGTGACCTCTCCTTTACATTGAATAAATTGGCTTTACATTCTTGATGACATTTCTAGTGAGAACAAACTTCCTTTCCCCAAAAAAACACCAAACATCGTATTATAAGTGGCCGAACGATCGAGGTTGCGTACGATCGAATGCACACACACACGACCATGACAGTGGCAGAAAGATCGAGGCTGAGTACGATCGAATGCACAGACGAACCTGAAAGTGGCCATTTTGGAATGTACAACTTGGTAAAAATCAAAACACAATGGAGCAGTATGCAAGCAAGAAATCAAACACAAAACACAACTACTTACTTTTTTGAAGAATTCTCTTGATCTTTCTGTACTGATCGGCCTCCCTCAGTTTCAGGTCTGACCAGCGTTTCCTGAGTTGCTCCTTGGATCGTTGTACCCCAAAATTATTGTACAGCCTTCTCACAACTTTAGACATGATCTTGGCCTTGCGGACATTGGGGTTGAGGTAAGGCCCATACTTCCCATCATAGTCGCTCCTCTTTAATATGTCCACCATCTCCAACATTTCTCCAAATGACATATTGGAGGCCTTGAATTTCAGGTTCCGGGATCGGGACGTTTCTGCCTCCGGACTTTCCTCGTCCTCCTCCTCGTTGGTGGGATATTTGTGGCGCACCTGCTGTGTCCCCGCCATGTGCTCTCCCCACTACGCCGTAAAGAGAAGGGGTGGGGAATAGACGAGAAAGATCGTCAGGGGCGGGCGGAGTTTGAAGCATGCGCAGTGTATATAAAACGTCACACGCCTGTGTCGTAGCCACGATCTGGGAGACGAGGGGAGAGAAAGCTCACGCACGAGACGATCGCTACAAACGAAGGTACAATTTGACGTTGGTACATAACTAGCCTAGACTGATTAGAACTTGAGGCTTCTTTATGGAGAAGATTAGGAGAGTTTAGGCTGACATTATTTATATTGTTTTGTGTGGCGTTGTGTCTTGCAGAGGTGATGGATGCCTTCTACAACGTGAGCTTTCTCCCACACTTCATTGATAAATACCGGCAATTCCCCCTCTTATGGCAGGCAAAACACAGGGATTATAGCAACAGACCAAAGAGGTACGCAGCCTGCTGAAACTGGTGGCATTTGTAAAGCCTACCCTGCCCATGGCAACCGTCGCAAACTTAAAAGTGAAGATCACCAACATGAAGACTACCTATTTCCGGGAGCGCAATAAGGTCCTGAAGTCACAAGCATCTGGAGCTGCAGCAGCTGATGTCCATGTCCCCACGCTCTGGTACTATGACAGGCTCCACTTTCTCAAAGACCAGGCTACTGTCAGGAAGTCACTCTCGACTCTTCCTTGCACGCGTCCTTCCACGCACGCCACCCTTGATGAGGATTCCGAGGACCAACCTGGGCCTTCCAGTCAGGAATATGTGCAGGTGCCCAGCTTGTTCCAGGTATAGTAGTTTTGGAACCAGTTTGTTGAATAATGAATGATGTTCAGTTAATTCAGGATCCCCAATTGCTTATTTCCTAACGTGATTGACATATCAACAGACAGTGGTGTGGGAGACATTTTTGGGAAGAATCTAAACTGCAGGGCTGAGAATTGTATGGTTTTGTATTTGAAAACATTTTGCAACAGTCACTAGATGAGAATTGTGTGTGTTTGATGAACAAATAACTGAAACTATGTCCCTTTTTCATACACAGGAAGACCTCAGCCAGGAGGTGGCTGTGGAAGGTGGCAATCAGGAGGAGGCAGGGGGTAGTGGCAGCCAAGAGGGGGGTAGGCGTAGGAGCCTGACTGTCTCCCAAGTCTCTCCCCTCCGCCTTCCCTACAGAAGGGCGAAAAACATGGGGGAGGTGGGAGAGTCAGCGCTCCAGCTGATAAAAGATGCCTCAGCCTCCCTCTATGCCACACCCACCTACGAGGAGGCCTTTGCCTCCTTGGTTACAAGTAAATTTACGGGTATGGAGGCGGGGCAACGCAGCATGTGTGAGGAGGTCATCCTCAAAATACTAAATGAGGGGATGGCTGGGGAGATGACTCCCCTCACACATGTTTGCGAGAGTGACCTTGCTCCGCCTCCTCCTCCTCCTTCTGCCACCCCACCAGCACCAGCACCACGGCGTGGAAGGAAGCGTACAAGGAAGACAAGAGAGTGACAACCTGGACTCAGTCTGGTCTGAGAGAAGATGGAGCCTCTCGTAGTACCAGAGCCTGGGGACCTAGATGGCATCTGCTGCAGTTCCGGATGTTTTGGACTTCAGGACCAGATTGCGCTCCCTTATTATTTAGATAGGTAGTCTTCATGCCCCCAATTGTTTAAGTCTGTAAAATGATGGTTGCCATGGGTGTCCAAGGCTTTGCAAATTCCCCAAGTTTCACCATGGCTGCGTTCCTCTTTGGTCTGTTGCTGAGACCTAAATAAAGGTTTTTTTGATTTGAAATAATCATTGACTATTGTGTTTTACTTTTCTACAATGACAGTTTTTTTTGAGTAGGCAGGTACATTTCACTAATCCTAGAATTAACAAGGGGCACCAACAACCAACAAACTCCTAGTAAATGTGTGTATGGGGCTTTACAGGACTGTGGTTCACAACTACTGGAGCCATACATAGGCAAGCAACTAGCATCAACTAGCATTTAAGAAAGATATCTGTAATGGTAGCCCACATATTTTTTCATGCATGGGTGTTGCTAGGCTTCCTTTCTGACAAGGTAAAGGGAGCACCTCTCCAACCACCCAACAATTTAAGAGTGTGGGGGGGGGGGGGGGGTAGTATCTCTCCACTTACGACAAATGGGAGAACCACTTCACTTACCACCAGTGTAAGGGAGCACTTTTCAACTGATGACCAATGTAAGGGGTCACTTCTCCAATGACCTCCAATATAGGGTGACAACTGCCCACTTACCGCCAATGCAAGGAAGCAATTAAAAAAAAAAAAGTACATTATTGTAGGGCCACTCTCAAATGACCACCAATGTAAGGGGACCCTTCTCCATAGATCACCAAAAGCCCTATTAACCTATATCCTATTAACTTGGGCCAATAGGAATGCATAAACAGCAGTAAAGAATACTGATGTCAGAATTCTCCAAGACTACCAGTACAGCTATTACCAAAGTTAGAGAGTTAAAGAGACACATACTTTTACAGTGTTCATATGCATTAAAACTGTACCCTCTCACAAATATGAAAAATACAAACCATAACACAGTCAAATATTAAAACTACCCAAATAATTACCATTTAATCAAAATACTATCCTACATTTGTTTTGCTTTCCTTGGCACTAGAACCAAGGCTAACCCAAGTTGAACTTAGCCAACTTGGTGCCTTTTTACAATCATGCTTGTGATATGTAACTGTGTACTCATGCATTGTAAGCAACACTTTAATGACTACTTACATTTCATTGTAGACTATCAGTTGTCTACATATCAAATACATCACTCCAGTTATACAAAAAAATGATGTATGATTGATGTAATTTGTATTAAAGTCCCTGTCATTGTACCTCCATGCCTGCTTAAATAGCTTACTGGATTCCATTTTGAACCTGTTTTTCAACAGGAACAGCTGCCTTAATATTGTGTTATCAAAAAATAGTAACATGGGACCTCATGTGTATGGTGATGGCAATCCATTCTACAATATGTTAAGAGTTATCCAGCCAATGATTTGATAGAAAACCTGAAATGGCAGCTTTTGCTGCAATACTCATCTACACGCTGGCACTGTCCATTGTAGACCCAGGCTGTCATGAATATACACCATCACATCAGCCTAGCTCATAGTACAATACTGCAGAGAATGGTGCTGCAACTATAACTTCAGTGCTGTTCTTTGAAGTACTGAATACAATATACTTACGCTGTGGGGATAGAAGACTAAAAGATGTCGCATTAATTGATCAGAAGTCTAATTTGTATATAGGAAATTTAAAAAAATATGTGTGGTGAGGGAGCATTATTTTATAAACGGGAGATTGCTTTAATTCTTGTTTGTATCCAAAATGAGTAAAAAAAAAAAAAGCACTACAAAATATAATTTAAACGTAACATAATGAGAAAGAAAAACAAACTAGACATGGAAACAATGTTTCTTCCAGTGGATAAAAAAAAGAATTTACAAAAAAAACTAAATTATAAAAATGCCTGCAATTAGTGAAGACTGTATCCCCATTCATATTTGGATACTTTTTTTTTATTGTCATTTTCTACCTTTTCTTGAGTCTAAAGGCTGCACTTCCATCCAACCTTACCACGACGATTTACATAATTTCTGCTTGTCCATTGGCTCCTGGGAAAGCAGTGTCATCAATCCCATGAGTCAGTGGGCATCCCCCACTCCTAGCATTGCGTACTTTCACAACCGGAAATGATGCAATGCTAGGAAGAGATAGGCACCATTTTTTTAATTGGGAATTCAGTCTTTGTTCAGATTGGTACTGTGTGGCAGCAAAGGTATGTTAGCGACTGGCGGTGGCGACGACAGGAACAACAAGAGCAGCATCGCAATTCAGAGGTTATTTTATTGCACTGACTGAGAAAACTGATGGGGTACTGCATGTTAAAACCGATAAGGCAGTTCGTGCCCACTGCACATAGGCGAGAACGGGAGGTGCATGCTGGGTAGCCAGCTGCACCTAATCCCCGAAGAGAGTCGCAGCAGGCTTCAGATGCCCACAATCAAGATGGCTGTGCGCTGAATCTGGAGTTTATAGTAAGTACTAAAAAATGCACACAGAACAGAAACAGTACAAAAGACAACACATGTCGATTTGGAATTGACGAGTGGTGACTATCATGGGGGTTATTTAAAAAATAAATAAATAAATAAAACATCTAGAACTCTGCTATAAAATATAATGTAAAACTAAAGGCATTTTTTTGTTTGTTTTGGATAGAGTGGAAATGAAATAGACCATCTGTCAGTTTTTTTTGCTCTCTGTGCCGCTCTCTATTTGTCCTGTTTACCGTTATCACTAAAAGTGAAAATAAAAGAAGATTCACAAATTTTGGGTTGACATCAGTATTCTATTAGAGGGGAAATCTTCAGATAGGGACGCTGGTGACCCTGCTGACCCAACGCAATTCTCTCACTTTGGAGGAATTTCCTCTCACTTCCTATTTTGGTAATGGGACAGGGAGTGAAGGGAAACCGACCCAATGGGGCGCAGATGGCAAAAAATTACAGCGGTTATAACCCTCACTTACTATATACAAAATAAAAGTTTTGCCTTTAGTTACACTTAAAGTGTTGCTAAACTCAGGACCCTGCATTCACTATATATGGTCTCCCACAGTACAGAGAACACGGAAATGCAATTGTTTTAGTAAATATAAACTGCTAAATACCTTTTCTCATCAGCAGTTAGAGCAGTCTTGTGACTTCTATCAGTGTCTGGTTAAAGTTTGAAGGAGGAGTTTTCATTCTACTCTGTCTATCCTCTCAGGCTGCAGGACCCCTAACCCTCTATCTGGATAGTTCTGATTGTCCCTGTGCTGAACCCATGCACTCTCCCAAGAAAAAGAAAAAACTCTCTAGCAATACACATCAAACTGAGCATGTGCAGCTTGCCCCCTAGCCTCTGTTCTATCCGGAGATGGTTTGGAGACTGTGGAAGAAGGGGACAAACAGAGAAGACAGGATCAAACAGCCTTTTTACACAATACAGAAGATTAACCCCCTTAGGTTCCACAGTGAGTATAACCAGCATGCGTTAATGCATATACAAACTGATTTTACTGTTGTGGGTTTAGTAACACTTTAAGGGAAGTGGGGACAGTTGCCTGAAAAAGGGAAGAAGGGAAAAAGAGTTATTAAAGAGTTATTAAAAATGTCTGTCAACACCTCTTAAAGCTGGTGTGCACAGTCCCTAAGGATAAAGCCTGAAATATTATCTGAGCCTGTAGCCTTTCAAGAGTTAACATTCTGCAGGGAACCTCTGCTAGAGTCACCCAAAGGGGCAACTCACCTGGAGAAGGGGTGAGTCTGGAGTGAGGAGCGGTGTGTTGGAAACCTTAAAAACAGGCATACAAAGTGTTCAGAGCATCAAGAAGAGAAGGATACCTCTGACATTCGGCATCTCTGCTGGTGTAATCTGTAATGCTCTTAGTGTCCCTCCACATTCTCCATGGGTCATTGGTGGGGAAATGACCCTGAAATGTTTATCGAATAGTTAGCCATGCTTCTTGCTGCTCTGAGTACATATGCATCACTAGACCTGATTGTGGAATCAAGTGCATTTTTAGCAGAAAAAACCTCTGCATTCAACCAGGGTTTCTGTTTGGGGTGGGTAGAAATTGTCATAGTTGTAGTAACATCCTCCACACACTTGCTGATATAGCCCATAACAGATGATGCATATTCCTCCAGGTCCACATTTCTGACACATAAGGCAGCATCACCAGGCTATAAAAGTCTTTGTTGATGGTTTACTGACTTTCAGCAAGGGACAGTAGACAGGGACCCACATGATGGAAATTGTTTGAGAATGCTGAGGAGGGGAAGAAGCATAGCTATGTATGCCCCTTCTCTATTTTTATATGGCCAATCAAGAGTGTTATATTTTTTTTTAACACCCTAGAGAATAAAATGACGGTCGTTGCAATACTTTCTGTCACACCGTATTTGCACAGCGGACTTACAAGCGCACTTTTTTGGAAAAAAAAAAAACTTTTTTTAAGTAAAAATTAACACAACCGTAAAATTTGCCCAATTTTTTTTTTATATTGTGAAAGATAATGTTACGGCGAGTAAATTGATACCAAACATGTCGCGCTTCAAAATTCTGCCCGCTCGTGGAATGGCGACAAACTTTTACCCTTTAAAATCTCCATAGGTGACGTTTAAAAAATTCTACAGGTTGCATGTTTTGAGTTACAGAGGAGGTCTAGGGCTAGAATCATTGCTCTTGCTCTACCGATCACGGCGATACCTCACATGTGTGGTTTGAACACCGCTTTCATATGCGGGCGCTACTCACGTGTGCGTTTGCTTCTGCAAACAAGCTCGGCAGGACGGGGCGCGTTTAAAATTATTATTTTTTTCTTATTTATTTTAACTTTTATTTTTAATTTTGATACTGTTCTTTTGAAAAAAAAAATTGTGTCACTTTTATTCCTATTACAAGGAATGTAAACATCCCTTGTAATAGAAAAAAGCATGACAGGACCTCTTAAATATGAGATCTGGGGGGTCAAAAAGACCTCGGATCTCATATTTACACTAAAATGGAATAAAAAAAATAAAATTGTCATTTGAAAAAAATAATAAAATGTCCCTTTTTAAGAGCTATGGGCAGAAGTGACGATTTGAAGTCGCTTCTGCCCTGCAATGACTTGGAGATGGGCGGGGGCCATCTTCCCCTCACTCGTCTCCATGTCGTTAAAAAAAAGAAAAAAAAAAGAAAACCTGGCTCCTAACTTTTTTAGCTGGCTCCTAGATTCCAAGCAAATTTGTCAAGCCCTGTATTAGATATTCTACTGCCTCAAAAGAAGGAATTCTCTTGTGAATACTTCTGATAATAGAGTCCCTAAGAGTGTAACATCTGCAACCAGGCAAGTCCAATAAAAGCAACTGTAACTATTTTGGGCCAGAAAGACTAATAAGACTAACCCAAAATCTAGACTCACTAATTCAAGAAGAGAGACCAAATAGGAAAGGATAAATACTGTAGGAAGAGCAAAAATCCAGAAAGTGTGGACTTCTTATGAGGATCGCAGAGGACAGGATCACCATCTTGCACGAAGTGTGAAAATGTAGGAACTGATTGACCTGAAGAATGGTCTGTAAAATGTTCCCCAGAGATTAAACCAGATTAAAAAGGGGCACTAGGGTCAACATAATAGTTGGTGCTGGAGAATAGTCAAAAGTTACTTGATAGAGAAAAGATATACCTGTGCTAAAATCCCAATAGCTTGTACATGTATTTGAACTATCAGGTGCTAAAGGGTGTGACCACATATTAACAGTACAAATTCTGAATGGACCCTCTGCACACTGTTACAGTGCTGCAGTTTGCAGATTGACCATCCAGAATTTGAAAAGTTACTTGATTACTCAGTATAGTCAGTTCCTTATTAGAGAAGGGAATAGCAGGAACTGAGTGTTGTTGACCTTGTAGATTGAGGTGTCCCCAAGAAGACAGGAGGATAAGAAGTTGAATCATTCTGGATAACAATAAACTCCTTAGGTAAAATGTATAAGGGACAGAATTTGCTAAAACAAGTTCCTATGGAGTGGCCGGGATGTGAGCGCAAGCAGACGTGAGACTCTGGAGCTCCTGATCCTGTCTTTTATCTATGGGCTTTGTCAGCATTAACGGGTGATTTCTCTACATCTGCAGGATCTTGACAGGCTCCTTACTCTCCTGCGGCTCATCGACTTGGCTCGGATGGCCCAAAGTAAGCAGCATAATGGTAAATGTAAAATAAAGGTAAATGTATTTTATTGGGATTTTATGTGATAGACCAACACAAAGTGGCACATAATTACTTTACTCTGATAACGCTAACTAAAATCTAGTAGAACCAATTGCCTTTAGAAGTCACGTAATTAGTAAATAGAGTCCACCTGTGTGTAATTTTATCTCAGTATAAATACCGCTGTTCTATAAAGCCCTCAGAGGTTTGTTAGAGAACATTAGTGATCAAACAGCATCATGAAGGCCAAGAAACACACCAGACAGGTCAGGGATGAAGTTGGGGAGAAGTTTAAAGAAAGCTTAGGTTCTAAAAAAAATATCCCAAGCTTTGAACATCTCACAGAGTTCAATCCATCATTCGAAAATGAAAAGAGTATGGCGCAACTGCAAACCTACCAAGACATGGCCGTCTACTTAAACTGACAGGCCGGGCAAGGAGAGCATTATTCAGAGAAGAAGCCAAGAGACCTATGGTAACTCTGGAGGAGCTGCAGAGATCCACAGCTCAGGTGGGAGAATCTGTCCACAGGACAACTATTAGTTGTGCACTCCACAAATCTGGACTTTTTGGAAGAGTGGCAATAAGAAAGCCATTTTTGAAAGAAAGCCATGAAAAGTCCCATTTGCAGTCTGCGAGAAGCCATGTGGGGGACACAGCAAAAATGTGGAAGAAGGTGCTCTGGTCAGAAGAGACAAAAATTGAGCTATGTGTGGCGGAAAACTAACACTGCACATCACCCTGAACACACCATAAAATATAGTGGTGGCAGCATCATGTTGTGGGGATGCTTTTCTTCAGCAGGGACAGGGAAGCTGGTAAGAGTTGATGGGAAGATGGATGGAGTCAAATACAGGGCAATCTTAAAAGAAAACCTGCTAGAGTCTGCAAAAGACTCTAGTTCCAAAAAGGCAGAGGTTCAGCCTCCAGCAAGACAACAACCCTAAACATACAGCCAGAGCTACAATGAAATGCTTTAGATCAAAGCATATTCATGTGGTAGAATGGCCCATTCAAAGTCCAGACTTAAATCCAATTGAGAATCTGTGGCAAGACTTGAAAATTGCTGTTTACAGATGCTCTCCATCCAATCTGACAAAGCTTGAGC
The DNA here is from genome assembly GCA_028564925.1 of Lithobates sylvaticus. Taxonomy (NCBI): domain Eukaryota; kingdom Metazoa; phylum Chordata; class Amphibia; order Anura; family Ranidae; genus Lithobates; species Lithobates sylvaticus. The sequence continues at coordinate 113,014,675 of CM053036.1, forward strand.
TATTTTGCAAAGAAGAATGGGCAAAATTTTCACTCTCAAGATGTGCAAAGCTGGTAGAGACATCTCCAAAAAGTCTTGCAGCTGTAATTGCAGCAAAAGGGGGTTCTATGAAGTATTAACTCAGGGGGGCTGATTAAGCCACACTTTTCACATGTTTATTTGTAAAAAAATTAGAAAATCATTTATCATTTTCCTTCCACTTCACAATTATGTGTGTAAACCTGGGCCTGCTGGAGCGTGCTGAGGGAAACAAGCCTGCAGAGTTCGCCGAGCAACTAATGGCCTCCCTGTTCAATATTGGCGCCTTGGACCTACATGGAACAGGCACACTGGGCCCTGCCGAAGCCCCTTGTTTTGGGCGGCCCCAAAGACCGTTCCTGCTTTGATTACTAAATTACAGTGATCGCATACTAGCTGCTGCTCGGGAGACTCCTGAATTAAAGTAGGAAAATAGTAAGCTTCTATTCCTCCCAGACTACTCTCAAGAAATACAGCAGAGGCGCAGATCATTCACAGAAGTTTGCAGGAGGGTTTGGGATTGATGGTAGTCGGGCTTGTTTCTTTGACACCCCTGAGGTGGCTGCAGACTGGTTGGACACCAAGTTGGTATGCTAGCTCAACTCTGAGCTGAAGATGGTTGTGGCCTTCATGTTTTTTTTCTGCCCACATGCCTCCAGAAACCTTTTATTTTGCATGTTTTAACTGTTACCCTGAGTTTCCATTTTTTCTCCTCCTCTGCGAGTCAAGAAGATATGCTAGCAGTTATCAGCCATCCATTGCTCACCCCTTCCCCCCCTCCCTTTCATCCCCTTATTTTCACCCGTGGTTATTGAACGTACTGCTGATTACATCATTGGAGCTCCAGTTGATCCATCAGTTTTCGGAGCGTTTTCTTTTATCCCGCGGGCCAGTTTAGGCCGTTGTGGCCTTCCACTCCTCACACGGGACCAGGCAACAGCCAGTTGGATTACCTTCCCTGCTGGACTTTCTCCCTAAACCCCCCCCCCCCCCCCACGGGTTAGCACTCTAGACTGTATCTTAGGTCTCTTATGTTAATTTTTTTAGACCTATCTAGTGCCTTACTGGACATAATTAGACTGCTATTACCAGTCTGTCGAGATTGTTTTGGGTATTAAGCCCCTATCTCCACTCCTCCTTGTTCTTGGAAGGATGTGTGATATGGGCAGGGTAGGCACTTTGGTGCTGTTTTGGGTTGTATTACTTACTTGTTTGTGTGATTGTATTTTGTTGTGCTGCTCTATGTGGATATTGCTGCTCATGAGCTATTCCTCTAATTTGCAACTCTTCCATCCTAGTTTCATGATATTGCGTCTTTGCTATGACTACCCGTGATATTCCCTCTTTTACTGTCCTTTCATGCAGTGGCGGCTGGTAAAGTTTTAGGATTGGGGGCGCCAGACCCCCCCCTCCTTTTTGACCCCTCCCACTTCTCATGAGACCCAACCTCTTATAGAATCCACCCAATCCGTCCCCTGTATTTCACTAGCTTCCACCCATAGTGTCAGGAGTATTTAGCTCAGCATCACAGGACAGAGTATACAGCCCCAGCACCACAGGACAGAGTATGCAGCCCCAGCACCACTGGACAGAGTATACAGCCCCAGCACCACAGGACAGAGTATACAGCCCCAGCACCACAGGACAGAGTATACAGCCCCAACATTAAAGGACAGAGTATACAGTTCCAGCATCAAAAGACAGAGTATACAGCCCCAGCATCACAGGACAGAGTATACAGCCGCAGACCCACAGGACAGAGTATACAGCCCCAGTATCACAGGACAGAGTATACAGCCCCAACATCACAGGACAGAGTATACAGCCCCAACATCACAGGACAGAGTATACAGCCCTAGCATCGCAGGACAGAGTATACAGCCCTAGCATCGCAGGACAGAGTATACAGCCCCAGCATCGCAGGACAGAGTATACAGCCCCAGCACCACAGGACAGAGTATACAGCCCCAGCATCACAGGACAGAGCTGCGTGTACCTCCCCCCAATAGGAACACTAATAATTTGGGCTTTTGCAAAGCAACCTTCAAAAGAACAGCATATAAACAATAGGCAACTACAGACAAAAGGAATAAAAAACAAAAGTTTAAAAAGCACATTTAACCATAAGGCATTATATCTAAACAGCTCTGTGAAAATACCCTCAGGAGTAGAAGCATTGCAGAATATAACCAAGTAAGTATCACATTGTGGTAAAAAAAAAGTATGATCTAAGACAGAGTTTACCATTAAGATATTCTGAAAAAAGGCACGCTCGGGCCGTGCGTTCCATCCACAGATCCCCGGCGTCGCTGCCGGTTTCTCACTGGCCGGAAACCAGAAGTGACCCCTATGGACGGGCCGCCACTGCTTTCATGGAACATCCAGGGACTCCACTCTGGGTTCAAAGAGACACAGAGGTTTCAATATATGTTCCGGCCCCCTTTTTAACGAAAGTCCTACACGATGTTCTGGAGAGGATCCCCCCTACAGCGTGGCAAAAAAATTCTATTTATCAGAGACTTTCTCTTATTTATTTATTTATTTATTATTTCTATCTATTATTAATGCCATTCTATCTTCCGATATAGATAGACCTGCCCCTCCTAAATGTTTCTCCACAGACCTCTCCGCCTTCGCTCAAGCGGCAGGACTGACAGATGTTTGGCGATGGAAACATCCAACAACTAGAACTTACTCTTGTTTCTTCGCTACCTATAAGACATCCTCCCGTATTGGTCTAGCCTTCGCAAATACCTTATTCCTTGTGGATCTAATAGCCGCATCCTACTTACCTAGCAGCCTATCAGACCATAGTCCTCTGGCTGCAGTGTTGCGTTCCCCTACTTCACGCAATGCGGCAATGTGGCGACTTAGCCCTCACTGGGTCTCTCATCCAGACCTTAAAAAAAATGCTACCGTTATTGGTGGAGTACTGGGAACATAATGTGGGGTCATCCTTTCCTAACACTATTTGGGGTGCCTTTAATGCATACACTAGAGGGCAATACATTTCTTCCACTGCTGCGATTAAAAAAAAAAAAAAATGGTCACCACTAACTCTCTACAACATTTGTTTACTGACCACACCACTAGCTATAACAATGACCCTACCACCAGTAATTTTGACTTATTGATGGCTGCCCAAAGTGATCTACAGCTTCACTTATCAGAGGTAACCAGACTTGATATGTTTAAAAATAAACAGTGTTTCTTTGAACAGGTTTATCGGAATGGATGACTGTTGGCTATGATGGCCCAGCATGTTCGACCACTCATGCTAATCCCTGAACGTATTACTCCTAACGAAGTGGCAATGTCTTCTCCTTTAGACATCTTAGACACCTTCAAAGTGTTTTATGAAACACTGTACACTTCCGCTCTGCCCTCGGCCCTCCAAGTGATCTAAATGATCTTTTGGATGTGTTGGCGCTGGGTTGGCTCTCAGATGGAGAGCGGGTGATAATGGTATGGCCCTTTACTGCTTCAGAGATCCCTAATGCAATTCAGTCCTTCCCTTCTGGGAAGACACTGGGCCCAGACGGTCTCCCAATTGATTTTATAAGTTACATAGAGAGCCATTGGCACCGCTTTTAGCCTCCCTATACACCCAATGCCTCACAGAGGGGAAACTACCCACCTCTATGTACCATGCCTATTTAACTCTCATATACAAGTCCCCTAAGGATCCTAAGTTCTGTGCCTCTTATAGGCTCATTGCTTTAGTGAATAGTGACTTTAAAATCCCTACCAAGCTACTCGCGCTTAGATTATATCCGATGCTGCCCTCTATGATTGATTCCGACCAAACCGGGTTTATGCTGCGTAGAGCCACAGATATCAACTTCCGTAGACTGCATACGAACTTACATATCCAACATCTTAACACAGGTTCGCGGGTGGTGGCCTCTCTGGATATAGAGAAGACCTTCAACACTGTCGAATGGCCTTTCCTATGGGAGATGCTTCATAGAATGGGGTTCCCTCTGGTTTTCATTGATTGGCTTAAGGTAATACACAGCTGTCCTACCTTTGCGGTGCGCCTAGGAGTTGACCTTTCTCCCTCCTTCAGGTTAAGCAGGGGAACTAGGGCTGCCCTTTCTCTCCCATGTTATTTGCTATTGTATCAAACCAGTGGCTGAGGCACTACTTACCTCACCTCTTATTAGAGGTCTTCATATTGGACTACTGGAGGAGAGGAGGATATGCTGCTTTTTTTTAATTACGCAGGCCCGTCACTACAAGGAGACCTACATGTTTTGAATGCTTTTACTGTGGTTACCAGTCTTAAAGTAAACTGGTCTAAGTCCTTACTATTTCCAATAAATCAAGCAGCCAGAACCACAAACCCCCTAGATACTCCTTTTGCAGTGGGTAAATACCTTTGGGTGTGACGGTTTCGCATCGGGCTACAGACTTCCTCTCCTAAATTTGCTCCCAGTTTTGTGGGAGGTGAGGGTCAAACTGAAGGCGTTGGAGAGCTTACCATTATCTTTGCTGGCGGCGTATTAACTTGAAAAAAATGAAAATTATTCCCAAACTTACCTACCCTTTCTGCCATTCTCCATAATGGATACCTAAATCATTCTTTACAAAATTGAACCAGATCTTTTCTTATTCCTTTCAGGCCCCACGCCGCCCAGGTACAAACTGAGCACCTTGATGCGCTCACGCACTCAAGGTGGCTTGGCCTTCCCTGATGCCACAAATATTTTCTGGCTGTTCAGTTGGTGACCGTGGCTTGGTGATTGAGTCCGGATTCATTAAATTCCTCCATAGCCTTAGAGGATGCAGTGGTGGGTTCTACAGAAGCTCTTACATTTCTTGTCCTTAGATGGTCGCGGTCCCCTTATGAGCTGACCCCCCATGCTCACTACCTTGCGTGCTTGGAGGGCAGGTTTGGCTTGTGAGAGCTATCAAAAAACAGCTGTCTCTCCCAATGCACCGTCATGGCATAATCCCAACTTATCACATATATACAAGATTTCAGACCCCCATGCTTGCACTAAATATGGTATAAAATGAATCTCACAAGTGGTATCATCAGTCTCTAATCCCTTTATCACAACTTTCCTCCATGTACAATATTCCTCTGCATTATTTTTTCCGTTATCTACAGCTCTCTCATGCTTTCAGTGCACAGTTTCCAGGGTCCTCCTGCATGGTTGTCTAATCAGGGGGGAACGAGTAATCCGCACGGAGTGTGATGAGAAGCCTGCCTTACATCTCTATTCCCACTTAGTATATATACCTTTACCACTCTAGACTGGACCAGATGGATACGTGATATCCCTGTGTTGGACAATGATGATTGGGTTTACGTCTGGGATTTCCCCTTCTGATCCCTAGTGTCACTACAGATACATACATAAATAGGGGCTGCCCTACAAAATATGATGAAGTGTGGCGTCAGCATCTGCCATGAAGTAAACCAGTAAACCACTGCTTTTTAAGCTGACTAAATACACCAGGTTGCTACAGAAGTGCCAGAGGTCATAGCCTTTAATACCCATATAGTGTGATTATCAGTTGATGCCCTCCAACTCTTATTTTGTTAGTTATGCAGTACTCATGTGAGGTTACATCACTGTTTCGTTTTTTTTGTTTGTATGTGATATATATCATAATAAACAGATTTATATATATAAAAAAAAAAAAACACGTTTCTATAAACTCAGACAACAAAGGTCCCAGGGTATGGGGAACCCAAACAATTAGGGACAAAGGACACTGTGTTTCAGGACAAACAGAACAGAAGGGAAAGTCTGCTGAACAAGATGCAGCATATTCAGGTCTAAAGTGGGAGCCACAGCAAGAAGCATGAGCATCCAAACTGAAAGGGGATAACTTTCCGAGGGACCAAATGGATGAAGGAACAATAACCATCAATAAAAATAGGGGTGTATCTTCAAACAGAATGCTATTGACTTTAACATCTGCAGTTCTAGTGAGAGGCAGACTCTGAACCCCAAAAAGATAGTACATCTATAGTGGTTGAGCATAAGGTTTCTTCTGTCCCATTTAGATTTTCTGCAATGAAGCAGGTACTCAATAAGATATACATGGAACCATGCAACAGTTTGTGTCTGTCCACCTCCTCAAGTTCTCCCCAACAAATCAATATGATCTGCTTGGAAGGGTAGCAGTTGACTGATTTGTTAGCATCAAAAGGGTTTGAAAGCTCAAATGAATTGAATTATTTTTCAATTTGATTATTTTAGCCAACTCAAATGATCAGTTGAATGGTCATGGCAATACATGTATGACCACCTTAAAATGGTTCTAAAGGCATGAAGGATTTTTGCATTGCATTGCATTATGCATTAATGCATTCTGCATTTAGGAAAAAACCTTCCATGATCAGCTCCATCCAGCCCTCCCTAAATACTAACCTGAGCCTGATCTTGATTCAGCGCTGTGCCCTCTCTCTCACATGCTCAGAGATAGCAGCGGGAGCCATTGGCTCCTGCTGCAGTCAATCAAAACCTGTGAGCAGAGAGCAGTGGGTGGGGCTGAGCCATTCTGTGCGTGTCCACACACGTAGCCCGACACGGGAAGGAGCCTGCACGTCTGCCCTGCTAGGGGGCAGACATACTGTAGAAGAGGAGTGGACAGGCCCGGTGGGGGACCCCAGAAGAGGAAGTTCAGGGAAGTATACCATGCTTATTATTTTATTTAAAAAATATATAGCTTTACCACTTTGTTAAATGAAGACCTGCATGATAGTACAGACCAGCCATTCTCAACAAATACCCTGAAACATTAGGGTTCCTCCAGAGGATGCTAGAGGTAAATTGAGCTGATGCCGATTGACCTCCCATTTGATGGTGCATGCAGAGTTTCAGAGTTAATGCCACTTGGAAGAGTCAACTGCATGACATCAATAACCTTTTTAGCTGTCTATAAGGGAGGCATTTTGACCTCCACTATAGGAGGCATTTATCCCACTGACCCCCAATGTAAAGGGCATTTTTCCAACAGACCTCCAATTAATTAGTTTTAAAAGGGTTCACCGAGACCTGAAAAGTATTTCAGGGGATTCCTATGGAGGAAAAAGATAAGAGAAAGGCTAGACAAAGAATGAATATAATTGTAACTGTGTGCATATTTCTATCACTATGCATCCCAACTAAGCATTCAATTTGACTCAGCTAAGATGGTGCTATATATGCTTTTTGGCAGTACAGCAGAATGGATGTACCATGGACCATAACAAACAAAAACATATGTTAACTTTGTGTGTTCTATATTTCTGATATACCTATCACCTGTTAAGGTTACATATGTACTGCTCCAAATATTATAGAAAAATATATATGGGGGAATTTGTAAAGGGTGCAGCGCCTAAGTGTTAGTGCTTGTGCCCAATTCTTGTCCCTTCCACACTGGACACACCTTCCTCAGTACACTCAGGGCCAGTTCACACCACAAAAACGCACTTCAGATCCGTTCCGAATGCGTTTCTGCATGCGTGCCTTTGGCCACTGGGGGGCGCGCGCCGCAGCAATTGTCATTCAAAATGCGACAGCGCTTTTTTTCATTTTTTTTACCAAAAATATGTATAAGAAGTATCGGCCTAAACTGAGGAAAAAATGTTTAAAAAAAAAAAATTGGATAGTAATTTTAATAAAAAGTAAAAAATATTATGTTTTTTCAAACTTGTCGCTCTTTTGTTTATAGCGTTTTTGATGCGTTTCCAGAAGCATTCCAGGTGCTTTTTTTTCTTCTTTTTTTCCTGTATTTTTTTTCACTATACTAGGGTCCAGTGCATTTTTGATGCGTTTTTGATGCTTTTTACTGCGTTCCAGTGCAGGAAAAATGCAAGCATGTTCTACTTTTTTTTCTGGAACTGACTGCACTAATGTGAACTATACCATTGGAAACCATATAACCTACTCTCCATACGTTTTTGATGCAGAACAAAAACGAACTGAACTGCATGTGGTGTGAACTGGCCCTTACTCCTAATCTTCCTTCCCGGCCACTGCACCTGTCACACTGACACGCACCTGGCCAAGGAATTTAATACTAGGGGCGGACAGAGCCTGATGGGCAATTGAGAGAACAGTTTCCCATTAGGTCTGCTCCACGTTTGAGTGACAGTGCATAGGAGTGGGGGGATCCGTGACTGCTATTTAGTCCAGTAGCGGCTTTTGAATCCGCCCACTGCTGTGCACTGTCACTCCAAAGTGAAATTTATCTAATGTGTATTTATATTTATATTTATATTATTATTCAACTTAGATGGTTTTAAATAACATGCATCTATAATAAGGAAAGGAATTACCATTTCCAGCTTCTGCCGTAGATTACCTGCTTTCCTTCATAAAAGAAAAATAAAGGTTGGGAGATATTGCTGCTAGGGTCCTATCTAACAATTGGTTGGGATAGAATAGACTAATATGGCATTTTACAATAAAGTTTTTTGTCTGTATTGTCTATGCGTTGATTAGGGATGCAATGCCCATATCCAATATGGCGTTGCTAGCCAGACCTGAGCATCTCAGAACGAGGTCTAGTCTATAAAATGGTGGTGCGTCACTGCGTTGCCCGTTCCCCATTGACAACGTCATCTATGAAGAAACGCGTCTGGAAAGGCACGCAGTGACGCTACACGAGGGGAGGACGGGCTCAAGTAATTGCCGGCCGGCTTTGTTTGTTCATTGATTTTATGCGATTGATGCAAGCACCTTTGCAAGTGCATTACCTTTCTTTTATTTTATTAAAAAGTAGAAACAGTTTTACACTATGGGCAGTGTTCTTTCTTTTTGAGCCATCATTGGAGAAATTACCCTGTGGATTGTATTAGTGACGGTTACAGTGAGAGATCCAGTGCGCTATTAGGTCCCTAGGCATATGCTTCAGGCTGTTGATGGGTCAGATTAAATGCTTCTTACGCTTTGCCATCTGGTAAGCGCATTATTATTTCGGTGGTCGGGCACTTTCTTCACTCTACCATGCATATATGAAGTCACCATGGTGTTTTAATCAAGATCTGCTAATTTGGACTTTGCCATTTACATTTCTTTTAACTTCTGCCAATGATGGATCTCTATAGGACAGCTATTATCATCAGTTGATGATTAATTGATGACTAATTGATTTAACTGTGTTGACTCCATATATGATTGAATTGTTCAATTATTTTCCTATTTTTATTGTTATTTTTAATATTTTATTAATTTAATAGGGGTATTGGTGCAGCTCTCTAATTGTCCTTTCAATTGTCCTATCTAATGTGGAACTCTCTAATTGTCCTTTCAATTGTCCTATCTAATATGGAACTGGTCGCTCAGATCCCCAAATATGGTCATTGACATCAGCCCAGCCCCTAATCTACATGCAGGGCACCAGGCACATGGATTTTATTGGGGTTTATTTTTTTTGAACCACATGATTAGAGCCTGAGTTGTGTGACATTAGCAAATTAATATTCGCTAATGTCTTGCTGCTTCTCCTCCCGGCCAATCAGTAAGTGGGTCTGGTCAGGGCCTCTTGGGACTCCCGACCAATAAGGTCTCAGGCCCCACTTCCTGTTCGGCCATGAGGAGAAGCAACGGCCCCTCTGCACTGATTGCCACCTCCCCGACTCCATAGAGCCCTCCTCGTCCTCCTAGCAGAGCTCATAGCATAATCCCAGGCCAGGAGGGTTTATTGGCCGCAGCTCTCCGTCAGGGGAAGCCGCTTTCCCACTGCCAAGGAGGAGATTGTAGCAGCAGATGGGAGGATGAGTGGGAGCCTGTGCAAGGAGCAGTGTGAGTCCTGAGGCTGGCCTGAGAATGGGGGACAGAATTGTTTGGTGCCCCCCCCCCCAAAAAAAATATTGAGCACCAGCCGCTACTTGCTGTTCCCCAGTCCTCTCCCGGCCAACAGCTAAATGAGGCAGGGGATACAGCCCTGTGCTGAAAGCTGTCACCTATATGACAGCCTCCCAGCACAGACACAGCCCACTCTGAGTACTGGTGTGCCTCCATACGCCAGATAAGTTGGTCTAAGAGTTTCCTAAATGGAGAACTGGCTGTAATTTTTTAACAATCTGTTAATGCCATAACAATCAATTTTTTAACGCAGTAGCAGGAACTACCTGAATTCTCCACACACATCTGTAATGGTACCAACACTGGCGCAAATGCTTGCCTAAATTAGTCACAGGCAGGGCTTTTTTTCAGGGGGAACTTGGTGGAACTCTGGCTCAGACCCTTGGGGGGGGGGGGGGCTGCTGACCACAATCACTTGTAAACACAGAAGTCCGGTTTCAGTGTTTACAAGTGACAGCTCTGCACTCTGTGTGTAACCCCCCTGAACTCTGCACTCTGTATGTAAAGCAATCTTGGTATTTAATGCCCCTTTGGGACCCTCCTACTGTTCGTGAAATTTGACTGACCACACTCACTATTTGATGTGATTTGGAGGGTGTGTGTGGGGGTTTTGGGGGGATCAAGGTTGAGTTCCAGCACCGATTGTTTGAGAAAAAAAAGCCCTGGGCACAGGTATTTCTTAAGGGTCCTACCGCCATAAAACTTTCATTAGTGTCATTTTGATTTCCTCTGATAGTGCCTTGTCTATCACTGACCTCTAAATTTGTTTGACCACATACTCATTTTCAATAGCAATTTACTCTTCCCAAGCTATGGAAACGTTTAATAAATACAAACGATAAAGCAGTAGAAATATAGGTTATTGGCTCATAGCCCACTTTCTCCTTGAAGTTTTACTTCAAAAATTCCACATTGCATACATATACCAGCTCCATCAGCCCCTGCTCCCAAAGGGGCCTACAAGCTCCTGTACCAACCTCAGTCACACAGACACACACTGAAGCTAATTTCGTCAGACACTGGTGGATCCTTTGGTCTATATTTGGGTTGTGGCAGGATGTAGCTGTTGGAAAACCACACCAACACTAGGAAAACATACAAATATGAAGTGGATTTTAGGACTGAACAAAGCCATAGAAACTCATTACCCCGTTTCAGCAACGTGTCTACCCCAAAGCTTAAAGTGTATTACCGCCATATTTGGATAACATTTTACATTTAACATTTACATTTTACATTTTTTAATCAGCCCAATTACACAGAATAATATTTTAAATGCTTTGCAATGCTCTTTTCAAATAACTTTAAAGATGAAAAATTCTGCTCAACTCTATGCTTCTACATAATGTTTTTGAGGGGGATGGGGAGTTTATTTTGTTTACCATAATTAACCCTCTCTGTACTTGTCTGGCAGAATTTCATTATCAGTTGTAAACTAGATATGTATGCTGTCCTACAAAAGGGCTCAAGATATCAAGGCTTGGGTTCTGCATTGTATGTTAACAGACTTTTAATCCAAACAGTGCTTGAAATTTCCATAAGCCCCGGTTCACACATATGCAATGCGGGAACCAGCACAATTTCAGTGCTGTATCCCGCATCGCATCTCCCTCGCAGACAGTTCACACTGCCCTCTGCGAACCGCTGTGGGTGTCAATACAAAGTTAATGACACTTCCAGATCGGTTCGCAGATTGCAGTGCGAACTGTGAATTCGGACAGGAATCGGTGTGAACACGCATGCGATCCGATTCCAGTGCAGGGAAAAAAGGTTCCTGCACTATTTTCGTGTGAATCCAATGCAAGTTCAGCAAGTTCAGCTATACAACTGTATGGCTGAACTCGCATTGCACAATCAATGCAATGCAGTGCAAATCACATGCGGTGTCTGACATCGCATATGTGTGAACCCAGGCTTCATGTGCAAATTGCAAGTTCTTCTGAACAGTTTGCGAATAGGGTCCTTTATAAAATTCTGCTCCAAAGAAACTACTAAGAAGGTAAGAAATCTTGTACCTCTGACCTATATTGCTGTATAGGCCTTTAACATGTTACCTTAAAGTCTTATAGGCTGTACATGTTTTACCAGCTATCTGTGAAGTTAATCCCCCCTCTTTGCTGTGCTTCAGTTTGGCTGGTTTATACGTTTTTGCTAAATACATTTTTCTATTTTTATTGAAAAACCACGAGTGCTCTTCTATTGTTCGGTACCGTAACAATCCCCTTTCCTTTCCTCATTTACCCCTTCCACCATTTGAATCTGGGATGAGGTACCTCCCTCAGTGAGGATTCTATGCCTTAACCTTTAGTAACTATTTTTCTAATTTTTTTTAGGTATGATGTGTGAAAGGGTACACATAACAAACATATGGTGGGGGTTCTCCAATTTGGCTGCAAGGTGGAACACACTTTAAACTGGTTTGTAATTGTTTGGCACCATGGATTACTGCAAACCCTTCCCAGCTGTATAAAGACAAGAATCTTACAACGCCTATGTATTTGGACAACGCTTGTCCAAAAAAGTCACGTTGGTTTTATATATTGGTTATTTTATAATCCTGGTGACATTTTTAAATATTCAATAAATAGGAGCGAGGGCTTTTCTGTTGTAACGCATGGTTGTGTTTTTCTAAGTCGTACACTTTTTACATGTAAAACCAAGAACAGTCATGAATTACATTAAGCAAAAGTGAATTTGAATCATTATCCTTGCACGCCGTTAAGCGATGATGGGAGTGCTGCTATTTTAATGAGGGTTGCATTACCTAGACCTAACATCTGCTGCTGTTAATCAACGTTCTGCTGGAGAAGGAAAGGCACCGAGTCCCCAGGAGCTCTGCCCTTTCCTATACGACCAGTGCAGCTGTTGTGTACTCTAATCTACAGTGCAAATCACATTGGTCTAAATATAAGCAGCAGGGTCGTTTTACACAGTCTAGTATAAAGTAAGTCTTTATTAAAAATAAAAAGTCAAAGTCCATTTCCATAGATAATCACATGAAATAACATTACTTATCAGTAGCAAATTTACTTAGTGTTAGTTACCACTACTAGCCATGTTAATTCACAGAACAGACTGCCAAGGAAAAAGCTGCATTTATAAACTTAAATTCTAAAAAAAATTAAAGTACTATTCCATGATTAGTTACCAAGTGCACAGGACTAGTTTGTTAGCATGCTTTTCGGTATGTATATTACATTACATCCTCATCTATGTGAAGAAGTTGCACTGAGGAGAGATCACTGTTTATTTTCCATAATTACCTAGAAATATGTTCCTGTGTCCAGCCCTGGCTGTCTCCTGTTAAGAGATAATATCCAAAGGGAGTTAAAGAAGCTGAAATTCGACAGTCCTGGTGATCCAAGGCACTTATCCAACAGGACAAGAGGAGGGTTATCCTGAAATTTTGCGAAAATGATTGTATGAAGCTAAGTCAACCTGTCACCACTGAAGAAGCAGCATTTGTCAGTGGCAGGTCCTGTGTTATTTTGGGCACCCCACACCATGTGCCTACAAAGCAATTCACCTCATTGGACAGGAAAACTTCAGGCAAGTGCTCGTCATTCTTGCCATAGCTAGTTTTACATGGGAAATACACTGCTTTATTTCCTAAATGATTTCCTCTTCAGACTAATTTATTTGCATATGCAAACAGATAGTTTTCAAATGCATTTTGCACAGGGTTTAAACTAATAGAAATGCATGATAAAAGAAAGTAAATTAATTTTTTTGGGGATGTACACTTTTTTTGCAACCTAATTAACACTCTGCATTTTTACTTCCCTTGATTGGAAGTGCTCAGCTTTATTCCCTTCTTTTGTAAGCAGCTACACTGTATATTGTAAAAAGAATATAAAAACCTGTAACTATAATATCACCAAACACATGCGCTGTCCAATCATAGAAAACGCCCTTACATACACAAGATATCCCTATATACTAATAAACTGCACCATATAATAAATATAAAAGTTATGAATAAATATTTGGGGAAGACATAACCAGGATTATGAAAGATCCTGCTCACCCTTGGCACATTATCAATAGTAAATATATGGCAAAGAGTGGTTGTGGCCAAATTGCACAGTGGGAGGGGATTAAAGGGGTACGGTTAACTAAAACCTGAGTTTACTCTGCTCTGGGTCTAAGTAAAGCTTAGTGCAGGCATCAGGAGTAAGTAATGCAGAGATTGCTGGGGGTAGCAGTAAATATTGCCCAGAACGCAGGGGTAAAAATTAAGTAACACACAAAGAGCAGAGCTTAGGAGTAAGTAATACACAGAGCACAGAATTCAGGAGTAAGTGCCAAAGGGGGCGTGTGAGAAAGAAAGATTGTGGAAACAGAGTGAGAGAGGGTAGGAGAAAATAGGGATAGAAAGGGGGCAGAAAGAGAGGGGGAAAGAAGGAGAGATTGGGGGGGTAGATAGAGAGAAGGAGATGGCTGAGAGAGGAAGAGAGAAAATTGGGGGGGATGGTGGGGAGAGAGAGTGAAGGTGAAAAAGGCGAGAAAAAGTACTGAGAACAAAATGTGTATACTGCTTACCTATCAATTATGGGCTGCCCAGGGCTCAAGCTTATGCCCGTACACACAAGCGGAATTTTTGCCGGAAAATTTTTGGATGGTTTTTCCGACGGAATTCCGCTCAAGCTTGCTTGCATACACACGGTCACACAAAAGTTCTCTGAACTTTGGACTGTCAAGAACGCAGTGATGTACAACATTACGACGAGCCGAGAAAATTAAGTTCAATGCTTCCGAGCATGCATAAAATTGTTTCCGAGCATGCGTAGGAATTTTGCACGTCGGAATTGGTACAGACGATCGGAATTTCCGATTGGACCTTTTTCTGACCGAAAAATAGAGAACCTGCTCTCAATCTTTTGCTGGCAGTCCGATCGAGCATACACACGGTTGGAATTTCCAACCAAAATCTCACATCAAACTTTTGCTGGCGGAATTTCCGATCGTGTGTACGGAGCATTAGTGACCAAGCTTGATCTCCCCCATGCATTCCCCCCAGCATTTAGGCTGATCCAAATCCATATTTTAGACATAGTTACGTTGCTCCAGCTTACCAATGTATTTCTGTACAGTGGGGAAAATAATTATTTGATCCTCTCCAGATTTTGGAAATTTGCCCACTTACAAAGAAATTTTTATCATAGGTGCAGTGGCAGCCCTTAATCCAAAAAATACCAAAAAAATATACCGTAGTTTGATCTAGGTCAGTGCCAGAGGCTCTAATTGGCTTAAAAAAAAGGGCGGGCTCGGGGCGCAGAGTACGGCGTCCAGAGCACACCCACTTGTGTGACAATAGCAAATTAATATTCACTATTGTCCTCCTGATTCTCCTCCTGGCCAATCAGGAAGCGGCCACGGGCCCTGGGACCTGATTGGCCACGGAGTCTTAGGACCTACTTCATGTTCAGCTGGGAGGAGAAGGAATGGCCCCAGGGCGAGGTCTCCATGGACAGCTCACCCGCAGCCACATCCAGCACTCTGGCTCGGGCAGTGAAAGGAGGGGGAGGGGAGATCACAGTGTCAACCCAGGTGGACTGGACATCTGCCTCCCAAGGTAAGGAGGCCCTCCGCCTTCCCGTCTGTCCATCTCCCACCGGGTGGGGGGTTGGTGGTGCTGGTGATTGCTGTGACCATCTCGCCCCCCTTCCCCCCCACATCCCCCCCCCCAAAATATTGAGCACCAGCCACCACTGCAAAGGTGTATTTTAAATGACAGAATATCAACCAGAAATCAAGAAAAAAACATGATACAAATGTTATAAATTAAGTTGCAGTTCAGTGAGCAAAAAAATGATTCGATTCCCAAGCAAAACATGACTTAGTACTTGGTGGAGAAACCCTTGTTGGCAAGCACAGTGGTAAGACGTTTCTTGTAGTTGGTTACCAGGTTTGCACAGGAGGGATTTTGATTTACTATTCTTTACAGATCTTCTATAAATCTTTAGGGTTTCTTGGCTGTTGCTCGGCAACTCAAAAAGTTAAAGCTCCCTCCATAAATGTTCTATAGGTTTAAGGTTTGGAGACTGGCTAGGCCACTCCATGACCTTATTGTGCTTCCCATCTTCAATGTTCTGGCTGAGGGAAGAAGGTTCTCATCCAAGATTTTACAATTCATGACCCCACCCATTGGCCCCTCAATGTGGCAAAGTCAGCGTGTACCTTTAGCAGAGAAACAGCCCCAAAGCATAATGTTTCCACCTCCGTGCTTGACTGTAGGTATGTTCTTAGGGTTATAGTCAACATTTTTCTTCCTCCAAACACGGCGAGTCGAGTTGATGCCAAAGAGCAAAATTTTGGTCTCATCTGACCACAGCACTTTCTCCCAATCCTTCTCTGAATCATTTAAGCCCCATACACACGGTCGGACTTTTTCATCAATTTGGTCCGATCGGACAAGGTTGTTGAAAAATCAGACCGTGTGTATGCACCATCGGACAGTGTTCGTCGGTTTGTCCGTCGGACAAAGTCTTATCTCCTGCTGGAAAGATTTGCCGTCAACCCGGTCCGATCACACCAAATCCGAGCGTGTGTACGCTTGTCCGACGGACAAAGTGCTACGCATGCTCAGAAGAAATTCTGTGACGGAAGCGCTCGGTCAGGTAAAACTACCTTTCCTAATCGACACAGCACATTCGTCACGCTGCAATGTTAAAATGTCTTTAATGCAGCGCATTCTCTTTTTCTTTACAATGCAACAAGAATGACATCTTTTAGCTGCTCCTATTCACCCGCACTTCTCACAAACTTACTTCTTTATTACTTTGCAGCATTTATACACTACATGTTTATTTTTACTCAGATCGTAATACAATCTTTCTTATTTTTTTACCCAGATTTTTTTTTTTTGGGGGAATACATATTTGAAGGAGATTTTTTTTTTTTTTGGAGGGGGTTTGTATGTCTCAACTTAGCAAAACCACATTATTAACATTTGTATTTCTTGCTTACATTTACTAGGAGTTTGTTGGTTGTTGGTGCCCCTTGTTAATTCTAGGATTAGTGAAATGTACCTGCCTACTCAAAGAAAAACTGTCATTGTAGAAAAGTAAAACACAATAGTCAATGATTATTTCAAATCAAAAAAAACCTTTATTTAGGTCTCAGCAACAGACCAAAGAGGAACGCAGCCATGGTGAAACTTGGGGAATTTGCAAAGCCTTGGACACCCATGGCAACCATCATTTTACAGACTTAAACAATTGGGGGCATGAAGACTACCTATCTAAATAATAAGGGAGCGCAATCTGGTCCTGAAGTCCAAAACATCCGGAACTGCAGCAGATGCCATCTAGGTCCCCAGGCTCTGGTACTACGAGAGGCTCCATCTTCTCTCAGACCAGACTGAGTCCAGGTTGTCACTCTCTTGTCTTCCTTGTACGCTTCCTTCCACGCCGTGGTGCTGGTGCTGGTGGGGTGGCAGAAGGAGGAGGAGGAGGCGGAGCAAGGTCACTCTCGCAAACATGTGTGAGGGGAGTCATCTCCCCAGCCATCCCCTCATTTAGTATTTTGAGGATGACCTCCTCACACATGCTGCGTTGCCCCGCCTCCATACCCGTAAATTTACTTGTAACCAAGGAGGCAAAGGCCTCCTCGTAGGTGGGTGTGGCATAGAGGGAGGCTGAGGCATCTTTTATCAGCTGGAGCGCTGACTCTCCCACCTCCCCCATGTTTTTCGCCCTTCTGTAGGGAAGGCGGAGGGGAGAGACTTGGGAGACAGTCAGGCTCCTACGCCTACCCCCCTGTTGGCTGCCACTACCCCCTGCCTCCTCCTGACTGCCACCTTCCACAGCCACCTCCTGGCTGAGGTCTTCCTGTGTATGAAAAAGGGACATAGTTTCAGTTATTTGTTCATCAAACACACACAATTCTCATCTAGTGACTGTTGCAAAATGTTTTCAAATACAAAACCATACAATTCTCAGCCCTGCAGTTTAGATTCTTCCCAAAAATGTCTCCCACACCACTGTCTGTTGATATGTCAATCACGTTAGGAAATAAGCAATTGGGGATCCTGAATTAACTGAACATCATTCATTATTCAACAAACTGGTTCCAAAACTACTATACCTGGAACAAGCTGGGCACCTGCACATATTCCTGACTGGAAGGCCCAGGTTGGTCCTCGGAATCCTCATCAAGGGTGGCGTGCGTGGAAGGACGCGTGCAAGGAAGAGTCGAGAGTGACTTCCTGACAGTAGCCTGGTCTTTGAGAAAGTGGAGCCTGTCATAGTACCAGAGCGTGGGGACATGGACATCAGCTGCTGCAGCTCCAGATGCTTGTGACTTCAGGACCTTATTGCGCTCCCGGAAATAGGTAGTCTTCATGTTGGTGATCTTCACTTTTAAGTTTGCGACGGTTGCCATGGGCAGGGTAGGCTTTACAAATGCCACCAGTTTCAGCAGGGCTGCGTACCTCTTTGGTCTGTTGCTATAATCCCTGTGTTTTGCCTGCCATAAGAGGGGGAATTGCCGGTATTTATCAATGAAGTGTGGGAGAAAGCTCACGTTGTAGAAGGCATCCATCACCTCTGCAAGACACAACGCCACACAAAACAATATAAATAATGTCAGCCTAAACTCTCCTAATCTTCTCCATAAAGAAGCCTCAAGTTCTAATCAGTCTAGGCTAGTTATGTACCAACGTCAAATTGTACCTTCGTTTGTAGCGATCGTCTCGTGCGTGAGCTTTCTCTCCCCTCGTCTCCCAGATCGTGGCTACGACACAGGCGTGTGACGTTTTATATACACTGCGCATGCTTCAAACTCCGCCCGCCCCTGACGATCTTTCTCGTCTATTCCCCACCCCTTCTCTTTACGGCGTAGTGGGGAGAGCACATGGCGGGGACACAGCAGGTGCGCCACAAATATCCCACCAACGAGGAGGAGGACGAGGAAAGTCCGGAGGCAGAAACGTCCCGATCCCGGAACCTGAAATTCAAGGCCTCCAATATGTCATTTGGAGAAATGTTGGAGATGGTGGACATATTAAAGAGGAGCGACTATGATGGGAAGTATGGGCCTTACCTCAACCCCAATGTCCGCAAGGCCAAGATCATGTCTAAAGTTGTGAGAAGGCTGTACAATAATTTTGGGGTACAACGATCCAAGGAGCAACTCAGGAAACGCTGGTCAGACCTGAAACTGAGGGAGGCCGATCAGTACAGAAAGATCAAGAGAATTCTTCAAAAAAGTAAGTAGTTGTGTTTTGTGTTTGATTTCTTGCTTGCATACTGCTCCATTGTGTTTTGATTTTTACCAAGTTGTACATTCCAAAATGGCCACTTTCAGGTTCGTCTGTGCATTCGATCGTACTCAGCCTCGATCTTTCTGCCACTGTCATGGTCGTGTGTGTGTGCATTCGATCGTACGCAACCTCGATCGTTCGGCCACTTATAATACGATGTTTGGTGTTTTTTTGGGGAAAGGAAGTTTGTTCTCACTAGAAATGTCATCAAGAATGTAAAGCCAATTTATTCAATGTAAAGGAGAGGTCACTCAGTAGCTGTTTACCCATCTGGACTCTAGAGCACTAGTGCTGGGACACCCAAACCCCCTTTTTATTATGCTTTTCCACACATGTGCTCCAGTGGATACTAGAGGGGGGTCTCCATCACACAAACTTCTACCAAAAAGCTAGTCAGTTTAGCACCTTTACAAAGTGACTTCATTCATGTAGTTGACATTTGTAACTGGCCAAACTAAAATAGTGTCCGTCACTTTCAAGCAATGTTTGTCATTTCCTATTTCTGCCCTCAATAGCTTGTGTTGCTAAATCTTCCTTTTGGACATTCTCATAGGGGAGCGAAAACTTGGGCCGTCTGAGGAAACCCCCAAACCAACACCTCCCAAAAAAGGGGAAAGAGCAGAAGCAGAGGAGGAGGAGGAGGAGGAAGGAGAGATCATCGAACTTGGAGAAATTGTCACCACAACAGGTGAGTGTGGGAGAACACAGCTACTGGTAAGCTAATCCATGTATGGCTGCCTCATTTCCAACACCCCATTTTTGTTTGTTTGTGGTTTTTAGGTGACGTGGATGTTGTGGAAGAAAAATCGCACTTTACCACAGAGAGTGCCCACGTACTCATCGGAGAGATAATGGTCTGCAATAGAGATCTAGATTACATAAAGCAAAACATCAATGATGTTCAACAAAAATTGAAGAACATCATTGATATTTTCGGAAAAATATGAAAACGCACCAAGTAATTAACACACATTTGTGCCAGCTTCAGAACACATTTGCAACTTAAAAACTGTCTGAAATTTGGAACATGCACACATTGTGTCCACATGTGCTAGCTCCCACCATGGTGGATGAATGGCAACGTTTTTTTGGGGTGCAAACACTTTACTAACTACGAAAGTGGTTGTGGTGAAGGGGTTGCACCCCCAAAAAACGTCCATTCATCCCCATGATGGAAAATGGCACTTTTGAAGCTTCTAGGCATGTGTTTTCCCATCTAATGACCATTTTCAGACCCAAATTGTGTGCATGTTCCAAATTTCCACTTTTCGGGGGTGACCCCCCCATGTGATGAAGGCAAGATCAAACACACTTTGAACATATAGTCATGTCTGATCTTGTCTTCACTTTACAAAGTTGAACTTTCCAAGTTCCTAGGTTCTGTTTTGCTCCATGCCTGGTTTTTACCAATTGCGGAATGTTTGTAAACAATGTTGTAAATAACCAAGATGTTGTCAGTTTTGGCGTGAAGATTGTAAACGCACTTGGGAATGTTTTCCTAGTAAACTTTTATTTTTCTAAATGTGTGGCTTCCTTATTTAAAAAACACAATGCATTATGTATGTAAAATGAAAAGGATATGGGGGGCAATGGGTGTTATTTACTAAAGGCAAATCCACTTTGCACTCCAATTTTCTTTCCCGGGGAACTTTTTCAATGCACTTGTAGAGCATAGCGGATTTGACTTATGTAAATGACACCCACAGTGCTTTGTACGAAAACACGGAGCACAGCATTTTGGAGAATACACACATGTCAGACCTGGTGATGAAAAGGAGTATTTTGGGTGTCAGTTATGCAGTACAAACCTTCTCTAGACCAAAGATTAGGTAGCAAACACACAACATGAGAATAATCTTTTTGGGAAGAAGAGACTGTTACCTCCTTTTGCCCAGAAAGTGCATTCCCACTGTCGAAGGCAAAGGGAAAAAATGTCAAAGTAAAATAAGCTAAAAAGAAGACTGAAATGACATGAAATCATAGGTTGGTTAAAATATCAGATTTATTAAAAAATGCCTCTCACACATCGTCAGGCAGAGCAATGGCCCCCCTACCCACAAAGTACTGCATATATTGGTCCCGGACCACACGGGCATTTAGAGGGGGCAAGCCTGGACGTGCCACTCGAAGGGCTGTGAGTTCGGCATTTGGAGGGCCCTCCACATCTGGGCCAACGGGCACCACATAGTTCCTGTTATGTCTTTTGAGGAAGTTGTGCAATATGCAACAGGCAAGAACTATGTGGTTCAGTTTGTATTCCGCCAAGTTAAATGCCGTCAGGAACAGGCGGAAGCGGCTGGCCAGGATGCCAAAAGCGTTCTCCACAACTCTTCTGGCTCTGGACAGCCTGTAGTTGAAGACCCTCTGGTCCGGGGTGAGGGTCCTCATCGGGAACGGCCTCATCACATGGGGGAGTCAACGCAAACGCTTCATCTGCGACAAAGACGAAGGGGAGTCTTTCGGCATTCTCCTCTGGAGGTGGCAAGCACAGACTGCCACTTTGGAGACGCCAGTAGAACTCCGTGTGCGTAATGGCCCCACCATCCGATATCCGGCCGTTCATCCCCACGTCCACATACATAAACTCGTATGTTGCCGACACCACCGCCAACATCACTACACTATTAAACCCTTTATAATTATAATAGTAGGACCCCGAGTTGGGCGGTGGGACGATGCGGACGTGTTTCCCATCAATTGCCCCTCCGCAGTTAGGAAAGTCCCAACGGCTGGCAAAGTGGGAGGCCACAGTCTGCCATTCCTGTGGCGTGGAAGGGAACTGTGGAGTGAAACAAGAAAAAAAAATTAGTCACTTTGCACCTAAACATTGCAAGCAGATTAGACAATCAACATCTTGGAACAAGAGCATTGTCTAAAATTGGAGGCTGGAAAGTATTTGCACAGAAAAGTAGAGGCTCCCCTTCACAGATTACTCACCCCCCCATCAATCCCCCCACTTCTGATGGGCCATTGGCAATAACTAGGGGTTTTGGGGGGGGGGGGGGGGGTGGTGGACAGCTAACCCTCTGCACTTCATTGATTGGCAAATGGCTCAATAATGTGGGCTAGTTTGGCCAGACCCTCTGTACTTAACACTATTGGCAGGCCACAGGAAAGATCAAATAACATTTCAACCCCCCCCCCCCAAAAAAGGCAGGCACAGTGTGACATTATTAAATTACCAAGCAAGCTAATAGGAGGGAAAGAAGACAAAAAAATAGGAAATGGAATGTATGGAGGCAGTCCCTTGCACTACATGCTTTGCTGAATTCATCCCTAAAGATGCGCACTATAAAGAGGTAGGTATATAGTGTGTATGGACCTTGGGAAAGCCAGCAGATAAAGGATTGGTACCATCTGACAGAGCAGTTGGGGGAGGGGGTTCCTAATGAGTTTGCCCCCCCCCCCCACCAAAAGAACAAAAAAAGGGGGCTCTACATGAAGTAAAACCACACAGCAAACATTTGTGCATATTTTAGGGGGTGTTTTGGGGCAAACAATACTATGCAGCAGACAAAAGACATTGCTTAAGTGACTAGGCCATAGGTGTCTATTGGGGCAGAAGAGCATGCTGGGGAGGTAAGTGAAGGGAAAAATGCATGAAGGAGAAAAGGGGCACAGCATATTAGAACATATTGCAATCATGGTAATTAGGGAAGGAGGTCAAAAATACAAGTCATTAGCAAACAGAGCATACATAGAAGGGAATAGTAAAGTATAAATGTTACCTTAATATAGTCCTCCTGCAGGACCTGAATGATGGCAGAACAGGTCTCTGGAATAATGATTCCCAGGGCCTGGGGAGAGATACCTGAAGAGAACTTCAAATCCTGAAGACTTCTCCCTGTCGCCAAGTACCTCAACGTGGCAACAAGCCTCTGCTCCGGAGTAATGGCTTGTCTCATGCAGGTATCCTGCCGGCTGATAAAGGGGGTCAGCAAAGCCAAAAGACGGTGAAAATCGGGGTCCGTCATCCTGAGAAAGTTCCTGAAATCATCAGGATTATTCTCCCGGATCTCACGAAGCAAAGGCATGTGCGAGAACTGGTCACGCTGAAGCAACCAATTCTTGGTCCACATACTCCTCGTCACTCTGTTCATGGACGGGTCTTGGGTCAAAGCTAAAAGCCCGACACCAATTCCGCGTACAGCACGAACTCGTCGACGAGTACGCACGGGAAACATCGCTCAGAAGGTCACAAAAGGTCGGCTGGTCAGAACGGACAAACAGAAAGCACCGATAAACAGCAAGGCCTGAAAGAACGAAGTGAATACCAGCAACGAGCAGACAATAAGCAGTGCAAATCAAAGCGTCCTATATCAAGATATAGGCCGCAATGACCAACAAATGCGAACTGACTACACGCACTAATAAACAGATACGCACGACAAGCACAAACTGAAGAGCAGTAACGATCTGAGTCAGAAAACTGAGAAGCGCGAATCTTAAGTCACCAAACTTCCACTAACTCTCGATAAACACGGGATCAGCAGAAGGAGCCCAACGGGTGCCTGACGTGGTGCTGAACTTCCCTTTTGTAATCTCGTGGACGACGACTTACGTCACGACGTTCTTCCGGACCGGATATTCCGACAACGTAGTCCGACCGTGTGTACGCAACGCCAACATCGGACAAAGTACGTCGGACAAAGTCCGACTGACCTGGTCCGCGGATTGTCCGAGCGTGTGTATGGGGCTTTAGATGTTTATTGGCAAAACTTCAGATGGACCTGCCTTCATGAGGAGGGGGACCTTGCTGGTGCTGCAGGATTTCAATCCATGGTGGCGTATTGTGTTACCAATGGTTTGTTTGGTGACTGTGGTCCCAACTGCCTTGAGATCAGTGTAGTTCTGGGCTGATCCCTCACTTTTCTCATGATCATCCTTACTTCATGGGGCAAAATTTTGCATGGAGCTCCAGACCCAGGGCGATTGATGGTTATTTTGTATTTTTTCCATTTGTGAAAAATCGCTCCAATGGTTGTCTCCTTCTCACCAAGCATCTTGCTGATGGTCTTGTAGCCCGTTCCAGCCTTGTGCAGATCTACAATCTTGTCCCTGACATCCTTTGACAGCTCTTTCGTTCTTGCCCATGATGGTGACTTTGAATGGAAGAAAGAGATTTTGTGGACAGGTGTATACACAACAAGTTGTCATTAGGAGCACCTTCTTAAATTGACTGGACTAATCTTTGTACCACATGAGCACATACTGTAACCAGTCTGTGGGAGCCAGAACTATTGTTGGTTGGTAGGGGGATCAAATACTTATTTTACTCACTGAACTGCAACTCAATTTAAAACATTTGAATCATGTGTTTTTTTCTGGATTTTTGGTTCATATTCTGTCTCTATCATTTAGAATACACCTATGATAACAATTATAGACCCTTAATTTCTTTGTAAGTGGGCAAACTTACAAAATCTGCAGGGGATCAAATATTTTTTCCCCCACTGTACATACCATGCCTGGATGATGTCCCTGGAAGCTAAAAGTCATTGAAGTAGACACCACTATCCCAGTGACCTCCACTAGCTTCCGTGTACCATGCTGAGCAGTTGGACTGCTGCATTCTGAACACAGGAGGTTTTACGTTCAGCATGGGGTTTACATTTTCTGAATTAATGCAAAGTGTTCTCTGACTGGATGAGGCGGAGAGGCAGGGAGACACTCTCCCTCTCAGACAATTTACCAGTGCTACATATAGTTCATACAGCACACACAGCCACTGCATCTGATATTGAAGTACATAGTTTGCTTGGACCAGCTTGGTCCAAACAAACTGTTTAAAGTTCACTAAAACCTAGATATCAGCTTTAACCCCTAGACGCTGACCTCACACAAATATGCGGCCCCACTAGACTGGTTTTTTTTCAGTGGGGCGGCATATTTGCGCATCTCCCATTGTGCTGGCAGTGTGCCGCAGCAATCTTACAGAGAGCTCCGGGCCCCATACTAACGTTTAGGACCCGTAACATCTGATTTCAGGTCGCATAATCACTGTGATAGCCTCTGATTGGCTACCACAGCGATTAATCACTGTGAAGCCCATCCCCCATGTTTTCTCTCTCTGTCAATGGAGGAGAGAGATGCATCATATCTCGCTCTTTCCTTACAGAGAGAACAAAAAAAAGGGTGTGTAAAAAATAAATAATAAAAATAATAATTAAAAAAAATATACTGTAGTTTGATCTAGGTCAGTGCCTGGGTTAGTGTTTAGGTCAAGGTCAGGGTCAAAGGTCAAAGGTCAGGGTCAGTATTTATTTTGGACAGAATTTTTTTTTCAATTAGTATCAGTGAAACATACACATATGTGGTATCGCTAAGATCATCAGGAGCAGGAGAATTTATTTTGGGTTATTCTTTGGTGGAAGGTTATGGTAGTAGCAAGAAATATACACCTCTCTGGCTCTTCTCCCTCCTCCGCTAATGTATTTTTCCTCTTCCGGTTCTTCTTCCCTCTCTGGTTCTCCTCCGCTCTCCGCTGATATCTTCTAGCCCTCTCTGGTTCTTCTCTCTCTGTCCGTTGTCTTCTGCCTCTGCCGGGTCTCCTCTATGCGCTGTCTTCTCCCTCTATTCTTTTTTTGATGTTGCCTTGACGCGCTCTCTCGGTGTAATGCCAGATCCGCCGTGTGCTTTGACTTATAAAGACATGGGGCGGGGCCACCTGGTGACATTACATGGAGACCCCCGCCCCCTTATGATGTCACCACTCCATCATGCCCAGGCAGTGACGTCATATGGAGACGGGTCTCTATGTGACGTCACCGGATGGCCCCGCCCCATGTCTTTATACAGCCAGGGTTGTCGGGAACAGGCCCTTGTCCTCATCAACATGGGGACAAGGTGCTTTGGGGTGTGGGGGCGCAAGCCCCCCCTGCCCCAAAGCACCAACCCCTCCATGTTCAGGGCATGCGGCCTGGTACGATTCAGGAGGGGGGCGCTCGGTCTTCGCCACCCCCTTTTCAGACCTGTCGGGTTGTGTACTCGGATAAGGGTCTGGTATGGATTTTGGGGGGTTCCCCTTAAAATCCATACCAGACCAAAGGGCCTGATATGGTCTTAGAAGTGAAACCCATGGCGTTTTTTTATTTTTTTATTTGGCGTGGGGTTCCTCTTCAAGATCATCAGAGCACAAGTCACATGCCAAAGTCGGATCAGTTAAGACAGTGATCGGACTTCAGTGATATTCAATGGGCTGAAGTAGGATCAAAGTCGGACCAAAGTAGTGCAGGGAGCATTTTCAAAGTTGGACCGACTTGTGTCAGACCAGTTAAGACAGCTCTCATAGGGGACCATTGATTTTCACATGTCATGCGACATGAGCTCCCAATGTCAGAGCGTTTGTCGTAGAAGTGTGAAATCGGCCTTAGGCATGAAGGGGATAAGGAATGTGCTCCCACTGTTTTCCCACACCACCACTTTCAAAATGTGCACTCACCAAAGGAAATTGACCTCAGATTTTGAAGGTGAAACAGAGCACGTTAACATCCATACAACGTCTTAAAATAGTATTCCTTGCAGTACTCTTAAAATTGTCCCCTCCCCCCTTCTAACGTCTATTCTGATTAACCTGTATAAGGAAGATCTGTATACTTACTTATTTTTTGGCCGCTTCAGTCCGGTTATGTGATCTCCCCTATGTCAGCTAGCACCAGTTGCAGGGGAGAAGAGATGGTGCTCGCCACTGGCTGGTAATGACTGGGAGTGGTCATGCCACCCACAGGCTCCTATGGCCCATCTGTTGCCAGCGCTCCCTACTCTCCCCTGTAGTGGCTGCTGACTGACACAGGGGAGCTGCATTACATGACCAGACCAGAGCAACCTGAAAATAGGTAAGTAAACAGATATTTTTTTTTACTCAGTTCAGTCAGAATAGGTGTTAGCAGGTGGGAGAGGACAGTTTTAAAACTAGTTAGGTTTTGCACGGAATTCTACTTATCCACTCGCAAGAAGCGCACGCACACTACCCGCCGATCATCGGTAAACTACACAGAATAGGGATTTGCCTAATTAAACAAGGCAGATCTCTGTTCTGACAGGGGGGAAGGGGGGGATTGGGTGTTCCTGCAAAGCAGGGACTAGAATCCATCTCTCCCCCTAGTAAAAGCACACATAGTAAGCACAAACACTGGTTAGGCACACAGTTAACCATTTGATCACCCTAGATGTTTAACCCCTTCAGCCAGTGTCATTTGTACAGTGACATTGCATATTTTTATCACTTATCACTGTATTAATGTCACTGGTTCCCACAAAGTGTCAGTTAGTGTCCAATTGTCCCCAACAATATCACTATAATAATATCATTACTAGACACTATAACTTTTGCGTAAACCAATGTATTTTATAGTAGAAAATATTGGTCTTCTTTTCAAAATTGTCAGTCTTTTTTTTCATATATAGGCACCCAGATAATAATCTCCAAACACTGTATCATGTGTAGAATTTCCTTTTATGATCATGCCAAATCCATGAATCTCTCTCAGGCCGCGTACACACGAAGGGACAATCCCGCGGGATTATCCTCTGGACTGAAGTCCAGCGGATAATCCCCTCGTGTGTGGGCGCCGGCGGACTTTTTGGCGCCAAAGTACGGCGGACTAAAGTTTCAGGTTTTGTTTTCAAATTATCCGCTGGACTTGGAAGTCCAGCGGACAATCCCGCCGTTAGTGGGCAAGTCCGCGGGACTTTTGAAATGAACGGACTTGCCGCTCATCGGCAAGTCCGTTCATTTAGCACGTGACTTCAGGTTACGTAGCTAGCGTAGGCAGTTACTGCCGCCGCGCTGCTCCGTGACCTGGCATGGATTTAAAGGAATCCCCACGCCGAAAAAACGGCGTGGGGGTTCCCCCAAATCCATGTCAGACCCTCATCCGAGCACGCAGCCTGGCAGGCCAGGAAAGGGGTGGGGACGAACGAGCGCCCCCCCCCCTCCTGAGCCGTACCAGGCCGCGTGCCCTCAACATGGGGGGTGCCCTGGGGAAAGGGGGGCCGTGCGGCCCCCCCACCCCAAAGCACCTTGTCCCCATGTTGATGAGGACAAGGGCCTCTTCCCGACAACCCTGGCCGTTGGTTGTCGGGGTCTGCGGGCGGGGGCTTATCGGAATCTGGGAGCCCCCTTTAATAAGGGGGCCCCCAGATACCGGCCCCCCCCACCCTATGTGAATGAGTATGGGGTACGATGTACCCCTACCCATTCACCTAAGGTGTAAAATGTAAAGTAAAAAAAAAACACCCACACTTTTGAAAAAATACTTTATTGCACTGCTCCGGGGGTCTTCTTCCGTCTTGGGGTTAATCTAATAGTGTATAACCATTTCAAATAAAAAATATTGCACATCTAAAAACATTCACTTTACACTTACATTATGAAAGTGCACAAAGCACTATGATAGCATTAGCTTTTCAGGACAAACTGTAATCCTGCCTGTCCTATTGCAACCACACCAGCTATTAATCTCTCTTCATGGGTTATAGGCTCATCTCTGTATGTGTAGAAGGTCACATGATAGCATGACCACATTGTCCTTCTAAATATGTTTTGTCCAATGACTTCTACAGGGCAAAATTCAAGCCGTGGGCACCGACCAGCCTAGTCAATGTTTTAATCAGCTGTTGTTAAATGAGCAGGTTGGAAAATGTGTTATTGTTTGGTTATTCTAACAACCATGGGTGTCGGCTGTCAGAATACGACAGGAAAATACAGTGTGGATGGAGGAACATACTAGAATCTATTAGAGATTTTCCTGGCCAGGCAGCTTTTTTCTTCTGTACATGTGCGTAAAAAAATCATATCAATTTCTGTGAAGAGGCTGTCCACTGTTGAGATGCATATAAGACTAGCTCTCCTCTGGAATGATTAGGATTTTTGTTTGCATGTGCAAAAGAAGCTGCCCAGCTGGTATAGTATTCAGTGGGCGCTATGTGGCTCTCAACAGAAACCTATCAGGACTCGGAGCGAGGACAGGTAAGTGTAACATTTTAGGGAGGTCTCACTTAATTGATAACTATGCAAAAGTGAAGTTACCCTATAATGTTTCCCAAATGATAATACGATAATTGGCTGATTCAGTTGCAACAAAACACCTTTATTTTTAGTGTGGTGAAAAGGGAGAACACCTTTGTAAGGGTTTCTATTGCTGTGTGTGTTGTCTGGGCCAAAGAGACCCTGTTTATATGGGTGTGGCAGAGTGTAACCAAGACCTTAAGCAAGGAAAAAAACCTTCATACCAAGACCTTAAGCAAGAAATCCTTCATATGGGAACACATCCAAAAACAAATATCTTACAGAGGTTCTAACCCTTCTCCACTATTTCCAAAACTAAAAAAACATAATTTTGACCCATTTGTGAGAGGGGTCATTTTATATGGTGAGAGCATACAATAACCCTATGGACTATATTGCACACTGGGACTTATAAGCCGATCGCTGTTTTTGATTAATATACTGTATATAATATAAAAACATTTTTTACTGGAGCTGCGTTTTAGCTAAATGTACATGTATTTTTACATTTTATCACCCAGAACAAATATCTGCAGTAATTTATTTCCTGTCAAGACAGGGCTACATAGGTTCTGCTTCAGCACCTTTTCTCACCCTGCCAGGCAATAAGGTAGGAATTCCATGAAGTTTTGATTTCATGTACATAAGGCTTTGTGTGAAACCAACATTTTCAGTGTCTTCCTACAATACAATCTGGCTATACATCAACTGGATGTTTCACTAACAAATTATTATATTGGACTACAACATGAATATATGTGAACATTGCTAATACAATTTAATCAATTTTGGTAATATATATAGTATATTGTGTCAGATTTGACCTTTGGGAAAAGACATATTTTGGATGTTGTCCTGGTTCATTCAGAAGTGATGAGATCCTATGCCAGGAAAACATCTTGGAACTAGGAAAGATGAAGCATTCTGACTGGATCATTGTCCGTGGTCTGTCATTACTAAAGAATGAAGATGGCATCTAAGGTATAATCTCAGCCAAACATACCAGTGAGACTAGAGTCTGACAGTGCGTACCCAGTGGCTCAACATGCCATACTTTTTTCCCAACTAGAGAACACTATAACTGTTATTAGCAGGAGTGTTGAATACACTGCACATTTATAATAGTAAACATAAGACAGAAGTAGTCATTGTGAGCTTTAAACAAGCAAAGCCTAGCCAATCAGGGAGCCAAAGACAGGTAACAGAACTCAAGAATTCTGCTGACTCCCAGAAGTGCCCTGTCAGCCTTGAAGCTGGAATGTACTCAGGTTTCAGCAAGGATAGGAGAAGCACAGTATTGCAGATTACTGTCTCAGCCAAGAGTACCAGCAACTGTTGTTTCTGACAGTGCGTACCCAACGGCTCAGCATTCCGTACTAGTTCACTGTCCAGTAAAAAAGAAATAGATAGTCCACATCAACAAGGCCCGAGCATATAAAGCAGGTGCTGGGCTAGTATCCATACTATATCTATTAAAACATGGAGAAGGACACAATACAATACAAGGAAGATCAGTTTCCCACATCACTGATGGGCCTACAGTTCTGTCACCTAGCCCATTTGTTCTTAATAGGACCATGTATGACCCAACACAATGAAATCGTTATCGACCGATAAGTTTTATGCTGCATTTATTTCATATCAAGATCTAAGCTGTAACAAACTGCTTGTAAATACTCTTCTTCATTGTATAACTTTTTGTAAAAACTTAATAAAAATTAATTTTACAAAAATCAATGAAACAGCAGAGTGTCTCCTTCCTCACAACATGTACACAAATTCTACACACATTTGTGAAGAATGCGTGCCTTAACATTACTGTATATGAAATAGCAATGTGGATATGGAATTACACTTCAATATTCTGATGGGAGATTCCAAACTGAAAATATATATGACTCTTAACATGTAGACAAACAGTTGAATTAAAAAGGTTCATTGGGGTGCCCAAGAGCCCCAAGCCCATCAGATTCAGGCACCAGTGCTATGGATTATAAATCTTAAAGCAGAAAAAGTCACTTATCCAGCACTTAGGTAAAATACTCCAATTGAAATAAAATACCTCAATTAACAATAAAATGAAAAAACAGGCTGCTGCTATAGTATCAAATACTCATAAACATAAACACAAAAGTTCATCTCCAATGATCCGCAAGGCCAAAGCAGCGCTCTTCAGCGTATTAATACTGAAATTAACGCAGTTTATAGTGATACACCCTGTGACAGATAAATCCAACTAAAACTTAATCCTATTGAGTGTTCATTTAGGGGGCTTGATGGAAGTATTGTAACAAATTTCACCGAACCACGTGATTCTACTCCCCTTGAAATTTACATTCACCAATTCGAAATAGGGTAAGCGCTTTCTGGGTTAATCTTATCCGTTAAACGGCTCATACAAGGAAGCCTCCACATACGAGGAAGCTATTTTATCAATATCCCAAAGAGAGCTCCTGAGCGGTTTCTGCGAATCCCTCAGTTGAAATAGCTTCCTCGTATTTTTTCCCTTTTAATGGATAAGATTAACCCACAAAGTTCTTACCCCATTTCGATTTGGTGAGTGTAAATTTCGAGGAGAGTGGAATCACGTGGTGCGGTGAAGCTTGTTACAGCACATCCATCAAGCCCCCTAAATGAACACTCAATAGGATTAAGTTTTAGTTGGACTTATGTGTCACAGGGTGTATCACTATAAACTGTGTTAATTTCAGTATTAATACACTGAAAAGCGCTGCTTTGGCCTTGCGGATCATTGGAGATGAACTTTTTAGGCTTATGTTTATGAGTGCTATGGATTAGGTACTGGATTTTTGGAACACCCTTTCAAAGTATCCCTAATATTCCTAAGGGCATGCAGACCTTTTAATGTCTTCAGTTTCCTACTCCATCCTCTGCCTCCTCCTCTCTTATATCATCTTTAGGAACTATTCAGACCTTTCCATGTGCATTATTGGGCGTTAAAAAAAAATGTGTTTTAATGCAAATTGTTACAATGAATGATAACACGTGGTATGTGTGTGTTTTTATTCATTTTGACGTTTTTATCATCATGGCACCCCAACACATGTATACATAAAAAAATCCACACTGCACAGATAGGAACGCTTGGGCCTTGTGGCGCACTGCGCTGCTTAAAACAGTGCAGGAGCATTTTGTTATGGGTTGAATCTTGTTTATTGCCTACTGAAAATGGTAGAGATACCTTAATGCAATGGATATCAAGGCATACAAAAATGTGCATTGATGCATGTTTTAAAACACATTGGACTCTAATGCCGCGTACACACAGTCAGACTTTCCGGCAGAAAAAGTCAGACGGAATCTTTTCATCGGATATTTCGATCGTGTGGCCTCATCTGACTTTTTTGTTTGAAAATTCTGACGGACCTAGAAATAGAGCATGTTTTAAATATCGAGAAAATCGCTTGTTTGTATGCTGTTCCGATGGACCGAAAACGACGCATGCTCTGAAGCAAGTACGAGATGGCAGCTATTGGCTACTGGCTATTGAACTTCCTTTTTCTAGTCCCGTCGTACGTGTTGTACATCACCGCATTCTAGACGGTCTGATTTTGGTGTGATCGTGTGTAGGCAAGACGCTTGAGCGGAATTCCGTCGAAACTCCGTCGGAACTCCACTGGAAAAACTGTTATGCCGCGCACACGGTCGGAATTTCCGATGGAAACATTCCGATGGGAGCTTTTCAACAAATTTTCCGACCGTGTGTATGCCCATCGGTCTTTTTCTGTCGGAATTTCCGACGGACTTTGGATTGAGAACCTGTTCTCAATTTTTCCGACGGAAAACCTTTCTATCGGATTTTCTAATCGTGTGTATGCAATTCCGACACGCAAAATTCTGACGCATGCTCGGAAACAATTCGATGCATGCTCGGAAGCATTAAACTTCCCTTTTATAGTGCTGTCGAATGTGTTTTATGCCGCTGTGTTACAGACTGTCAGAATTTGGTGTGACCGTGTGTAGGCAAGACAGTTTGAGCGAAATTCCGTCGGAGTTCCGACGGGAAAACCATCAGAGCTTTTTCCGACGAGAATTCCGACCGTGTGTACGTGGCATCAGAGTTTATTCCGATGGAAAAAACTGTCATGTGTACGCGGCATTAGACTTTACTACATATTTCATTTAAATTATAGACAACATATGAAATGCTTTCATGCTATTGTATCAGAC
The DNA here is from genome assembly GCA_028564925.1 of Lithobates sylvaticus. Classification (NCBI taxonomy): domain Eukaryota; kingdom Metazoa; phylum Chordata; class Amphibia; order Anura; family Ranidae; genus Lithobates; species Lithobates sylvaticus. The sequence goes on from CM053036.1 coordinate 113,047,973, forward strand.
CAAACCCACATGTTCCCATAGTATGTAAAGTGATTTTAAATGAATAAAACAGAAGCGCTAATAATCACAGTGTCTGTGAATAAACTAAATATTTAACCTGTGTAAACAATACTGAAAAATAATCACCCTGTATAAACAGTGCTAAAAAAACAACAACACAATTAATCACCTATATACATAAAGTGAAAAATTAAAGTGAAGTGTGATTATATATTTTTTGCAGGTGTCCAAAAAAGGAAAACAAATCCAAACAAAAGTCCATAAACTGTTACTTGTAGTGATAATGTTTCAAAAAGTGACAGAAAAGTGAATGAAAATCCTGAAGCAAATAAAGTTTTGAAGTGTCTTTAAACATAGTTCTTGAAGTGACTTGAAAAAATATCTTCCACCACACCACCTGTGTTCAGTGCTACCGCACCCTAAGGAAACGCACTCACCAGCAGTATATGCCTTGCACTCTCATGCTCGGCCAACTCGCTTAATAGCTCCACATGGGTCACAGATGGATCCAGACAGAATGTTAGATAATTGCACTCCACATATAAGGAAAAAAGAGATGCTTCCAATAGTGAAGTAGAGTAAACCATTTATTTCAGCACACAAAATTCCTCAACCATTGTACTCATATCCTTCATATAAAAATAAGGCACTTCAGCATAATCTTTTCAACAGGAAAACAAGGACCCAGCAGTGGTGACCCGATATATTATGGTCTCGGCGGACCCGGCGTTAATACCAATATGTCTCACCCTCCACGCTGTCTCCTTTCTCTTTCACTTCACTTCAGACGGCACAGCACACCCAGTAACTGGAAAGTTGAATGTTAAATGCTCCTCACAGTTGCCATGTAACCATACCCAGACATGTTTCACCGAAGTGGCTTAATCATTGGGGTTCAACCTTTATTTGCTTCAGGATTTTTCATTCACTTTTCTGTCACTTTTTGAAACATTATCACTACAAGTAACAGTTTATGGACTTTTGTTTGGATTTGTTTTCCTTTTTTGGACACCTGCAAAAAATATATAATCACACTTCACTTTAATTTTTCACTTTATGTATATAGGTGATTAATTGTGTTGTTGTTTTTTTAGCACTGTTTATACAGGGTGATTATTTTTCAGTATTGTTTACACAGGTTAAATATTTAGTTTATTCCCAGACACTGTGATTATTAGCGCTGCTGTTTTATTCATTTAAAATCACTTTACATTATTTATCTATTTAAGTAGCTGCTTAGTTTATTTTTATTTTTATACACATAGGTGTTTTAACGAATTTTTCTTTGTGCGCAGTGGTGGTGTGGAATAGTAGGAGGGCGAACGATTTTCATACCAGTTTATTTTGATGTTATCATAGTATGCCAACTCCACTATTGAAGCAATCCTATCAGTGGTTTATCATGAAACCAAACAATGCCACACCTGTTCAACCTTCCTCCTCATCTCTGTCAATCCCTCCACTGGCTGCTAGTTACTGAGAATATTTAACTATTCTTAGATCAATACAGTCATCCCTGCTCAGCATGTTATCTTCTACACTTCTCTACTGCAGTCACCTCTTCGCAGCACCAAATCCAGGACTTCTCATCTGCCTCTCTACCTTTCTCTGGGATTCCTCCCTCGTACCATTTGACACTTTGAGCATTTGTCCACATACTGTGGGGCTAATTTACTAAAGGCAATTAGATTGTGCACTTTGCAATTTCAGTTGCACTCATTTTCCCCAGAGCTTATTTAATGTGGCAAAGCTCTACTGATTCCCATCACCCAGTCAAGTGCAAGCAAACATTTTTTTATTTTCCTTTTTTTAATTTTCCTTGTACCTGATTGGGTATTATTTACAAAGTGAAGCTTCACCACAATCACTAAGTTCTGGGGGAAATTAGTGCAGCTGCATGCACAGTCTATTTGACTTCAGTAAATCAACTCCAGTATGTAGTCAAGAGCACAGGTAGTTAGGACCTTACACATACAAAGCATTATTAATCTAAGGATCTCAACATCCAGATGTTGTTATGGGTTTCTTGAGCGATTAACAATTTCTGCTTCCCAATAAGTAAGTAACCACTGAAACCAATGACTTTTACAGCTTCTTTAACCTCTTAGCCCCCGTACACATGGTCAGAAATTCCGACGGAAAATGTCCGATCGGACCATGTTGTCGGAAAATCCGCCCGTGTGTGGGCTTCATCAGACTTTTTCTGTCAGAAAAAAATTGAGATCCTGCTTTCAAATTTTCCGACAACAAAATCCGATCTGACTTTTTCCGATCGTGTGTAGAGAATTCTGACAGACAAAGTGCCACGCATGCTCAGATCAAATTACGAGACCAAAGCTATTGGCTACTAGCCTCTACGTAGTTCTGTCATATGCAACGAACGTCACCACGTTCAGAATGATCGGATTTTCCGACAACTTTGTGCGACCGTGTGTATGCAACACCAGTGTCGGACAAAATCCGTCGGAAAAAATCCGACGTATTTTGTGGTCGGAATTTCCGACCGTGTGTATGGGGGCTTAAGGACCAGCTGCCGCAGTTATACTGTGTAGGGATGAGCCGAACACCCCCGGGTTCGGTTCGAACCAGAACCTTCGAACGGACCGAAAGTTCGCGCGAATTTTCGAACCCTATACGTTATAATGGACGCGAACGTTCGAAATCAAAAGTGCTAATTACAACGGCCAATATGCATGTTAATGTCATAAAACAGGTTTGGGGACCCGGGTCCTGCCCAGGGGACATATATCAATGCAAAAAGAACTTTTAAAAACTAACGTTTTTTCGGGAGCAGTCATTTTAATGATGCATAAAGTGAAAAAAAAAAAGTGACATTTTCCTTTAAATATGGTACCTGGGGGGTGTCCAAAGTATGCCTGTGAAGTGGCATGTGTTTCCCGTGTTTAGAACTGTCCTTGCACAAAATGACATTTGTAAAGGAAAAAAAGAAGCCATTTAAAACCACTTGCGGCTTTAGGTTTGATCTTAAGTAGAATCTGAACAGGTACATTATGAAGTGTAGCTCCATCCCAAAAAAATCTATTTTTAAGCTTTTTGGAGAACATAGGGAGGGGTTATCACCCCTGTAACATTTGCTGTCTTTGCACATCTGTTCAGAACATGTCACCTCACTTTCCGTCCCAATGATAAATGTTTTTGGAAAAGTGGGGTTTTAATTGAAACAAGGATTGGTGATAAAGTATCAGTAGAGAGGAGATACCTTTTTCCCAAATTAAATCTAACAGGATAGAATTTCCCTTCCTAGGGGTAGATTTCCTCTCACTTCCTGTTTTCTCTTTCCATTTGCAAGTAGGAGTCGTTTGTAAGTTGGATGTTTGAAAGTAGGGGCCTGGCGTATATACTCTGCAGAAATTTGCCCTATTAGATGTTGGTGTAGCCACAAGACTGGTGGGCACAGGAATGGGCCCTGCTGTGAGTTAATAGATCAAGATTTGTAATTGCATGCACCTGTTGAACAGGGCAGAAAAATTGGGGGTGGTGGTGGTGGTGGTGGTGGTGGTGGTGGACGGTTTTGCCACAAGACTGTAAGCTCTCACAGTTACTCTTGGTGGGCGCAGGAATGGGCCCTGCTGTGAGTTATTAGATCAAGATTTGTAATTGCAAGCACCTGATGAACAGGGCAGAAAAATTGGGCCTTTGGCGGTGGTGGTGGACGGTGTTGCCACAAGACTGTAGGCCCTCATAGTTACTCTTGGTGGGCGCAGGAATGGGCCCTGCTGTGAACTATTAGATCAAGATTTGTAATTACCCGCCCCTGTTAAACAGGGGCTGAAAAATTGTGCCTTAGGCACTGGTGCTGGTGCCACAACACTGCAACCCCTCACAGAGACTGTACTTGGAGCACAGCAGTCACACGTGTTGCGAAGCATTTTTTTAAAAAATTGTAAGTACACGCCCCTGTTAAACAGGGGCTGAAAAAATTGTGCCTTAGGCACTGGTGCTGGTGCCACAACACTGCAACACGGCCCTCACAGAGACTGTACTTGGAGCACAGCAGTCACACGTGTTGCGAAGCATTTTTTTAAAAAATTGTAAGTACACGCCCCTGTTAAACAGGGGCTGAAAAATTGTGCCTTAGGCACTGGTGCTGGTGCCACAACACTGCAACACGGCCCTCACAGAGACTGTACTTGGAGCACAGCAGTCACACGTGTTGCGAAGCATTTTTTTAAAAAATTGTAAGTACACGCCCCTGTTAAACAGGGGCTGAAAAATTGTGCCTTAGGCACTGGTGCTGGTGCCACAACACTGCAACACGGCCCTCACAGAGACTGTACTTGGAGCACAGCAGTCACACGTGTTGCGAAGCATTTTTTTAAAAAATTGTAAGTACACGCCCCTGTTAAACAGGGGCTGAAAAATTGTGCCTTAGGCACTGGTGCTGTGGCATGGATCATTGAGGAGGAGGAAGAGGATAGTCAGTGAACATAAGAGGACAGTCACTCAGCATCAGCATAGGCAGTCTTGAAGGGATGTGACATTAAAAATTATTCGGTTATATCCGCCTCAGGTGCCTGGTAGCTGGTGGTGATCCAAGACTGATTCATTTTGATGAATGTCAGTCGATCAACCGAGGCGGTGGACAGGCGCACCCTATGATCAGTCACAAATCCTCCAGCAGCACTGAATGTGCGTTCGGAAAGAACGCTGGAGGCAGGACAGGCCAGTAGCTCAATTGCATACTGTGCAAGCTCTGGCCAGTGATCCATCCTCAGGACCCAGTAAGCCAGAGGATTTTCGGTGGGAAAGGTGTCCAAGTCTGACCTTGCCCCAAGGTATTCCTGCACCATGTATATCAGACGCTGGCGATGGTTGCTGGAACCGATCATACCTTGGGGCTGCGGACTAAAAAATTGTCTGAACGCATCGGTCAGACGTCCACCTTCCCCACCGCTCCTTCTGCCACTGACCGAAGCCTCAGCAACTCGTCGCCCAGGACCAGGAGTTTGTAGCCTCCCAGTTTCTGGGAACGCGTTGCACAGACCTTTCTGCAAGGCCTCCCTGAGATGTCTCATCCTCTGCTCCCTCTGCGACGGCAAGATAAGGTCCGCAACCTTACCCTTGTACCGCGGATCAAGGAGAGTGGCCAGCCAGTAATGGTCCCTCTCCTTGATCCGAAGAACACGAGGATCCTTCCGCAGGCTTTGCAGGATCAGGGAGGCCATGCAGCGTAGGTTAGCTGAGGCATTCGGTCCGGAGTCTTCTGGGTCACTGAGGATGACATGATCGCCAGCCACCTCCTCCCAGCCACGTACAAGTCCACTGGCTTGTTGGGACTGTACATCATCCCTAAAAGACTGCTGCTGCTGATGCTGAGTGCCAGGCTCCACCTCCATGCTCACACAATCCTCCTCCTCCTCCTCCTCCTCCTCCTCCTCATCCTCTTCCTGTGTGATGGGTGGGACAGAAGGAACACTGTCCGGATAAAGGGGGCCTTGAGAGGCAAGGAAGTCCTCCTCTTCCTGCCTCTGTTCTGCCTCAAGTGCCCTGTCCATTATCCCACGCAGCGTATGCTCCAACAGGTGGACAAGAGGGACAGTGTCACTGATGCATGCACTGTCACTGCTCACCATCCTCGTGGCCTCCTCAAATGGTGAGAGGACAGTGCATGCATCCCTGATCATGCTCCACTGACGTGGGGAAAAAAACCCAAGCTCCCTGACCCTGTCCTGGTGCCGTAGTCGCAAAGGTACTCATTGATGGCCCTCTGCTGCGTGTGCAGTCGCTGCAGCATGGCCAACGTTGAGTTCCACCTGGTGGGCATGTCAGATATTAGGCGGTTCTTGGGCAGGTTCAGCTCCTTTTGCAGCTCAGTCAGCCGAGCACTGGCATTATAAGATCGGCGGAAATGCACACAGACTTTCCTGGCCTGCCTCAGGACATCCTGTAAGCCTGGGAACCTGCCCAAGAACCGCTGCACCACCAGGTTGAGGACGTGAGCCATGCAGGGCACATGGGTGAGCTGCCCCTGTCGCAGGGCGGAGAGGAGGTTGGTGCCATTGTCAGAAACGACCATTCCTGGCTTAAGCTGACGTGGCGTCAACCACCTCTCGGCCTGCCCCTGCAGAGCTGCCAGAACCTCTGGCCCAGTGTGGCTCCTGTCCCCCAAACACACCAGCGCAAGCACGGCATGGCATCTTTTTGCCTGCGTACTTGCGTAGCCCCTTGTACGCCTACGGAGCACCGCTGGTTCCAAGGACAGAGCACTGGAGGAAGAAGAAGAGGAGGGGGTGGAGGAGAGAGGTGTGTCACAACCAGTAGCAGTAGTCGCGTTTTGGAGGCGTGGTGGCGGAACAACCTCCAACACTACTGCACCTTGTCCTGCATCCCTCCCAGCTGCCAATAGAGTGACCCAATGGGCCGTGAAAGAAAGGTACCGTCCCTGTCCATGCCTGCTGGACCATGAGTCAGCGGTAATATGCACCTTACCGCTGACCGCCCTGTCCAGCGAGGCATGGACATTGCCCTCCACATGCCGGTAGAGAGACGGAATCGCCTTCCGCGAGAAAAAGTGGCGTTTGGGAACCTGCCACTGAGGAACCGCACATTGAACAAACTCACGGAAGGGGGCCGAGTCTACCAACTGAAAAGGCAGCAGTTGAAGTGCTAGCAATTTAGCAAGGCTAGCATTCAACCGCTGGGCATGTGGATGGCTGGGAGTGTACTTCTTTCTACGGTCCAGCAGCTGGGGCAGGGAAATTTGCCTGCTGCATTCGGACGTCGGTGTACTGCAAGTACTTGGTTGTGACACACCGAATTCTACACCTTCAGTCCTCTCAGAGCAGCTTTCAGAGAGGACTGAAGGTGTAGTGGGGATGGAGATCCCAGCTGAGGAGGAGCAAGGAGAGGTCCGCTTAGTTCTTTGGTGTGGGTCTTTTATGTGTGCCTGCCAACGAGCTGCATGGCAGGTCGCCATATGTCTGGTCATGCTTGTCGTGCCCAAGCGGCTGATGTTTTGGCCACGCGAGATACGCTTGAGACAAATATTGCAAATAGCAGTGGTGCGATCTGCTGCACTCGTCTCAAAAAAGGCCCACACCAAAGAACTTTTCTGATAACGTGCAGAGGCAGCGCCCTGCACAGGCGGAGCTCTGCGGTGTTGTACAGTTGCTGTGCTGGCCTCTACCTGGCCTCCAGGGGGCATCCTGCCTCGTTGGACATGTGACGCCGCATCCTCCTCCTCCTCGTCCTCCTCCTCATCCTCTCTCCCTTGAGGCACCCACGTGGAGTCAGTGACCTCATCATCCCCTCCCTCTTCACCACTAGAGCAAACCTGGCAGTAAGCTGCAGCTGGTGGAACTGTACTGCCAGATTCCTCAAGCTGGGTATCGTCATCCGAGCCTTCGAATCGTTGGGCATCCTCCTGGAGCATGTACCCAACACTGTGCTCAAAGAGTTCGGGGGACTCCTCAGGAGGACATGGTGGGTCTAGGGAAGGGGTGGCTGATGATGCTCTGTCAGTACCCTGAGCCTGGGTGAGAGAGGATGAGGAGGATGAGGAGGGCTTGGTCATCCATTCTACCAAGCCTTCAGCATGATGCGGCTCCACATGTCCAGCTGCCGAAAACAAAGACGCGCGTGTCCCATGGCCACGTGCTGATGACGATGCACGACCACGTCCACGTCCACGGCCACGTCCACTAGAAACAGAGACTGTCTGCCCTGTGTTCTTGGCTCTGCACGCTCTGCCTCCCCTTGGCGGTCTTCCAGCCATTGTAGTCGGTAGTCCTGTGGGTGCTGCTGAGAAGAAAATATAGGAGCTCTGTGTGATGCCACTAACACACTAGAAGTCCTATAGGTGCTTCTGCAAAGAAAATATAGGAGCTCTGTGTGATGCCACTAACACACTAGAAGTCCTGTGGGTGCTGCTGAGAAGAAAATATAGGAGCTCTGTGTGATGCCACTAACACACTAGAAGTCCTATGGGTGCTTCTGCAAAGAAAATAGAGGAGCTCTGTGTGATGCCACTAACACACTAGAAGTCCTGTGGGTGCTTCTGCAAAGAAAATAGAGGAGCTCTGTGTGATGCCACTAACACACTAGAAGTCCTGTGGGGTGCTGCTGAGAAGAATATATAGGAGCTCTGTGTGATGCCACTAACACACTAGAAGTCCTATGGGTGCTTCTGCAAATAAAATAGAGGAGCTCTGTGTGATGCCACTAACACACTAGAAGTCCTGTGGGTGCTGCTGAGAAGAATATATAGGAGCTCTGTGTGATGCCACTAACACACTAGAAGTCCTATGGGTGCTTCTGCAAAGAAAATAGAGGAGCTCTGTGTGATGCCACTAACACACTAGAAGTCCTGTGGGTGCTTCTGCAAAGAAAATAGAGGAGCTCTGTGTGATGCCACTAACACACTAGAAGTCCTGTGGGTGCTGCTGAGAAGAATATATAGGAGCTCTGTGTGATGCCACTAACACACTAGAAGTCCTATGGGTGCTTCTGCAAATAAAATAGAGGAGCTCTGTGTGATGCCACTAACACACTAGAAGTCCTGTGGGTGCTGCTGAGAAGAATATATAGGAGCTCTGTGTGATGCCACTAACACACTAGAAGTCCTATGGGTGCTTCTGCAAAGAAAATAGAGGAGCTCTGTGTGATGCCACTAACACACTAGAAGTCCTGTGGGTGCTGCTGAGAAGAAAATATAGGAGCTCTGTGTGATGCCACTAACACACTAGAAGTCCTATGGGTGCTTCTGCAAAAGAAAATATAGGAGCTCTGTGTGATGCCACTAACACACTAGAAGTCCTGTGGGTGCTGCTGAGAAGAATATATAGGAGCTCTGTGTGATGCCACTAACACACTAGAAGTCCTATGGGTGCTTCTGCAAAGAAAATATAGGAGCTCTGTGTGATGCCACTAACACACTAGAAGTCCTGTGGGTGCTGCTGAGAAGAAAATATAGGAGCTCTGTGTGATGCCACTAACACACTAGAAGTCCTATAGGTGCTTCTGCAAAGAAAATATAGGAGCTCTGTGTGATGCCACTAACACACTAGAAGTCCTGTGGGTGCTGCTGAGAAGAAAATATAGGAGCTCTGTGTGATGCCACTAACACACTAGAAGTCCTATAGGTGCTTCTGCAAAGAAAATATAGGAGCTCTGTGTGATGCCACTAACACACTAGAAGTCCTATAGGTGCTTCTGCAAAGAAAATATAGGAGCTCTGTGTGATGCCACTAACACACTAGAAGTCCTATGGGTGCTTCTGCAAAGAAAATAGAGGAGCTCTGTGTGATGCCACTAACACACTAGAAGTCCTGTGGGTGCTTCTGCAAAGAAAATAGAGGAGCTCTGTGTGATGCCACTAACACACTAGAAGTCCTGTGGGTGCTGCTGAGAAGAATATATAGGAGCTCTGTGTGATGCCACTAACACACTAGAAGTCCTATGGGTGCTTCTGCAAAGAAAATAGAGGAGCTCTGTGTGATGCCACTAACACACTAGAAGTCCTGTGGGTGCTGCTGAGAAGAAATATAGGAGCTCTGTGTGATGCCACTAACACACTAGAAGTCCTGTGGGTGCTTATGCAAAGAAAATAGAGGAGCTCTGTGTGATGGGACTAACACACTTCAAGTCCTATAGGTGCTTCTGGGAAGAAAATATTGCTCTGTGTGTGTAATGGGACTAACACACTTCAAGTCCTATAGGTGCTTCTGGGAAGAAAAATATAGCTCTGTGTGTGTAATGGGACTAACACACTTCAAGTCCTATAGGTGCCTCTGGGAACAAAATATAGGAGCTCTGCCTGCCTGCCACGAACACACTACAAGTCCTATAGGTGCTTCTGGGAAGAAAATATAGCTCTGTGTGTGTGATGGGACTAACACACTTCAAGTCCTATAGGTGCTTCTGGGAAGAAAATATAGCTCTGTGTGTGTAATGGGACTAACACACTTCAAGTCCTATAGGTGCTTCTGGGAACAAAGTATAGCTCTTTGTGTGTAATGGGACTAACACACTTCAAGTCCTATAGGTGCTTCTGGGAAGAAAATATAGCTCTGTGTGTGTGATGGGACTAACACACTTCAAGTCCTATAGGTGCTTCTGGGAAGAAAATATAGCTCTGTGTGTGTAATGGGACTAACACACTTCAAGTCCTATAGGTGCTTCTGGGAAGAAAATATAGCTCTGTGTGTGTAATGGGACTAACACACTTCAAGTCCTATAGGTGCTTCTGGGAAGAAAAATATAGCTCTGTGTGTGTGATTGGGACTAACACACTTCAAGTCCTATAGGTGCTTCTGGGAAGAAAATATAGCTCTGTGTGTGTAATGGGACTAACACACTTCAAGTCCTATAAGTGCTTCTGGGAACAAAATATAGGAGCTCTGCCTGCCTGCCACGAACACACTACAAGTCCTATAGGTGCTTCTGGGAAGAAAATATAGCTCTGTGTGTGTAATGGGACTAACACACTTCAAGTCCTATAGGTGCTTCTGGGAACAAAGTATAGCTCTTTGTGTGTAATGGGACTAACACACTTCAAGTCCTATAGGTGCTTCTGGGAAGAAAATATAGCTCTGTGTGTGTGATGGGACTAACACACTTCAAGTCCTATAGGTGCTTCTGGGAAGAAAATATAGCTCTGTGTGTGTAATGGGACTAACACACTTCAAGTCCTATAGGTGCTTCTGGGAAGAAAATATAGCTCTGTGTGTGTAATGGGACTAACACACTTCAAGTCCTATAGGTGCTTCTGGGAAGAAAATATAGCTCTGTGTGTGTAATGGGACTAACACACTTCAAGTCCTATAGGTGCTTCTGGGAAGAAAATATAGCTCTGTGTGTGTAATGGACTAACACACTTCAAGTCCTATAGGTGCTTCTGGGAACAAAGTATAGCTCTTTGTGTGTAATGGGACTAACACACTTCAAGTCCTATAGGTGCTTCTGGGAAGAAAATATAGCTCTGTGTGTGTGATGGGACTAACACACTTCAAGTCCTATAGGTGCTTCTGGGAACAAAATATAGCTCTGTGTGTGTAATGGGACTAACACACTTCAAGTCCTATAAGTGCTTCTGGGAACAAAATATAGGAGCTCTGCCTGCCTGCCACGAACACACTACAAGTCCTATAGGTGCTTCTGGAAGAAAATATAGCTCTGTGTGTGTAATGGGACTAACACACTTCAAGTCCTATAGGTGCTTCTGGGAACAAAGTATAGCTCTTTGTGTGTAATGGGACTAACACACTTCAAGTCCTATAGGTGCTTCTGGGAAGAAAATATAGCTCTGTGTGTGTAATGGGACTAACACACTTCAAGTCCTATAGGTGCTTCTGGGAAGAAAATATAGCTCTGTGTGTGTAATGGGACTAACACACTTCAAGTCCTATAGGTGCTTCTGGGAAGAAAATATAGCTCTGTGTGTGTAATGGGACTAACACACTTCAAGTCCTATAGGTGCTTCTGGGAAGAAAATATAGCTCTGTGTGTGTAATGGGACTAACACACTTCAAGTCCTATAGGTGCTTCTGGGAACAAAGTATAGCTCTTTGTGTGTAATGGGACTAACACACTTCAAGTCCTATAGGTGCTTCTGGGAAGAAAATATAGCTCTGTGTGTGTGATGGGACTAACACACTTCAAGTCCTATAGGTGCTTCTGGGAACAAAATATAGCTCTGTGTGTGTAATGGGACTAACACACTTCAAGTCCTATAAGTGCTTCTGGGAACAAAATATAGGAGCTCTGCCTGCCTGCCACGAACACACTACAAGTCCTATAGGTGCTTCTGGGAAGAAAATATAGCTCTGTGTGTGTAATGGGACTAACACACTTCAAGTCCTATAGGTGCTTCTGGGAACAAAGTATAGCTCTTTGTGTGTAATGGGACTAACACACTTCAAGTCCTATAGGTGCTTCTGGGAAGAAAATATAGCTCTGTGTGTGTGATGGGACTAACACACTTCAAGTCCTATAGGTGCTTCTGGGAAGAAAATATAGCTCTGTGTGTGTAATGGGACTAACACACTTCAAGTCCTATAGGTGCTTCTGGGAAGAAAATATAGCTCTGTGTGTGTGATGGGACTAACACACTTCAAGTCCTATAGGTGCTTCTGGGAACAAAATATAGGAGCTCTGCCTGCCTGCCACGAACACACTACAAGTCCTATAGGTGCTTCTGGTAACAAAATATAGGAGCTCTGCCTGCCTGCCACTAACACACTACAAGTCCTATAGGTGCTTCTGGTAACAAAATATAGGAGCTCTGCCTGCCTGTCACTAACACACTACAAGTCCTATAGGTGCTTCTGGTAACAAAATATAGGAGCTCTGCCTGCCTGCCACTAACACACTACAAGTCCTATAGGTGCTTCTGGTAACAAAATATAGGAGCTCTGCCTGCCTGTCACTAACACACTACAAGTCCTATAGGTGCTTCTGGTAACAAAATATAGGAGCTCTGCCTGCCTGTCACTAACACACTACAAGTCCTATAGGTGCTTCTGGTAACAAAATATAGGAGCTCTGCCTGCCTGCCACTAACACACTACAAGTCCTATAGGTGCTTCTGGTAACAAAATATAGGAGCTCTGCCTGCCTGCCACGAACACACTACAAGTCCTATAGGTGCTTCTGGTAACAAAATATAGGAGCTCTGCCTGCCTGCCACGAACACACTACAAGTCCTATAGGTGCTTCTGGTAACAAAATATAGGAGCTCTGCCTGCCTGCCACGAGCACACTACAAGCCCCTCTTTGTCAATCAATCTTTGTAACTGAATCTATCTAACTCAATCTCTGCAAGTGAATCTCTCTCTCTATCTATCTAAATGCAGCAGAGTGTCACAGGAACAGCCTGCTCAATCTGCGCCGGAACAGCATGTGACCGGCGCAGACGGCGTGGCGGCGTTTTATAGGGGGGGGGCGTGTACTACAGCCCCTGAGCTGTAATTGGCTACAGGCGTCCTGCCTGTAGCCAATTATGGCTCTTCGAGTTTCCGGGGCTGTGATTGGCCAAGCATGCGGGGTCACAGTGCATGCTTGGCCAATCATCAGCCAGCAATGCACTGCGTCGGCCGCGCCGGCCGCAATGCATTGCGGGGCCGCTCGCATCACACGAACGTGATGCGAGCGGCCAAAATAGTTCTGGGCTCGCCGAGCGAGCGAACGCCCGGTGCTCGATGCGAACGTGGGTTCGCATCGAGCACCGGGCCCATCCTTAATACTGTGGCAGGTTGGCTCTCCTGGGCGAATCGCCGTTCCTGTACGTCGGCTGCTTTAAGAGCTGTAGGGGGAGTGCACGCGCCAAACAGAGACAGAACAGAGATGTGTCAATGTAAACAGACAGATTTCCGTTCTGTCAAGGTAGGAGAGACAGATCTGCTGCTCCTAAAGATTAGCAACAGCGATCAGTCTCCTCCTCCAGGCAGTCCCATCCCCCCACAGTTAGAACACACATAAGGGAACACACTTAACTCCTAGATCCCCCCCTAGTGTTAACTCCTTCCCTACCAGTGACATTTATACAGTAATCAGTGGCTATTTTTAGCTCTGATCGCTGTATAAATGTCAGTGGTCCCAAAAAAGTGTCAAAAGTGTCCGATCTGTCCGCCATAACGTCGCAGTCCCGATAAAAATCATTGATCGCCGCCATTACTAGTAAAAAATAATAATAATAAAAATGCCATAAATCTAGCCCCTATTTTGTAGACGCTATAACTTTTGCGCAAACCAATAAATATATGCGTATTGCGATTTTTGTTTACCAAAAATATGTAGAAGAATATATATCGGCCTAAACTGACATTTTTATTTTTTGGGATATTTATTATAGCAAAAAGTAAAAACATTTTTTTTTTTGTTTTTTTTTTTTTTCAAAATTGTCGCTCTTATTTTGTTTATAGCGCAAAAAAAAAAAACCAGCAGAGGTGATCCAATACCACCAAAAGAAAGCTCTATTTGTGGGAAAAAAAGGACGTCAATTTTGTTTGGGTACAGCGCCACACGACCGCGCAATTGTCAGTTAAAGCAACGCAGTGCCGTATCGCAAAAAATGGCCTGGTCATTAAGGGGGCAAATCCTCCGGCCCCTTAAGTGGTTAAAGGAGGAATTCTCCTCACTGATAACCAGTGTAAGGGGCATTGTTCCCACTGACCACCAAAGTAAGGGTCATTATTCCCACTCACCACCAATGTTAGGAGTACTAATAGTGTAATGGAGCCCTTCTCTACCAATCACCAATTTAGGGGGGCCGTTCTCCACTGATTAAAATTGTAATGGAGTACCTTACTGGCCAGCAATTTAATGGGCACAACACTGACCACCGGTGCAAATAGGTGTAACGGAACACTTTTCTACTGACCACCAATGTAAGGGAACATTTGACTGACCACCAGTGTGACTTTAATTTTATTGGTAGTTTCTTCTCTGGTCTTTATTATTTTTATTAGTTTCATTTATTTGATATTAATGAAAAATAATTTAGTTGTTAATATATATTAATATATATATATATATTGTTCTTATATCAACAAGCAGGGGTTTCCTGAGACATGGAAGTTGTTTCAAGGGTACTTCCATGTTAAAGGGGTGTTCCGGGGAAAAAAAAATTAAAAGCCAGCAGCTACACATACTGCAGCTGCTGGCTTTTAAAAAATGGACACTTACCTGTCCTGCAGTCCCTCGATGTCGGCACCGCAGCTGATGTCTCCATCAGCTGTCGGGTGCTGCCGCCGCCATTGCGGGTAAGGTAACCCGGCAGTGTAGCCTTTCGGCTTCACGCAGGGAACCCTACTGCGCATGCGTGAGGCCCCGCTCCTCTCTCCTATTAGCCCGGCGGCCAAGGGAGGAGGAGGAGGGAGCCCCGTGGTGATGCCCTGCGGTGACGTCACATCACAGCCAACTTCCGGAAGTGGGAAAGGATACCCGTCAAAGACAGGTATCCTGTCCCTACTCCCCCCGAAAGGTGCCAATTGTGACACCGGAAGGGGGGAGGAATCCAATGAGCGGAAGTTCCACTTTAGGGTGGAGCTCCGCTTTAAGAAGGTTTGGAAAGGCAGCTCTATAGTAGCCAAATAAAATTTACACTTCCAAACTGTCATATGCTAATGCATTTTGAAAACAGGCAGCGGACACAATAATGTATGACTTCTTTGCAGTATGAAACTTTTTACCCAAACCAAGAGTAAAAAAAGGCAACCAATGCATACCGTCAACTGATATATGCTGATTCTTCTCAGTAAATTTGCTGGGCTTTGACTGGAACATGCTAAGACAGTCAAGTTCTTGGGTTTTTTTCAACCACTCTATGCATCTTTGACCATATTTATTTAGGGCTATTGAGATGCTGTAAAGTGAACCAGATGCAGGTGTCTTGTAGACTGAGAGGTTTTCTACTAGAACTGATCTGTATATGGCCACATCCATCTTGACACACGACCGGACTTTTCGTCAGAATGAACTCTGACGGTCTTCCCGACAGATTTCCGACCGAACGGACTTGCCCACACACGATCACACCAAAGTCCGTTCATTTTGAATTCGATGACGTACGACGGGACTAAAAAAGGAAGTTCAATAGCCAGTAGCCAATAGCTGCCCTTGCATCGTATTTGGTCCGTCGGACCAGCATAAAGACGAACGGTTTTACTGATAGAAATTGATTCCGTCAGAAAGATTTAAAGCATGTTCTATTTCTAGGTCCCTCTGAATTTTTTGAAGAAAAACAATCGGAATATCCCACACACGATTGGAATATCCGACGGAATGATTCCATCTGACCTTTTCTGCCGGAAAGTCCGGTCGTGTGTACGCAGCATAACCCAACCCTGATGAGGCTCCTGGTCCCTGCTATTAAAAGCATGCCACATTATTATGCTACCATCACCATGCTTGGGAATAGCACTGCACCCAATGGGCATTATGGTATGCATAGCATTGTGTGCTAAGGCCAAAAACATTTAGTTATAGTCTCATCAGACCAGATAATCTTTTTCGACACAAGCATTTTAGCAAATCCAGTTCAGGGCTTGATATGGCTTTTTTCAGCAATGGCTTTCTTTTTGTCAGACATCCCATAAAGCCCAGCTTTGTGAAGCTTTTGGGTTATAGTTGTCCAACAAACAGTTTCCTGCATTACTGCTGTGGCTCTCTGCAGCTCTTTCAGTTACCTCTCTGAGTAATGTGTTCCTTTTCTAATCAATGCGTTTTGGTGGATGGAGTTATGGCTTTGCCATATTCTTTCCATTTTTAATTTAGGGGATGTTTAAAGTGATTGTAAAGTCTTGTTTTTTTTTTAAATAACAAACATGTTTTACTTACCTGCTCTGTGCAGTGGATTTGCACAGGGCAGCCTTGAACCCCCTCCTCTCTGGTCCCTCTTCGCTGCTCCTGGCCCCTCCCTCCTGTTAAGTGCCCCCACAGCAAGCAGCTCTGTGTACATTCAGACACTGCACTGTGGTTCAGCCCCGCCCCTCTCTCTCCTGATT
The DNA here is from genome assembly GCA_028564925.1 of Lithobates sylvaticus. Lineage (NCBI taxonomy): Eukaryota > Metazoa > Chordata > Amphibia > Anura > Ranidae > Lithobates > Lithobates sylvaticus. The sequence continues at coordinate 113,064,436 of CM053036.1, forward strand.
GGCTAACTGACTTTGATGGACAGCAGCGGGAGCCAATGGCGCCACTGCTGTGTCCCAGCCAATCAGGAGGGAGAGATGGCCGAGGGACTCGTGGACATTGCTGGATAGAGATGGACCTCAGGTAAGTATTAGGGGATAACAATGAAAGACTTAGTTACTTCCAGCGCTAAGAGGTTTCTCAGGACTGGGCGGATGCTGCCTTCCTCAGATGGGGTAATCCGATAGATAACACAAAATGGACAAAAAATGGACGGCGTGCACACCTAGTGCATTACCAATGACATTTAATAAATAATAAAATTCATAAAAGATGGGTACTCACAAACAGCAATTCAATTGAGCTATTATTATTTTTGTCATGATAACCCTGTATACACATTATGGTGTCTTCCACACATCATGGGTTGTCGAGATGAGTTGGTTTAGGAGGGAGGGAGTAGGGGTACGTTATATTAGATGGTCTTTGTTATTTAATCATGTGTTACTTTTTATTGGCCCTGCGTGGCCTTATTGGTGGCAATGCTTTTGCTCCAGTGCTGCTATGTTTTGTTTACACTTATTCAAAACTGCAATAAAAAGGGGTTATCATGACTAAAATAATAGCATCACAGTATATTTCAGGTAAACAATAGGACTAAAATAAGGAAAGTGAGACCATATACCCTTATACTTATAGGAGGAGGACATGCTAGTTTTAAGGCTGCATCCCATGCAGTAGCTTTCGTAGTTAACGTAAGGGGGAGACCAGAATTAGGACCTCTGAATAACCCCAATCGTAGGCTTTCATATCACCCCAACTGCGCCGCCTCCAGTACAGTGGCGGAATCCCCATCATCTGACGATAGCCAACGGCAGGCAAATACAGTTTGACATGCATAATAATAATATTGCCAATCCGTGAAGGCCAAACCACCCTGACCCCAAGGTTAGTGAGGGATGTGACCCAGCACAGTGGAAAATCTGGATCTGTCACTTCTCCGGCTCCTTCATCCAACGGCAAAATGGATGATTTTCCCCAGTTCACCCTAATGTGGCGTACACACGGTCGGAATTTCCGATGGAAACAGTCCGATGGGAGCTTTTCATCTTTGAATTTCAACTTTGAATTGAGAACCTGTTCTCAATTTTTCCGACGGAAAACCTTTCTATCGGATTTTCCGATCGTGTGTATGCAATTCCGACACGCAAAATTCCGACGCATGCTCGGAAACAATTCAACGCATGCTCGGAAGCATTAAACTTCCCTTTTATAGTGCCGTCGAACGTGTTTTATGCCGCTGTGTTATTGACCGTCGGAATTTAGTGTGATCGTGTGTAGGCAACACAGCTTGAGCGGAATTCCGTCGGAAAAAACCGTCAGAGTTTTTTCCGACGAGAATTCCGATCGTGTGTACGTGGCATAAGGCCCGAAAAAGTTGCAAAATCATTTAGAATAGTCAATGCCCTTTGGAGAGATGGCCCCGGGTCCTTAAGGAATAAGATTAGTTCATCTACATATAGTGCCAGACATTTGTGGATTATGCCTACTTGAAATTCTCTAGTTGGTCTAAGGGCTATTGCTAAGGGCTCCTTGATAAGGGCAAAAAGGAAGGGGGATAGGGGGGAAGCCTTGCTTAGTGCCACTACCTATATTAAAAAAGGGAGTTGAATTGCTGCTTGGGGGCATCTATAAAGCAATGTGATCCATCTCCTAAAATTAGGCCCAAACTCCATAAGCTCCAGGACCCTATGCATGAACTGCTAGTCAACAGAGTCAAAGGCTTTTTCTATGTCAATCGATACTAGAACTCTGGGTGATGTGCCGGTATTGGGAATTTGTAGATGAGTGAAAAATCTACACAAATTTGTGTCTGTGAACTTACCAGGCATGAAACCAGTTTGGTCAATATCAACTAAGGATATAATTTTTGCTAATCGAGACGCTAGAACTTTAGTAAGGATTTTAAGGTCCATGTTCAAAAGGGCAATTGGAAAGGCTTTTTATCTTAATGCATAGAATGCATTAAGGTAAAAAAAAAAAACTTCTGCCTTTACAACCCCTTTAAAAGTCTACGATTGTATTAAAAAAAATAAGCTCAGTGAAATAAAATCTCAATTAAATCTATGTTTATTCTAAAAGCATATACAACATTTTGCTCTCCTCAACCCAAGCTGCTGTATAAATATCTGAAGTACAGTATTTATCGGCGTATAACACGCACTGGCGTATAACACGCACCCCAAGTTTAGGAGGGCATTTTAAGGAAAAAAACGGTTCCCCCCAAATCCATGTCAGACCCTCATCCGAGCACGCAGCCTGGCAGGCCAGGAAAGGGGTGGGGACGAACGAGCGCCCCCCCCCCTCCTGAGCCGTACCAGGCCGCGTGCCCTCAACATGGGGGGTGCCCTGGGGAAAGGGGGGCCGTGCGGCCCCCCCACCCCAAAGCACCATGTCCCCATGTTGATGAGGACAAGGGCCTCTTCCCGACAACCCTGGCCGTTGGTTGTCGGGGTCTGCGGGCGGGGGCTTATCGGAATCTGGGAGCCCCTTTAATAAGGGGGCCCCCAGATACCGGCCCCCCCCACCCTATGTGAATGAGTATGGGGTACGATGTACCCCTACCCATTCACCTAAGGTGTAAAATGTAAAGTAAAAAAAAAACACCCACACTTTTGAAAAAATACTTTATTGCACTGCTCCGGGGGGTCTTCTTCCGTCTTGGGGGTCTTCTCGCCGGACTCCCCCGCCATTTACCAAGCTCTTTTACCGAGCGAGGGGAGTCCGGCTACCTTCTTCGTCGTCGCCGCCGTCTGGGGGTCTCGATCCGCCTTCGGGGGTCTTCTTCCGTCTTGGGGGTCTTCTCGCCGGACTCCTCCCTCTCTTCTGCTCTTTTACCTAGCTCTTTCACGAGGGAGGAGTCCGGCTACCTTCTTCGTCGTCGCCGCCGTCGTCTGGGGGTCTCGATCCGCCTTCGGGGGTCTTCCGGGGGTCTCTTCTGTTCTTGCGGCGGTCGTCGTCTTCCGCGCCGCCGGCGCCTTGTCCTTCTTCTTCTTGTCCTTCTTGTTCTTCTTCTTCTTCCGATGTTGACCCGTCGCTGTCTCTGCCCGGAATGCCTGTGCCGATCTGCGCTCGGACTTATATAGGGACATGGGGGACAGGGTCACATGTTCATGTCACATGGTGACCCCGCCCCCTTGTGTTGTCACAGTCCCGGAGGATGCTGGGACTGTGACATCGCAAGGGGGCGGGGTCACCATGTGACATGAACATGTGACCCTGTCCCCATGTCCCTATATAAGTCCGAGCGCAGATCGGCACAGGCATTCCGGGCAGAGACAGCGACGGGTCAACATCGGAAGAAGAAGAAGAACAAGAAGGACAAGAAGAAGAAGGACAAGGCGCCGGCGGCGCGGAAGACGACGACCGCCGCAAGAACAGAAGAGCCCCCGGAAGACCCCCGAAGGCGGATCGAGACCCCCAGACGACGGCGGCGACGACGACGAAGAAGGTAGCCGGACTCCCCCCCTCGTGAAAGAGCTAGGTAAAAGAGCAGAAGAGAGGGGAGGAGTCCGGCGAGAAGACCCCAAGACGGAAGAAGACCCCGAAGGCGGATCGAGACCCCCAGACGGCGGCGACGACGAAGAAGGTAGCCGGACTCCCCTCGCTCGGTAAAAGAGCTTGGTAAATGGCGGGGGAGTCCGGCGAGAAGACCCCCAAGACGGAAGAAGACCCCGGAGCAGTGCAATAAAGTATTTTTTCAAAAGTGTGGGTGTTTTTTTTTTTTTACTTTACATTTTACACCTTAGGTGAATGGGTAGGGGTACATCGTACCCCATACTCATTCACATAGGGTGGGGGGCCGGTATCTGGGGGCCCCCTTATTAAAGGGGGCTCCCAGATTCCGATAAGCCCCGCCCGCAGACCCCGACAACCAACGGCCAGGGTTGTCGGGAAGAGGCCCTTGTCCTCATCAACATGGGGACAAGGTGCTTTGGGGTGGGGGGGCCGCACGGCCCCCCTTTCCCCAGGGCACCCCCCATGTTGAGGGCACGCGGCCTGGTACGGCTCAGGAGGGGGGGGGGGCGCTCGTTCGTCCCCACCCCTTTCCTGGCCTGCCAGGGCTGCGTGCTCGGATGAGGGTCTGACATGGATTTGGGGGGAACCCCCACGCCGTTTTTTCGGCGTGGGGATTCCCTTTAAATCCATGCCAGCTTGCGGAGCTAGCGCGGCGGCATTTACTGCCTACGCTAGCTACGTAACCTGAAGTTACGTTCAAAATGAACGGACTGCTCCGTGTGTGGGCAAGTCCGTTCATTTTCAAAAGTCCCGCGGACTTTTGGCCGGCGGATTATCCGCTGGACAAGTCCGTGCGTGTGTGGGCAAGTCCACACCCTCGGAAAGTCCAGCGGACCTAGCCGGAAAGTCCAGCGGATTGTCCGCTGGACTTAGGTCCGCCGGGAAAAGTCCGTACGTGTGTACGAGGCATCAGTGTTTCTCAGTGTTCATAGAATGAAACAATCAATCTAATAGTGTATAACCATTTCAAATAAAAATATTGCACATCTAAAAACATTCACTTTACACTTACATTATGAAAGTGCACAAAGCACTATGATAGCATTAGCTTTTCAGGACAAACTGTAATCCTGCCTGTCCTATTGCAACCACACCAGCTATTAATCCTTACTCTTCATGGGTTATAGGCTCATCTCTGTATGTGTAGAAGGTCACATGATAGCATGACCACATTGTCTTCTAAATATGTTTTGTCCAATGACTTCTACAGGGCAAAATTCAAGCCGTGGGCACCGACCAGCCTAGTCAATGTTTTAATCAGCTGTTGTTAAATGAGCAGGTTGGAAAATGTGTTATTGTTTGGTTATTCTAACAACCATGGGTGTCGGCTGTCAGAATACGACAGGAAAATACAGTGTGGATGGAGGAACATACTAGAATCTATTAGAGATTTTCCTGGCCAGGCAGCTTTTTTCTTCTGTACATGTGCGTAAAAAAATCATATCAATTTCTGTGAAGAGGCTGTCCACTGTTGAGATGCATATAAGACTAGCTCTCCTCTGGAATGATTAGGATTTTTGTTTGCATGTGCAAAAGAAGCTGCCCAGCTGGTATAGTATTCAGTGGGCACTATGTGGCTCTCAACAGAAACCTATCAGGACTCGGAGCGAGGACAGGTAAGTGTAACATTTTAAGGAGGTCTCACTTAATTGATAACTATGCAAAAGTGAAGTTACCCTATAATGTTTCCCAAATGATAATACGATAATTGGCTGATTCAGTTGCAACAAAACACCTTTATTTTTAGTGTGGTGAAAAGGGAGAACACCTTTGTAAGGGTTTCTATTGCTGTGTGTGTTGTCTGGGCCAAAGAGACCCTGTTTATATGGGTGTGGCAGAGTGTAACCAAGACCTTAAGCAAGGAAAAAATCCTTCATACCAAGACCTTAAGCAAGAAATCCTTCATATGGGAACACATCCAAAAACAAATATCTTACAGAGGTTCTAACCCTTCTCCACTATTTCCAAAACTAAAAAAACATAATTTTGACCCATTTGTGAGAGGGGTCATTTTATCTGGTGAGAGCATACAATAACCCTATGGACTATATTGCACACTGGGACTTATAAGCCGATCGCTGTTTTTGATTAATATACTGTATATAATATAAAAACATTTTTTACTGGAGCTGCGTTTTAGCTAAATGTACATGTATTTTTACATTTTATCACCCAGAACAAATATCTGCAGTCATTTATTTCCTGTCAAGACAGGGCTACATAGGTTCTGCTTCAGCACCTTTTCTCACCCTGCCAGGCAATAAGGTAGGAATTCCATGAAGTTTTGATTTCATGTACATAAGGCTTTGTGTGAAACCAACATTTTCAGTGTCTTCCTACAATACAATCTGGCTATACATCAACTGGATGTTTCACTAACAAATTATTATATTGGACTACAACATGAATATATGTGAACATTGCTAATACAATTTAATCAATTTTGGTAATATATATAGTATATTGTGTCAGATTTGACCTTTGGGAAAAGACATATTTTGGATTTTGTCCTGGTTCATTCAGAAGTGATGAGATCCTATGCCAGGAAAACATCTTGGAACTAGGAAAGATGAAGCATTCTGACTGGATCATTGTCCGTGGTCTGTCATTACTAAAGAATGAAGATGGCATCTAAGGTATAATCTCAGCCAAACATACCAGTGAGACTAGAGTCTGACAGTGCGTACCCAGTGGCTCAACATGCCATACTTTTTTCCCAACTAGAGAACACTATAACTGTTATTAGCAGGAGTGTTGAATACACTGCACATTTATAATAGTAAACATAAGACAGAAGTAGTCATTGTGAGCTTTAAACAAGCAAAGCCTAGCCAATCAGGGAGCCAAAGACAGGTAACAGAACTCAAGAATTCTGCTGACTCCCAGAAGTGCCCTGTCAGCCTTGAAGCTGGAATGTACTCAGGTTTCAGCAAGGATAGGAGAAGCACAGTATTGCAGATTACTGTCTCAGCCAAGAGTACCAGCAACTGTTGTTTCTGACAGTGCGTACCCAACGGCTCAGCATTCCGTACTAGTTCACTGTCCAGTAAAAAAGAAATAGATAGTCCACATCAACAAGGCCCGAGCATATAAAGCAGGTGCTGGGCTAGTATCCATACTATATCTATTAAAACATGGAGAAGGACACAATACAATACAAGGAAGATCAGTTTCCCACATCACTGATGGGCCTACAGTTCTGTCACCTAGCCCATTTGTTCTTAATAGGACCATGTATGACCCAACACAATGAAATCGTTATCGACCGATAAGTTTTATGCTGCATTTATTTCATATCAAGATCTAAGCTGTAACAAACTGCTTGTAAATACTCTTCTTCATTGTATAACTTTTTGTAAAAACTTAATAAAAATTAATTTTACAAAAATCAATGAAACAGCAGAGTGTCTCCTTCCTCACAACATGTACACAAATTCTACGCACATTTGTGAAGAATGCGTGCCTTAACATTACTGTATATGAAATAGCAATGTGGATATGGAATTACACTTCAATATTCTGATGGGAGATTCCAAACTGAAAATATATATGACTCTTAACATGTAGACAAACAGTTGAATTAAAAAGGTTCATTGGGGTGCCCAAGAGCCCCAAGCCCATCAGATTCAGGCACCAGTGCTATGGATTATAAATCTTAAAGCAGAAAAAGTCACTTATCCAGCACTTAGGTAAAATACTCCAATTGAAATACAATACCTCAATTAACAATAAAATGAAAAAACAGGCTGCTGCTATAGTATCAAATACTCATGAACATAAACACAAAAGTTCATCTCCAATGATCCGCAAGGCCAAAGCAGCGCTCTTCAGCGTATTAATACTGAAATTAACGCAGTTTATAGTGATAAATCCAACTTAAACTTAATCCTATTGAGTGTTCATTTAGGGGGCTTGATGGAAGTATTGTAACAAATTTCACCGAACCACGTGATTCTACTCCCCTCGAAATTTACATTCACCAATTCGAAATAGGGTAAGCGCTTTCTGGGTTAATCTTATCCGTTAAACGGCTCATACAAGGAAGCCTCCACATATGAGGAAGCTATTTTATCAATATCCCAAAGAGAGCTCCTGAGCGGTTACTGCGAATCCCTCAGTTGAAATAGCTTCCTCGTATTTTTTCCCTTTTAATGGATAAGATTAACCCACAAAGTTCTTACCCCATTTCGATTTGGTGAGTGTAAATTTCGAGGGGAGTGGAATCACGTGGTGCGGTGAAGGTTGTTACAGCACATCCATCAAGCCCCCTAAATGAACAATCAATAGGATTACGTTTTAGTTGGACTTATGTGTCACAGGGTGTATCACTATAAACTGTGTTCATTTCAGTATTAATACACTGAAAAGCGCTGCTTTGGCCTTGCGGATCATTGGAGATGAACTTTTTAGGCTTATGTTTATGAGTGCTATGGATTAGGTACTGGATTTTTGGAACACCCTTTCAAAGTATCCCTAATATTCCTAAGGGCATGCAGACCTTTTAATGTCTTCAGTTTCCTACTCCATCCTCTGCCTCCTCCTCTCTTATATCATCTTTAGGAACTATTCAGACCTTTCCATGTGCATTATTGGGCGTTAAAAAAAAATGTGTTTTAATGCAAATTATTACAATGAATGATAACACGTGGTATGTGTGTGTTTTTATTCATTTTGACGTTTTTATCATCATGGCACCCCAACACATGTATACATAAAAAAATCCACACTGCACAGATAGGAACGCTTGGGCCTTGTGGCGCACTGCGCTGCTTAAAACAGTGCAGGAGCATTTTGTTATGGGTTGAATCTTGTTTATTGCCTACTGAAAATGGTAGAGATACCTTAATGCAATGGATATCAAGGCATACAAAAATGTGCATTGATGCATGTTTTAAAACACATTGGACTCTAATGCCGCGTACACACGGTCAGACTTTCCGGCAGAAAAAGTCAGACGGAATCTTTTCATCGGATATTCCGATCGTGTGGCCTCATCTGACTTTTTTGTTTGAAAATTCTGACGGACCTAGAAATAGAACATGTTTTAAATATCGAGAAAATCGCTCGTTTGTATGCTGTTCCGATTGACCGAAAACGACGAATGCTCTGAAGCAAGTACGAGATGGCAGCTATTGGCTATTGAACTTCCTTTTTCTAGTCCTGTCGTACGTGTTGTACATCACTGCATTCAAGACGGTCGGATTTTGGTGTGATCGTGTGTAGGCAAGACGCTTGAGCGGAATTCCGTCGAAACTCCGTCGGAACTCCACTGGAAAAACTGTTATGCCGCGCACACGGTCGGAATTTCCGATGGAAACATTCCGATGGGAGCTTTTCAACAAATTTTCCGACCGTGTGTATGCCCATCGGTCTTTTTCTGTCGGAATTTCCGACGGACTTTGGATTGAGAACCTGTTCTCAATTTTTCCGACGGAAAACCTTTCTATCGGATTTTCTGATCGTGTGTATGCAATTCCGACACGCAAAATTCTGACGCATGCTCGGAAACAATTCGATGCATGCTCGGAAGCATTAAACTTCCCTTTTATAGTGCTGTCGAATGTGTTTTATGCCGCTGTGTTACAGACTGTCAGAATTTGGTGTGACCGTGTGTAGGCAAGACAGTTTGAGCGAAATTCCGTCGGAATTCCGACGGAAAACCATCAGAGCTTTTTCCGACGAGAATTCCGACCGTGTGTACGTGGCATCAGAGTTTATTCCGATGGAAAAAACTGTCATGTGTACGCGGCATTAGACTTTACTACATATTTCATTTAAATTATAGACAACATATGAAATGCTTTCATGCTATTGTATCAGACCAAACCCACATGTTCCCATAGTATGTAAAGTGATTTTAAATGAATAAAACAGCAGCGCTAATAATCACAGTGTCTGTGAATAAACTAAATATTTAACCTATGTAAACAATACTGAAAAATAATCACCCTGTATAAACAGTGCTAAAAAAACAACAACACAATTAATCACCTATATACATAAAGTGAAAAATTAAAGTGAAGTGTGATTATATATTTTTTGCAGGTGTCCAAATAAGGAAAACAAATCCAAACAAAAGTCCATAAACTGTTACTTGTAGTGATAATGTTTCAAAAAGTAACAGAAAAGTGAATGAAAATCCTGAAGCAAATAAAGTTTTGAAGTGTCTTTAAACAAAGTTCTTGAAGTGACTTGAAAAAATATCTTCCACCACACCACCTGTGTTCAGTGCTACCGCACCCTAAGGAAACGCACTCACCAGCAGTATATGCCTTGCACTCTCATGCTCGGCCAACTCGCTTAATAGCTCCACATGGGTCACAGATGGATCCAGACAGAATGTTAGATAATTGCACTCCACATATAAGGAAAAAAGAGATGCTTCCAATAGTGAAGTAGAGTAAACCATTTATTTCAGCACACAAAATTCCTCAACCATTGTACTCACATCCTTCATATAAAAATAAGGCACTTCAGCATAATCTTTTCAACAGGAAACAAGGACCCAGCAGTGGTGACCCAATATATTATGGTCTCGGCGGACCCGGCGTTAATACCAATATGTCTCACCCTCCACGCTGTCTCCTTTCTCTTTCACTTCACTTCAGATGGCACAGCACACCCAGTAACTGGAACGTTGAATGTTAAATGCTCCTCACAGTTGCCATGTAACCATACCCAGACATGTTTCACCGAAGTGGCTTAATCATTGGGGTTCAACCTTTATTTGCTTCAGGATTTTTCATTCACTTTTCTGTCACTTTTTGAAACATTATCACTACAAGTAACAGTTTATGGACTTTTGTTTGGATTTGTTTTCCTTTTTTGGACACCTGAAAAAAATATATAATCACACTTCACTTTAATTTTTCACTTTATGTATATAGGTGATTAATTGTGTTGTTGTTTTTTTAGCACTGTTTATACAGGGTGATTATTTTTCAGTATTGTTTACACAGGTTTATTCACAGACACTGTGATTATTAGCGCTGCTGTTTTATTCATTTAAAATCACTTTACATTATTTATCTATTTAGGTAGCTGCTTAGTTTATTTTTATTTTTATACACATAGGTGTTTTAACTAATTTTTCTTTGTGCGCAGTGGTGGTGTGGAATAGTAGGAGGGCGAACGATTTTCATACCAGTTTATTTTGATGTTATCATAGTATGCCAACTCCACTGTTGAAGCAATCCTATCAGTGGTTTATCATGAAACCAAACAATGCCACACCTGTTCAACCTTCCTCCTCATCTCTGTCAATCCGTCCACTGGCTGCTAGTTACTGAGAATATTTAACTATTCTTAAAAGATCAATACAGTCATCCCTGCTCAGCATGTTATCTTCTACACTTCTCTACTGCAGTCACCTCTTCGCAGCACCAAATCCAGGACTTCTCATCTGCCTCTCTACCTTTCTCTGGGATTCCTCACTCGTACCATTTGACACTTTGAGCATTTGTCCACATACTGTGGGGCTAATTTACAAGGCAATTAGATTGTGCACTTTGCAATTTCAGTTGCACTCATTTTCCCCAGAGCTTATTTAATGTGGGGGATTTTGTATGGCGCACATAGGAAAATAGCTTTTACAATGCATATGGTGGATGACTGTGGGGAGGGGGGGAGGTTTTGGTGAGGGGGAAAAAACGGATAACGTATGTGTTAGTTCAAGAATTAGATATTAGTCCATGTACACATACTAAAATTTTAAAACATATTTGCTGAGCATAAGAAGGCTGCCAGTCCATAAAAGCAAGAAGAAGCTCTGAAATAAAATAAAAAAAGGAGAGAGAGACGGCGCCCTCTAAGTGCAGCAAGTTAAAATCAATTTAATATAAAAAAAGATTAAGAACACTCACACATTAAATGTGTCATATAGGCATATCTGAGATTTAGATGATCTTCCGTATTTGGGTCCCGGATGAGGTGATGTCATCAAAGCAGCTGTCAGATGTAAGCGTCCTGTGTGGTCCAGTGGAGATCCGGTGGCGATGTGGGTTCTCGGTGCCTCCGGATGGCTGGATAACAGGCTGTGCGGACAGTGGGTAGCTGAGTGTTGAGCAGTGATGTTATTGCAGCAAACACTTCCGGGTACGGGTCACGTGGGCGGCGCTTCGGGGCATGCGTGCCCCTTCGTCAGGCTTATTTAATGTGGCAAAGCTCTACTGATTCCCATCACCCAGTCAAGTGCAAGCAAACATTTTTTTATTTTCCTTTTTTTAATTTTCCTTGTACCTGATTGGGTATTATTTACAAAGTGAAGCTTCACCACAATCACTAAGTTCTGGGGGAAATTAGTGCAGCTGCACTTGCAACATGCACAGTCTATTTGACTTCAGTAAATCAACTCCAGTATGTAGTCAAGAGCACAGGTAGTTAGGACCTTACACATACAAAGCATTATTAATCTAAGGATCTCAACATCCAGATGTTGTTATGGGTTCCTTGAGCGATTAACAATTTCTGCTTCCCAATAAGTAAGTAACCACTGAAACCAATGACTTTTACAGCTTCTTTAACCTCTTGGTCCGAAATTCCGACGGAAAATGTCCGATCGGACCATGTTGTCGGAAAATCCGCCCGTGTGGGCTCCATCTGACTTTTTCTGTCAGAAAAAAATTGAGATCCTGCTTTAAAATTTTCCGACAACAAAAATCCGATCTGACTTTTTCCGATCGTGTGTAGAGAATTCTGACAGACAAAGTGCCACGCATGCTCAGATCAAATTACGAGACCAAAGCTATTGGCTACTAGCCTCTACGTAGTTCTGTCATATGCAACGAACGTCACCACATTCAGAATGATCGGATTTTCCGACAACTTTGTGCGACCGTGTGTATGCAACACCAGTGTCGGACAAAATCCGTCGGAAAAAATCCGACGTATTTTGTGGTCGGAATTTCCGACCGTGTGTATGGGGGCTTAAGGACCAGCTGCCGCAGTTATACTGTGGCAGGTTGGCTCTCCTGGGCGAATCGCCGTTCCTGTACATCGGCTGCTTTAAGAGCTGTAGGGGGAGTGCACGCGCCAAACAGAGACAGAACAGAGATGTGTCAATGTAAACAGACAGATTTCCGTTCTGTCAGGGGAGGAGAGACAGATCTGCTGCTCCTAAAGATTAGCAACAGCGATCAGTCTCCTCCTCCAGGCAGTCCCATCCCCCCACAGTTAGAACACACATAAGGGAACACACTTAACTCCTAGATCCCCCCCTAGTGTTAACTCCTTCCCTACCAGTGACATTTATACAGTAATCAGTGGCTATTTTTAGCTCTGATCGCTGTATAAATGTCAGTGGTCCCAAAAAAGTGTCAAAAGTGTCTGATCTGTCCGCCATAACGTCGCAGTCCCGATGAAAATCATTGATCGCCGCCATTACTAGTAAAAAATAATAATAATAAAAATGCCATAAATCTATCCCCTATTTTGTAGACGCTATAACTTTTGCGCAAACCAATAAATATATGCGTATTGCGATTTTGTTTACCAAAAATATGTAGAAGAATATATATCGGCCTAAACTGACATTTTTATTTTTTGGGATATTTATTATAGCAAAAAGTAAAACATTTTTTTTTTTTCAAAATTGTCGCTCTTATTTTGTTTATAGCGCAAAAAAAAAAACCTGCAGAGGTGATCCAATACCACCAAAAGAAAGCTCTATTTGTGGGAAAAAAAGGACGTCAATTTTGTTTGGGTACAGCGCCACACGACCGCGCAATTGTCAGTTAAAGCAACGCAGTGCCATATCGCAAAAAATGGCCTGGTCATTAAGGGGGCAAATCCTTCGGCCCCTTAAGTGGTTAAAGGAGGAATTCTCCTCACTGATAACCAGTGTAAGGGGCATTGTTCCCACTGACCACCAAAGTAAGGGCCATTATTCCCACTCACCACCAATGTTAGGAGTACCAATAGTGTAATGGAGCCCTTCTCTACCAATCACCAAATTAGGGGGGCCGTTCTCCACTGATTAAAATTGTAATGGAGTACCTTACTGGCCAGCAATTTAATGGGCACAACACTGACCACCGGTGCAAATAGGTGTAACGGAACACTTTTCTACTGACCACCAATGTAAGGGAACATTTGACTGACCACCAGTGTGACTATAATTTTATTTGTAGTTTCTTCTCTGGTCTTTATTATTTTTATTAGTTTCATTTATTTGATATTAATGAAAAATAATTTAGTTGTTAATATATATTAATATATATATATATATATATTGTTCTTATATCAACAAGCAGGGGTTTCCTGAGACATGGAAGTTGTTTCAAGGGTACTTCCATGTTAAAGGGGTGTTCCGGGAAAAAAAAAAAATTAAAAGCCAGCAGCTACACATACTGCAGCTGCTGGCTTTTAAAAAATGGACACTTACCTGTCCTGCAGTCCCTCGATGTCGGCACCGCAGCTGATGTCTCCATCAGCTGTCGGGTGCTGCCGCCGCCATTGCGGGTAAGGTAACCCGGCAGTGTAGCCTTTTGGCTTCACGCGGGGAACCCTACTGCGCATGCGTGAGGCCCCGCTCCTCTCTCCTATTAGCCCGGCGGCCAAGGGAGGAGGAGGAGGGAGCCCCGTGGTGATGCCCTGCGGTGACGTCACATCACGGCCGACTTCCGGAAGTGGGAAAGGATACCCGTCAAAGACAGGTATCCTGTCCCCACTCCCCCCGAAAGGTGCCAATTGTGACACCGGAAGGGGGGAGGAATCCAATGAGCGGAAGTTCCACTTTAGGGTGGAGCTTCGCTTTAAGAAGGTCTGGAAAGGCAGCTCTATAGTAGCCAAATAAAATTTACACTTCCAAACTGTCATATGCTAATGCATTTTGAAAACAGGCAGCGGACACAATAATGTATGACTTCATTGCAGTATGAAACTTCTTACCCAAACCAAGAGTAAAAAAAGGCAACCAATGCATACCGTCAACTGATATATGCTGATTCTTCTCAGTAAATTTGCTGGGCTTTGACTGGAACATGCTAAGACAGTCAAGTTCTTGTTTTTTTTTCAACCACTCTATGCATCTTTGACCATATTTATTTAGGGCTATTGAGATGCTGTAAAGTGAACCAGATGCAGGTGTCTTGTAGACTGAGAGGTTTTCTACTAGAACTGATCTGTATATGGCCACATCCATCTTGACACACGACCGGACTTTCCGTCAGAATGAACTCTGACGGTCTTCCCGACAGATTTCCGACCGAACGGACTTGCCCACACACGATCACACCAAAGTCTGTTCATTTTGAATTCGATGACGTACGACGGGACTAAAAAAGGAAGTTCAATAGCCAGTAGCCAATAGCTGCCCTTGCATCGTATTTGGTCCGTCGGACCAGCATAAAGACGAACAGTTTTACTGATAGAAATTGATTCCGTCAGAAAGATTTAAAGCATGTTCTATTTCTAGGTCCCTCTGAATTTTTGAAGAAAAACAATCGGAATATCCCACACACGATTGGAATATCCGACGGAATGATTCCATCTGACCTTTTCTGCTGGAAAGTCCGGTCGTGTGTACGCAGCATAACCCAACCCTGATGAGGCTCCTGGTCCCTGCTATTAAAAGCATGCCACATTATTATGCTACCATCACCATGCTTGGGAATAGCACTGCACCCAATGGGCATTATCAGACCAGATAATCTTTTTCGACACAAGCATTTTAGCAAATCCAGTTCAGGGCTTGATATGGCTTTTTTCAGCAATGGCTTTCTTTTTGGCAGACATCCCATAAAGCCCAGCTTTGTGAAGCTTTTGGGTTATAGTTGTCCAACAAACAGTTTTCTGCATCACTGCTGTGGCTCTCTGCAGCTCTTTCAGTTACCTCTCTGAGTAATGTGTTCCTTTTCTAATCAATGCGTTTTGGTGGATGGAGTTATGGCTTTGCCATATTCTTTCCATTTTTAATTTAGGGGATGTTTAACCACTTCCCGCCCGGTCAATAGCAGATTGACGTCCGGGAAGTGGTTTCGTTATCCTGACTGGGCGTCATATGACGTCCTTCAGGATAACAGCCGCCGCGCGCCCGTGGGGGCGCGCATCGCGGCGATCGGTGGAGCGGTGTGTCAGTCTGACACACCGCTACACTGATCTCGGTAAAGAGCCTCCGGCGGAGGCTCTTTACCACGTGATCAGCCGTGTCCAATCACGGCTGATCGCGATGTACACAGGAAGAGCCGTTGATCGGCTTTTCCTCACTCGCGTCTGACAGATGCGAGTAGAGGAGAGCCGATCGGCGGCTCTCCTGACAGGGGGGGTATGCGCTGATTGTTTATCAGCGCAGCCCCCCTCAGATGCCCACACTAGATCACCAGGGAAGCCCCCAGGACCACCAGGGAAGCCCCCAGGACCACCAGGAAGCCCCCAGCATGTGGATGGCCAGGTACATCCCCCATGGCCATCCACATGTTAAAAAAATGCAAAAAATATGCCAATCAGTGCTCACAGATGGGCACTGATTGGCACATCATATTTAATTTAAAAAAAAGTTTAAAAAAGGGATGCCCAGCAATGCCACCCATCAGTGTCATCAGTGCCACTCATCAGCGTCCATCAGTGCCACCTATCAGTGCCCATCCGTGCCCACCCATGCCCACCTATCAGTGCCCATCCATGCCACCTATCAGTGCCACCTATATGTGTGCATCAGTGCCACCCATAAGTACCCGTCAGTGCCGCCTATGAGTGCCCATCAGTGCCGCCTATGAGTGCCATCAGTGCCACCTGAGTGCCCATCAGTGCCGCATACCAGTGCCACCTATCAATGCCCATCAGTGCCACCTATCAGTGCCCATCAGTGCCGCCTATCAGTGCCCATCATCGGTGCCACCTCATTGGTGCCACCTCATCGGTGCCCATCAGTGCCACCTTATCAGTGCCCATTAGTGCTGCCTTATCGGTGCCCGTCATTGAAGAAGAAAACGCACTTATTTACAAAAAAAATTAACAGTGACAAAGAAAAACTTGTTTTTTTGCAAAATTTTCGGTCTTTTTTTGTTTGTTGCGCAAAAAATAAAAATCGCAGAGGTGATCAAATACCACCAAAAGAAAGCTCTATTTGTTGGAACAAAATGATAAAAAATTTGTTTGGGTACAGTGTAGCATGACCGCGCAATTGTCATTCAAATTGCGACATCGCTGAAAGCTGAAAATTGGCTTGGGCGGGAAGGTGTCTAAGTGCCTGGTATTGAAGTGGTTAAAGTGATTGTAAAGTCTTGTTTTTTTTTTTAAATAACAAACATGTTTTACTTACCTGCTCTGTGCAGTGGATTTGCACAGGGCAGCCTTGAACCCCCTCCTCTCTGGTCCCTCTTCGCTGCTCCTGGCCCCTCCCTCCTGTTAAGTGCCCCCACTGCAAGCAGCTCTGTGTACATTCAGACACTGCACTGCGGTTCGGCCCTGCCCCTCTCTCTCCTGATTGGCTAACTGACTTTGATGGACAGCAGCGGGAGCCAATGGCGCCACTGCTGTGTCCCAGCCAATCAGGAGGGAGAGTCCCAGATGGCCGAGGGACTTGTGGACATTGCTGGATAGAGATGGACCTCAGGTAAGTATTAGGGGATAACAATGAAAGACAGTTACTTCCAGCGCTAAGAGGTTTCTCAGGACTGGGTGGATGATGCCTTCCTCAGATGGGGTAATCCGATAGATAACACAAAATGGACAAAAAATGGACGGCGTGCACACCTAGTGCATTACCAATGACATTTAATAAATAATAAAATTCATAAAAGATGGGTACTCACAAACAGCAATTCAATTGAGGTATTATTATTTTTGTCATGATAACCCTGTATACACATTATGCTGTCTTCCACACATCATGGGTTGTCGAGATGAGTTGGTTTAGGAGGGAGGGAGTAGGGGTACGTTATATTAGATGGTCTTTGTTATTTAATCATGTGTTACTTTTTATTGGCCCTGCGTGGCCTTATTGGTGGCAATGCTTTTGCTCCAGTGCTGCTATGTTTTGTTTACACTTATTCAAAACTGCAATAAAAAGGGGTTATCATGACTAAAATAATAGCATCACAGTATATTTCAGGTAAACAATAGGACTAAAATAAGGAAAGTGAGACCATATACCCTTATACTTATAGGAGGAGGACATGCTAGTTTTAAGGCTGCATCCCATGCAGTAGCTTTCGTAGTTAACGTAAGGGGGAGACCAGAATTAGGACCTCTGAATAACCCCAATCGTAGGCTTTCATATCACCCCAACTGCGCCGCCTCCAGTATAGTGGCGGAATCCCCATCATCTGACAATGGCAAATGGCAAATACAATTTGACATGCATAATAATAATAATAATAATATTGCCAATCCGTGAAGGCCAAACCACCCTGACCCCAAGGTTAGTGAGGGATGTGACCCAGCACAGTGGAAAATCTGGATCTGTCACTTCTCCGGCTCCTTCATCCAACGGCAAAATGGATGATTTTCCCCAGTTCACTCTAATGTGGCGTACACACAGTCAGAATTTCCAATGGAAACAGTCCAAAGGGAGCTTTTCATCTTTGAATTTCAACTTTGAATTGAGAACCTGTTCTCAATTTTTCCGACGGAAAACCTTTCTATTGGATTTTCCGATCGTGTGTATGCAATTCCGACACGCAAAATTCCGACGCATGCTCGGAAACAATTCGACGCATGCTCGGAAGCATTAAACTTCCCTTTTATAGTGCCGTCGAACGTGTTTTATGCCGCTGTGTTATTGACCGTCGGAATTTGGTGTGATCGTGTGTAGGCAACACAGCTTGAGCGGAATTCCGTCGGAAAAACCGTCAGAGTTTTTTCCGACGAGAATTCCGATCGTGTGTACGTGGCATAAGGCCCTAAAAAGTTGCAAAATCATTTAGAATAGTCAATGCCCTTTGGAGAGATGGCCCCGGGTCCTTAAGGAATAAGATTAGTTCATCTACATATAGTGCCAGACATTTGTGGATTATGCCTACTTGAAATTCTCTAGTTGGTCTAAGGGCTATTGCTAAGGGCTCCTTGATAAGGGCAAAAAGGAAGGGGGATAGGGGGGAAGCCTTGCTTAGTGCCACTACCTATATTAAAAAAGGGAGTTGAATTGCTGCTTGGGGGCATCTATAAAGCAATGTGATCCATCTCCTAAAATTAGGCCCAAACTCCATAAGCTCCAGGACCCTATGCATGAACTGCTAGTCAACAGAGTCAAAGGCTTTTTCTATGTCAATCGATACTAGAACTCTGGGTGATGTGCCGGTATTGGGAATTTGTAGATGAGTGAAAAATCTACACAAATTTGTGTCTGTGAACTTACCAGGCATGAAACCAGTTTGGTCAATATCAACTAAGGATATCATTTTTGCTAATCGAGACGCTAGAACTTTAGTAAGGATTTTAAGGTCCATGTTCAAAAGGGCAATTGGAAAGGCTTTTTATCTTAATGCATAGAATGCATTAAGGTAAAAAAAAAACTTCTGCCTTTACAACCCCTTTAAAAGTCTACGATTGTATTAAAAAAAATAAGCTCAGTGAAATAAAATCTCAATTAAATCTATGTTTATTCTAAAAGCATATACAACATTTTGCTCTCCTCAACCCAAGCTGCTGTATAAATATCTGAAGTACAGTATTTATCAGCGTATAACACGCACCAGCGTATAACACGCACCCCAAGTTTCGGAGGGCATTTTAAGGAAAAAAACGTTTTTAGGAGGGAAGTTTAGGGGAAAAAAGCGTCATTTGCAGCTTGCCCAGCGTCATTTGCAGCTTGCCCAGCGTCATTTGAAGCCTTGCCCAGCGTCATTTGCAACTTGCCCAGCATCATTTGCAGCTTGCCCAGTGTCATTTGCAGCTTGCCCAGTGTCATTTGCAGCTTGCCCAGTGTCATTTGTAGCTTGCCCAATGTCATTTGCAGCTTGCCAGCGTCATTTGCAGCCTTGCCCACGTTTAAATTTCCCGCTGCCGAGACAGACCACGTGAGCGCCGGCAAAAAAGACTGAAGCACCACCGAAAAAGACCGAAGCGCCGTCGAAAAAGACCGAGCCGACTCTTCGGCCCCGCTCGCAGTCCCGCCTCCCTGTCTGTTTCGGGAGCGAGCGCAGGGAGGTGGGACTACGAGCGGAGCCGAACTGTTGGCTCGGTCTTTTTCGGCGGCGCTTCGGTCTTTTTCGGCGGCGCTCGCTATTTTTCCGCTCTGCTCAATTTTTTTGTCACTTTTTTGGGGGGATGGGCGTATAACACTCACCCACGATTTCCCCCTGATTTTAAGGGGAAAAAAGTGCGTGTTAAACGCCAATAAATACGGTATATTAAAAAAACATTATATGCAACTTACAGCCTCACCCATTATTAAATATATAAAAAACAAATAAGTCATACCATAACAAATTATTTATATAAATCGAAAGGAGTACATTACATAGAAATACAAAAACAGAAAAGCAACAACAGAAGGAGTGCAGGAGTGCGCTATGTACAGAGTGAAGGGTTCAGGGGTGCGGTATGTACAGAGTGCAGGGTTCATTGGTGCGCTACGTACAGAGTGCAGGGTTCATGGGTGCGCTAAGTACAGAGTGCAGGGTTCATGGGTGCGCTAAGTACAGAGTGCAGGGTTCAGGGGTGTGCTAAGTACAGAGTACAGAGTTCAGGGGAGCGCTACGTACAGAGTGCAGGGTTCAGGGGTGCGCTATGTACAGAGTGGTGGGCTCAGGGGTTTGCCACCTTAAACCAAAAATGACTCCTACTTTTCCCACAAAATCTCCCCCCTCCCCTAGTACAGTGTTCTCCCATCCCCATCCTTGACAGAATTGACATCCCTCCACCCAGTGTAAATCCTTTTCCCCTGCCATCACAACCCCCCTCCCCCACCTGTATAAATGGCACTATAATTTTTCTAATACCCCCCTCAAATTTCCCCTGTCAACACAGACCTCAGATTTTTCTAATACCCCCCCTCAAATTTCCCCTGTCAACACAGACCTCAAGCCTTTAGCTTGATGAGGGCGGGAAAGTACTTCCTCCTCCTTGTGGTCTGTCAGGAGAGATGGTAGAGCCGAGGAAGGAGCATTGTGGAAGCTTTCTCATCTCTGTTACACAGCAGAAGTCTACACTGAAGATGATGCGGCAGGTCCCAGTAAAGCATGGGTCCCGGGCTCTAGTGGTGGCCTTGGCGCCCGCACCCCCCTTCTTTCCAGTACAATACTCCACCTGGGGACCACAGGGAGGAGGGAGGAGGAGTGGGTTTCATTGCAGCTGCACAGAGAGGAGTGCTGTCACTTCTAAATGCAGAAGCCAGGCATCTGTGTTAGAAGTGACAGTAGTGAGCAGGTGCTGGCAGCGGCTTCATGGGGAGAACAACGGAGCTGAAGAGTGAAAATGTTGACAGCCTTGGGGAAGGAGGAGGGAGCTGTGGCGCCCCTCTCAGTGCGGGGCATGGGGCAGATGCCTCCCCTGCCACCGTAGTTTCAGCCCTGCCTGAACCTTATTCACCCCCTTGATGTATTTGAAGGTTTCAATTATGTCTCCCCTTTCCCTTCTTTCCACCAGACTGTACAGATTACATTTCTGAAGTCGCTCTCGATATGTTTTATCCCCCAAACCTTTCGCCATTTGTGTTACACATCCCTGGACTCATTCTATCTTATCAATATCTTTTTGTAAGTAAGGTCTTTAGAACTAGACACAGTATTCTAAATGAGGTCTGTCAGGAGAGATGGTAGAGCTGATGAAGGAGCGTTGTGGAAGCTTCCTCAGCTCTGTTACACAGTAGAAGTCCACCTGGATAGATGATGCGGCAGGTGCCGGTAAAGCCTGGATGCCGAGCTCTAGTTGTGGCCTTGGCGCCCGCACCCCCCTTCTTTCCAGTACAATACTCCACCTGGGGACCACGGGGAGGGGGGGGAGCGGGTTTCATTGCAGCTGCACAAAGAGGAGTGCTGTCACTTCTAAATGCAGAAGCCAGGCATCTGTGTTAGAAGTGACAGTAGTGAGCAGGAGCTGGCAGCGGCTTCATGGGGAGAACAACTGAGCTGAAGAGAACAGTGGAAATGTTGACAGCCTTGGGGAAAGAGGAGGGAGCCGTGACGCCCCTCTCAGTGCGGGGCACAGGGCAGATGCCCCCATTGCCCCCCTAATTTAAGCTCTGTCTGTACCTTATTCACCCCTTGATGTATTTGAAGGTTTCAATTATGTCTCCCCTTTCCCCTCTTTCTTCCAGACTGTACATATTACATTTCTGAAGTCGCTCTCGATATGTTTTATCCCCCAGACCTTTTGCCATTTGTGTTAGGCCCCTTTCACACTGACGGACTGTTTAGGCCTGCCTGTCAGTTTTGACGGCGGACCTGAACGGGTGCTCCATGCTGGTCTAGAAAGCGGCAGATGTCAGCGGAGACATGTCTGCTGACATCCGACCCGGTCCGATCCGCCAAAAGCAGACGGATGGCCCTACGTCCGGATTCGTCGATGGCGGATCGGATCGGGTGAGATCGGATGAAAACAGACATGCTGTCTGTTTTCATCCGATCTCTCAATAGAGACCAGCGGTGCTGGACAAGCCCCTCCCCGCTCAGCGAGCGGAGAGGGACCTGTCATGGGCCGGCTAAGCGGAGATCAACGGAGAGATCTCCCACTGAGCCGGCGGACAGAGGCAGACTCCGTGGAAGCGGATCCGCCTCGTGTGACATCTCTGGACTCATTCTATCTTATAAATATCTTTTTGTAAGGACTTTAGAACTAGACACAGTATTCTAAATTAGGTCTCACTAAAGCTTTGTATAGGGAAATCAGGACCTCCTTCCTCCTGCTGGTGATCTCTATAGTGATCAGTGGTGGCTGCTCCATTAGGGGCACAGCAGTGCTGCCCCCTAATCTATGTGCCCAGCCCCTAATCTACATGCATGGATTTCAATGGTTTATTTTTTATTTTTTTGGAAGCATGTGATTTAGACGAGGCTCTAAATGGCTTTAAAAAAGAGTGGACTAATTAATATTCGCTATTGTCTTCTTTCTTCTCCTCCCGGCAAATCAGGAAGACCCGATTGGCTGAGAGGAGAAATTACCGTATTGGTAGGGAGCGGGGGGGAGGCGCTAAGGAGGAGACGAAGGTGGAAGCCACCTACGACTTGGATGGGGAAAGCGTGGGGCTGAAGGGCGGATGGCGAGCAACAGGGGGTGTTTGTTTGCCGACCGACCGACCAACCGAACGAACGGCAGGAAGGGAGGGTCGTGTGTTTTGTTTGCTGCCCCCCCAAAAGATAGGGCACCAGCTGCCACTGCTAGTGATGCATTCTAGAATTCTGTTCGATTTTCCCATTCCCTCATGGTCACACTGTTTACTCATCTTGCAATCATCTGAAATAAGTACCCCCAAATCTTTTTTCTTCTGTAGTGCTGGCCAACACTGTTTCCCCAGTGTTGTGCTCTCTCAAGGGATTCTTTGTTAATAGGTGAATTATTTTACATTTAGAAACGTTGAACTGCAGTAACCAATCTTCCAGCAATGCCAAATCTTGTTCCATGTTACAAACACCTGCAGGGATATCAACCCTATTGCACACCTTTGTATCATCAACAAAAAGACATACCTTGCTCAAAATACCTTTAGTTTTATCACTTACATATAGATGAGATAGAACATGACCTAGTACAGAGCCTTGTGGTACACCACTAGTGACTGGTCTCTGTTCCCAAATGAACCCCATTTACAAGCACACTCTGGTATCTATACTTTAGCCAACTGTATATCCACTGTACCATCCAAGGATTAAAGTGTTACTAAACCCACAACAGTAAAATCAGTCTGTATATGCAGTAAAGCATACTTGTTACACTCACTGTGGAACCTAAGGGACTAGTCCTCTGTATTGTGTAAAAAAGCTGTTTGAGCGTGTAGGCACAGATCCTTCCCTTCTTTTATTGTCTCTATTAAAACAGGCCTGGATAAGACAGAGTTACTGGACTCAGGCTGCACATGCATAGTTTGGTGTATATTGCTAGAGAGTTTTTTATTTCTTGAGAGAGTGCATGTGATCAGCACAGGACCTATTAGCACTGTCCAGACAGAGGGTCAGGGCTCCTGGATCCTGATATGACAGCCAGTGCAGTATGAAAACTCCTCTTACAAGCTTTAACCAGGCACTGATAGAAGTCACAAGACTGCTCTAACTGCTGATCTGAAAGGTATTTAGCAGTTTATATTTACTAAAAAGATTGCATTTCCATGTTCTGTGTATTGTAAGAGAACAGATATAGTGAATGCAGGGTCCTGGGTTTAGTAACAGTTTAAATCCTTGCTTGTACAACTTTTGTATTAGATCATTATGTGGAACTGTATCAAATTCCTTGCCGATATCAAGATGTGCTATGTCCATAGCACCACCCTGGTCCAAAACATTGGTAATATAGTCAAAAAATGTAATCAGATTAGTCTGACATGATCTGCCCTCAGTAAAGTCGTGCTACTTTGGGTCCAGCAATTTGTATGTTTTTAAGTAATCAATGATCCTTCTTTTCAGGAGTGACTCCATTAACTTGACTACAACCAATGTTAGTTAGTTGTACTCATTGGCTTGTTATTACCACCTTCTACCTTTCTGTCCTTCTTGACGATAGGTACAATATTAGCTGTCCGCCAGTCACGGGGAACTTCTTTAAATCAATATTAAATCAATACATCATTGAATATATAAAAAAAATAAAGAATTAATAACAGAAGATACAGTGCAAATCAATACATTGATAGTCCATCGAACAAACAATGTAGTGAAAAATAAATACATTGTGCAAAATCAATCTAATAGAATATAATAAAATAATTCTAAATCCATTAAATAATGCATCAAACATCTTCCAGGAGGTAAGAAATAAAAAATGTGATAGCAAATCTTCAATGTGGCAAAGTCCTGGTCCTTCACAGCCTTTACGATGCACACCAGTGGTATAATTCACTGATTTGATTGACCACATGTTACAAAATGGGCAAACAGCACAGGGTAACACTGCTTAAAAGCACAGGAATCCATTGGTTTCTATGCTCTTCATAATACTTATGAAAAGAAGATACAATTAAAAAAATACAAAAAGAGAAAGAGCTCATAGTGTAAAACAACTTCTTTATTAAAAGGTCATATTAAAAATAATCCAGGCTCTATAATGGATATGACCTGGTTTGTACCTTTTTTCTATGCAAAAATTAATACAAATAGATTAAACATCAAAACAATCGAGAGGTACTCACAGAGGTGCTCAGCCTAAAGCCCCATACACACGGTCGGACAATCCGCGGACCAGGTCGGTCGGATCCTGTCCGTCATACTTTGTCTGATGTTGGTTTTGCGTACACACGGTCGGACAAAGTTGTCGGAAAATCCGATCATTCTGAACGTGGTGACGTTTGTTGCCTACGACGGGACTACGTAGAGGCTAGTAGCCAATAGCTTTGGTCTTGTAATGTGATCTGAGCATGCGTAGCACTTTGTCCGGTCGGACAACCGTACACACGATCGGATTTGGTGTGATCGGACCGTGTTGTCGGCAAATCTTTCCAGCAGGAGATAAGACTTTGTCCGTCGGACAATCCGACGTACACTGTCCGATGGTGCATACACACGGTCTGATTTTTCAACAACATTGTCCGATCGGACAGAATCCATGAAAAAGTCCGACCGTGTGTATGGGGCTTTACACTAAGGATCTGACAGCTAAGACATGAATCGAGCATCACACCACCGCATTTCTTGCTCTATGAGTAACCTCCTCTCATTGTGCTGATGTCACAGTACCCAAGCCCTGCCCAACCAGTTTTTTCTATATGGACATCATCAGGAGTGGTCAGGCATTAGACATAATGGACATAAATATTTTATAATATATACAACTGGATTGTTTTTGCGTAATTTACTTATTTTTCAATGAACTGTTAATTGGACGGACTATCCAGGCCATCCGGTCTATCCAGTCTGACAGCTGCTGCAGTTGGATGGTGCAATTAGCTGAGCAAACGTTTGTGCCCAGGGACGACTGCCTAGAACGCAAGAAGTCCACATTCCAGGTAATCTTCCCTGGGCAAACTGCCCTAAGCATAGTGCCGCTAAGCACTGTCCAGCCGTAGCAGATGTCAGATTCTCAGAGTTTTACAGGCTGCTGATGGTACGGCTGGACAGGGCATTTGTGCTCTTTGCCCTTAGCTAAACACCAGAGCTCCATGCAACCGGGCTATTTGCCCAGTGCTCATGGAGACTCCGAAAAAACAGCCTCTATTGTGTCTTCTTCACCAGATGGAAGATGCTGAAGGACCATAACAATTGTTCTATTATAAAAACTCTCAATAATTTGAAAGTCTCCAACTCCTCTCCATTTGTATTCAAAGGGGAATGGGTGGTCTTCCAGGATCTCCTGTAGTCCACGATTATCTCCTGAGTTTTTTAGTATTTAGTATCAGGTTTTTGTACAAATCAACCAGATGTTGATCTTCTTCTCTATTGAGAATGAATGGTAAATTCAGATTTTTTTTGGTTCAGAAACACAAATTATAAAAAGTCACACCCACAGTTGTTGTTCTGCATCGTACAGGTTCAATATACCCAGAGTGACATCTGCACAGACACTGATCAGACTTGCTGTGATGGTCTTTTGCATTGAATTATATACAAAATAAGATTTATCACCAGCTAAAATGTGACAGTAGACTCTGTGGCTCAGTGATTTGGACCACAAGGGGCTGATTGACTTCTGCCTATGGTCATCCAACTCCTGCTATTGAGAAAGCACATAATCATGTGCCTGTTCATGTATCTGTAATGTTGCCGGACTGTCTAAGTATTATAAATCTTACCTACACAGCAACGATGTGTTTGCCAGAAAGTGAGAGAGTGAAAGAAGCTCTTACAAAGTAAGTAAACAAATTCCTGGTCTATAATTACTTCCCAAAAGAAGTATGATTCCACCAGCAGGGGGCAGAGTGGTTATTCTGGAAAGAAGTTGAACATGGGTTTACATGTAAAGAAGTGTATCCAAAAACGATTTATTATTGCGCATACAGAAATAAAAATGCACATACATGAATCAATATGATGACTGCTTAGGGGCCTATTTATAAAATTAAAGAAAAGACAGAAGGAGCAAAGATTGGAGATGTTGTCAATAGGCAATATAGAGAGGTATAATCTTTGGTTATTTAAAGAGCAATTATTTTGAGAGAAAAAAACACTTCTCTTTGGGTGAGATATGTACATTGCAGGGATTTTAACTAAATTTGTTGTAGATTCCTACCTTTTGTGATCCAGACGAAACAGCTGTGTGTGTGTCCATGTGGTAAGTGAATCTAATGGGAGTGGTTTCCTAATTATCAGTCAGCTGTTACACCCGCAGGACTCTAATGAGGACAGTGGCAGGGCCTGCATCCCTTTAGACGTGATTTCCCTTTGGAAATATCTCACTAAAAATTTTATTTTTGTTGATGAGGATGCTGAAAATCTGCATTTATCTTAGCGCAGACTTCTGGTAAAATAAGTAAGCCAATCACACAAGCAAGAGATTACATTTCTGGGGGGCATTGTCACGCTCCCTGGTGGTGATGAGTCTGATTGGCAGAGAAGGGCCTCCCTTGCGGCTCCCGCTCGCCGGTCCCCTGATGATGGGACAGTAGGACCAGGAGTCAGGAGGGGCACAGGTGCCTGGCAGGAATGGTCAGACCGGTACAAGAGCTTCCTGGATAAGCTCAGCGGATGAGGTAAGTAGGTAGCTGTAGGCAGACTGGAACAACAGGCAGACTTGGATCTGTATGCAGACTGGAACAACAGGTAAGCTGGATCTGTATGTAGACTGGAACAACAGGTAAGCTGGATCTGTATGCAGACTGGAACAACAGGTAAGCTGGAACTGTGTGCAGACTGGAACAACAGGTAAGCTGGATCTGTATGCAGACTGGAACAACAGGTAAGCTGGATCTGTATGCAGACTGGAACAACAGGCAGACTTGGATCTGTATGCAGGCTGGAACAACAGGCAGACTTGGATCTGTATGCAGGCTGGAACAACAGGCAGACTTGGATCTGTATGCAGGCCGGTACAACAGGTAAGCTGGATCTGTATGCAGACTGGAACAACAGGCAGACTAGTATCTGTGTGCAGACTGGAACAACAGGCAGACTTGGGTCTGTATGCAGGCTGGAACAGCAGGTAAGCTGGCTCTGGAATGGTCAGACAGGCCGGGTCAGATATCAGGCTGGCAGCAAGGTACAGATGGAGCAAACAATAGGATGGTCAAAGACAAGCCAAGGTCGATACACAGGGACAGAGCGGATGGTCAAGGATAGCCGGGTCAAACACAGGTAAACAGTCTTCAGATCAGGTTTCAGACACAGAACGTTGTAGAGCAGACAGCGGGGACCGTCAGTCACAGGAGGGTTTAAATAGCCTCACTGGCGCCAATGGAGGCGCGCACCCGTCCGCGCACGCTCGCCCTCGTCATGCGCAATGGCAGCCGAGAACGGGAACCAGAGATACTGAGGCGCCGATTACTGGCAGGATCATCAGGTCGCTGGCCACGGATGGAGCCCTCATGACATTGCCCCCCCCTAAGGGGCAGCCTCCGGATGCCCCTCGGGGCAAATTTCTCAGGATGGGCTCTCTTAAAAGATTGGACTAGACTCTTAGCGTGGATGTTCTCCTCGGGCTCCCAGGAGTTTTCCTCGGGGCCGTAACCCCTCCACTTGATTAGGAACTGGTTCTGGTTTTGCCTTCTTCTGACATTAAGGATGGCTTCCACCTCGAACTCCTCTTCCCCGTCCACTATGACTGGATCAGGAGGGATGGCTCTCCGGTTGGGGAAAGGGTTGCTAACCGAGGGCTTCAGTAATGACACATGGAAGACCGGGTGAATCTTCAAAGAATCTGGAAGTTCTAATTCATAAGCCACCTCGTTGATCCTCCTCTTGACCGGGAAGGGGCCCAAGAACTTGGGGCCCAGTTTCCGTGAAGGGCAAGCCAGTTTTAGGTTAGAGGTGGATAGCCATACAGTTTCGCCCGGGGCAAGCACCAGTTCCCCCCGTCTTTTTTTGTCAAATACGGTTTTGTTGTACTCCTGGGTCCTAGTCATGGTCTCCTGAAGAAGTTGGTTGTTGGTGGAAAAGAACTGGATTCGCTCTTGGACTGCTGGCACAGTGCAGTCAGGAAGTGAGTTCGGCAGAAATGCCGGGTGGTACCCATAGTTGGCGAAAAAAGGAGTCTGTTTGGTGGCGGAGTGGGTGGCGTTGTTATATGCGAACTCTGCCAGGGGCAGAAGGGAGATCCAGTCATCTTGGGCGAAGGAGGAAAAGCAGCGCAAGTACTGCTCCAGGGTCTGATTAGTCCGCTCCGTCTGCCCATTGGACTGAGGGTGGTACGCAGAGGAGAGAGAGAGTTCGATATCCAAGGACTGGCACAGGGACCTCCAGAATCGAGAGGTGAATTGCACCCCTCGATCCGAGACGATGTTAGCCGGGACCCCATGAAGGCGGACAATTTCCCTAATAAAGGCCCGTGCCGTCTCTGGAGCTGAGGGGGTGCCCTTCATGGGGATGAAGTGAGCCATTTTGGATAACCGATCGACGATCACAAAGATCGTCGTGTGGCCTTCTGCTGGGGGTAACTCCACAATAAAATCTAGGGAGATCATCCTCCAGGGACGATCTGGGACAGACAGGGGTTTAAGGAGACCCCAGGCCCTGGTTTTGGGATTCTTGTTCCGGATGCAGGTGGGGCAAGTGTCCACAAATTTTTTACAGTCAGCCCGTAGTTGCGGCCACCAGAAGGTACGCTGTACCAAGTCGGTGGTCTTAGCGACACCGAAGTGACCAGCCAGGGCGTGGTCATGGCACAGCTCCATGGTTGTTACCCGGAGCTGTTCCGGGGTGTAGATCTTGTCCCCGTACCAGAATAGTCCATCCTTCTCCTGTAGCTGGGTTTCGGAAGTGGGCCTTTGCCCTGCTGAGGCACGTTTGAATCTGGACAATAAGTCCTCTTGAAGAAGGAGAAAGTTTCCAGGGGCCAGAATAGTGTCAGGGGGATCTTCTTCCTGGTGCTTGTGGTACATCCTAGACAGAGCATCTGGTTTGACATTCTTGGATCCGGGCCGGTATGTCACATGGAAAGTGAATCGGGAAAAGAAAAGTGCCCATCTGGCTTGTCTGGGTTTCAGTCTCTTAGCTGACTTCAAATATTCCAGATTCTTATGGTCGGTGAATATTAGAATGGGGTGAGAGGCCCCCTCCAGGAGGTATCGCCATTCTTCTAGGGCGGCCTTGATCGCCAGTAGTTCTCGGTCGCCCACATCATAGTTCCTCTCGGCCGAGGACAACTTGCGGGAGAAGAAGGCGACCGGGTGCAGCAGAGACTTGTCCCCTGTCTCTGGGATAGGATGGCACCCACCGCGATCTCGGAGGCATCAACCTCCAAGGTGAAGGGTAGAGAGGAGTCCGGATGCCTGAGGATGGGTGCCGAGGTAAACAGAGTTTTAAGGGCATCAAAGGCCCCCTGGGCCTCGGAAGACCATCGGAACCGGGTCCCTTGTTTGGTCAGTTGGGTGATAGGCGCCACAATGGCGGAGAACCCCCTGATAAATTTACGGTAAAAATTGGCAAAGCCAATGAACCGTTGGATGCCCTTTTTGTCTGCCGGAGTGGGCCATTCCAAGATGGCAGAGATCTTCTGGGGGTCCATTTTGATGCCTGTACTTGAGATGATTAGCCCAAGGAAGGGGATACTCTCCTGTTCAAACTGGCATTTCTCTGCCTTGGCATACAGACCGTGGATACGGAGCCGTCCCAGGACCTCCTTGACGTGTCTGCGATGGGTCTCTAAAGAGGGGGAGAAAATCAAGATATCGTCCAGATATACCACGGCAAACAAGTCCAGGAAGTCCCGGAGTACGTCGTTAATGAAGTATTGAAAGGTTGCGGGGGCATTGCACAGGCCGAAGGGCATCACGAGATACTCGTAATGCCCATACCGTGTCCGAAAGGCCGTCTTCCACTCATCCCCATCCTTAATCCGGACCAAATTGTAAGCCCCCCGTAGGTCAAGCTTCGTGAAGATGGTGGCCGTGCCAAGCCTCTGGAAGAGTTCAGGGACCAACGGGAGAGGGTAACGGTTCTTGACCGTAATGCTGTTCAACTCCCTATAGTCCACACAAGGCCGAAGGGTGTGATCTTTTTTCTCCACGAAAAATATGCCTGCGCCCGCAGGAGAGGTAGATGGGCGGATGAAGCCTTTTCGGAGGTTCTCCTCAATGTACTCTTTCAACTTGCCTTGCTCCACTTCTGTCAGGGGGAAGACCCTTCCAAAGGGGATCTCTGCTCCAGGGAAAAGTTCAATTGGGCAATCATAGGCCCTGTGAGGAGGAAGCACCTCTGCTGCCTGTTTGCTGAAGACGTCTAGATAGTCGTGGTAGGCCTGGGGAATAGCCTGACGGAGGTCCATCTCAGAGTCCCCACTTGACAGAGTAGCCAGCTGGGAGGAATTAGAAGGTCTGCAAGACATCTGACAATACTGAGAGGAGAAGGAAACCATCCCAGTGGCCCAGTCGATGACTGGGTTGTGGGCCTTCAGCCACGGCATGCCCAAGATTATAGGGGATAATGGAGAGGAAATAATGTCCATGCAAAGAAGTTCCTGATGGTTGCCCGAGATGGTCATGAGCAGTGGGATGGTCTCTTGCGTAACTGGGCCTGAACGGATGGAGGAGCCATCCGCCAGGTAAACTGACAGTCCCTGGGATTTAGACTGGAGGGAGATCCGGTGTTGGGCAGCGAAGGAAGAGTCCATGAAGCAGCTGCATGCCCCGGAATCAATAATGGCGGGTACCTGAAGGATTCTTCCCGGAAGCTGTAATGAGACAGAAAGAGCAAGGTGAGAGGAGACCCGGGTTGAGGGGTCCATGGAGCAAGTAGGCATGAGAGGGCACTTACGAGCCTTGGCCGGACAGTTCCTTACGTAGTGCCCAGGCTCACCACAGTAAAGGCACAAGTTGTTGACCCGACGACGTTGCCGTTCCTCAGGAGTTAGGGAAGGCCTCAAGAGCCCTAACTGCATGGGCTCGGAGGAATCAGGGAGGGTTACTGACCGCTGGGCCGAGCCAGCCTGCAGGTGACTTGGAGCCTTGGGGAGCATCCAGGTAGGATGAGTGACACCGGATGCACGTTCCGACCTGCGCTCCCTTAGTCGTCGGTCAATCTGGATGACCAGGTTGATCAGAGTGTCCAGGGTCTGGGGTACCCCAACTCTCGCCAGCTCATCTTTTAGTGCCTCAGAAAGTCCTAGGCGGAACTGGTGACGCAGGGCCGCGTCGTTCCACTGGGTATCTGCACCCCAGCGCCTAAAGTCCGCGACATAGTCTTCCACAGGCCTTCGCCCCTGCTGGAGGGCGCGCAGAGTGGTCTCCGCGGTGGCAGCGAGTTGGGGGTCTTCATAGAGTTGGGCCATGGTGTCAAAAAAAGAATTAAGGCCGGCCAGTGCAGGGTCTTTCTGCTCTAGGAGGCGGTGGGCCCAGGTTCGCGGGTCTCCGGAGAGTAGGGAGATCACGAAGCCCACCTTGGTGGCTTCCAGGGAAAAAGTACGTGGCTGCAGTGCAAAGAATAGTTCACAGGAGTTACGGAAGTCCCGAAAGAGGTTGCGGGCACCCGAGAATCTCTCAGGGATTGGTACCCGGGGCTCTGGAGGGAGCATTATCACTGATGGTCCTGGACTTCCCCCAGATGGGGCTGTTGGTGGTAAAGCCAGCACCCGTTCTTCCAACCGGGTGTATCCCTGCTGGAGATTCTTTACCGCCTCGGTCAATCCTGCCAGGTGTTGGCACAGTCCTTCCATAGGAGAGGCCCCCTGCTCAGACTCAGACATGGCTGTCTGCTACTGTCACGCTCCCTGGTGGTGATGAGTCTGATTGGCAGAGAAGGGCCTCCCTTGCGGCTCCCGCTCGCCGGTCCCCTGATGATGGGACAGTAGGACCAGGAGTCAGGAGGGGCACAGGTGCCTGGCAGGAATGGTCAGACCGGTACAAGAGCTTCCTGGATAAGCTCAGCGGATGAGGTAAGTAGGTAGCTGTAGGCAGACTGGAACAACAGGCAGACTTGGATCTGTATGCAGACTGGAACAACAGGTAAGCTGGATCTGTATGTAGACTGGAACAACAGGTAAGCTGGATCTGTATGCAGACTGGAACAACAGGTAAGCTGGAACTGTGTGCAGACTGGAACAACAGGTAAGCTGGATCTGTATGCAGACTGGAACAACAGGTAAGCTGGATCTGTATGCAGACTGGAACAACAGGCAGACTTGGATCTGTATGCAGGCTGGAACAACAGGCAGACTTGGATCTGTATGCAGGCTGGAACAACAGGCAGACTTGGATCTGTATGCAGGCCGGTACAACAGGTAAGCTGGATCTGTATGCAGACTGGAACAACAGGCAGACTAGTATCTGTGTGCAGACTGGAACAACAGGCAGACTTGGGTCTGTATGCAGGCTGGAACAGCAGGTAAGCTGGCTCTGGAATGGTCAGACAGGCCGGGTCAGATATCAGGCTGGCAGCAAGGTACAGATGGAGCAAACAATAGGATGGTCAAAGACAAGCCAAGGTCGATACACAGGGACAGAGCGGATGGTCAAGGATAGCCGGGTCAAACACAGGTAAACAGTCTTCAGATCAGGTTTCAGACACAGAACGTTGTAGAGCAGACAGCGGGGACCGTCAGTCACAGGAGGGTTTAAATAGCCTCACTGGCGCCAATGGAGGCGCGCACCCGTCCGCGCACGCTCGCCCTCGTCTGCGGGCGCGCGCGTGCACGCGCGCGCTCGCGCATGCGCAATGGCAGCCGAGAACGGGAACCAGAGATACTGAGGCGCCGATTACTGGCAGGATCATCAGGTCGCTGGCCACGGATGGAGCCCTCATGACAGGCATTCTGTACACCATCTGTATACAGAACACCTCCATGTTGCCATATTGCATTGCATTTTATAGAAAATGACAGCGGTGCAAATTGAAAAGCAAAGGTAGTTTTTAATAACATTCATTTACAATACAATATGATTTGTGTCGCAATTGTATACGCTATATTATTTTTGCTAATTTTCTTTTTCCCATGAAAGTGGAATTACAATTAAGCATTTTCTACATAACAGCAATGATGCTTTGCTTTTATTAGACCCTGCTATTTGCGTTTACATAGATAAATAGTTGGAAATATTGAATAAAATAGGAAAAAATTGTATATATCACGTTAACATCTGAAAAGGATAATCAAATAGCAGCCAGCACAACACCAAACAAGTGCAAACCAAAAATACATAAGGTATATATAAATTATGTGCAGCGCTCAAGAGTGAATATGCAAAATCAATTAAGTAAAATGTGAATGACCACAGAGAATAGAATTATGTACTTGTACACATTCTAAATAGTGTAAATGACCACAAACAATATGTGAAAAAGTGACGTGAAAAGTCAATCAGTAAAATATATATAACTACAAACAGTAAATGTAATTATATAAAATAGCTACGTGAATATCACAAGACACCCGATGTTCAATTAGTCCATATATTGTCATACAAAGATTAATATAACGTGAAAAAAAGTCCATAAAAAAGTAGAGGAGAGGATGACTTCTAAACCAAGAAAGGTATTTCCACGTAACATCAATATTATGTAAAAAAACAGCAATAAAACCACCACCGGTTGTAAGAAGGCTTACCAAAGTAAGAGGACTCAAATGGGTATACGCTCAATGAGTCAATAGGGCTTGTGGTGTAAAACACCAATGCAGGGATCATCTACACCTGTAGTCAGGATCAGAGTGGAAGGTGGTCCATCCGTCCAGAGATCAACACAAAGCAGCAATCCTTAGAAATGGCCAGCGTGATGCACTAGATCGTCTCATGCAGTCAAATATGGATGTATTTATCATGTCAAACCCCAAATAAGAAGGGGGGGGGACCTGTACAGCAGCTCGCTGAATAAAACCTGTACCGAGCTGCTGTAACCCCTGATGTCTCACTTTTGAAACAGAGAAAGAAACTGAGGACAGAGATTCCCGAGTCCCTTTCTCTGCAGCCAGGCAGCATGGGGAATCCTGGAAGTTGTTAAGCAAAATAGCCAGCAGCTATGCAGCGGACAGAGCATGAAAGCAGAATTTTCAAAAAAGCTTATATTGGATTGTCAAAAACAACTATCATTTGTATTATTATTACATTGATGATGTTAAAAAAATAAAAGTGCTGTGACTTTAGATCTACTTTAAAATGAACTTGTCATGCTCTAAAAAAATGTAATTCTAAGCTATTGTACTCATCCCTCATTCAGTGGGATGAAGAGTCTGGCGGATGCTGCAGAACTGGAGTGAGACATGGGCTCCCAGAGAGGTAAGAGTACCTGTCCACCAACTCCGATGTCACCTTAGTACTGTAGCTCCGGGAGCTGACAAATACTGAAGAGTCTGATGGATGCTTCAGTGCTGGACCACAGTGAGACGGGGCTGCTGGAGAGGTAAGAGTAATATTTACTTTGCTTCGGGAAGCATCCAATATGATTTCCTCATGAGGAAGACTTAATGACGAAACATGTCGGGATCGTGGCTACAGGACAATCAATTGTACTGACGTGAGACGCCGCTCTACTAGGAAGCTAAGCTGCCGCCGAGAGCAGAGACCTAGGAGTGGGTGAGGGGCTACGGTTGTGCGCACACTTCTGGTCCACCGAGGCCGCAGTACACCACTGAACCATTGAAGTTTGTTTGCTGTGTTGTTTACTAAAGGTTTGGGTTTACTATGTGAAATGTGAGTTTAACTATTGGAGTGTTGGTGTGATTCATTAAACTGGTTGAAACTGTATCACGCTATGTGGAGCACTTATTTTATTTTTTCACATATGGAGTCACCTTGTTAATTAATACCTGAATCAAGTGGATAGTCGTTGTTGACCCCAGGTGTGGGTCAAATACGCTGAAGCCGAACACGAGAGTGGGAGGCATTGTGAGTCGGTGAGTGTGCTCTTCAAAGGGAGAGGTGTCACAAGCACACGGTGTGGTGGAAGATTCAAGAATTTATGAAGATTGTTTCCTGGATCATATTACTAATTTAGGACTGTTTTTGTGTCACTTGTCACCGGGTGATTCATATTTATTTATCACAAAAAATTATTATTATTTTTTCTGTAAATTAATGCACTAGCGCTACTAGTTTCTCCTATTTATATTTCATTTATAGGTTTAATTGCAGATTTTACATTATTTTACATATTTTAAGTAGCAGCTTTATTTTTCACTTATATATTTAGTCTTTACTAACATATATTTCACTTGGCGCAGTGGGGGTAGAAGATATAGAGGGCGGTTTCATATGTATATATTTTTTTACCAACGGTACATAGTTGCTTTATATATTGTTTCCACTTATAAATTAGAAGGTTTTATAAAAAATATTATACTGCTAATGTACAGTATAATATGATATATCAAATAATTATTTTTATAAACCTGTGAAGTTACAGAAAGCTCCACTTTAAAAGATAACAAACGTCTACTATTTACACACCTACCATTCAAGAATAAACAAGGAACTGCATAAGCTAAATCCAATGTACAGTATGTATTACATAATGTAAATCCAATATAAACCATAAAGTATTCTCTTTTCAAAATAATTCTGCTGAAACCAATGTGTCATCTGTATAAACAGTCCTGTGATTGTGTCATGCTATCAGTATGTACTAATAATCTAAATATAGTCTCAGCTCCTGGACCACCTAATGCCCAGCTTACTGAGGAAGATCGCATGGTATTACATGCTAAAGACGAAACATTAAAATCCATCAGTTAATTAGATATGGGACTTTTGTGTTTGCCAGCTTCACTCCTGTGTGGTGCATGAACTACGCACACTCACGTGCTTTAGGTTGCATGTTATCA
Organism: Lithobates sylvaticus; assembly: GCA_028564925.1. Lineage (NCBI taxonomy): Eukaryota > Metazoa > Chordata > Amphibia > Anura > Ranidae > Lithobates > Lithobates sylvaticus. The sequence continues at coordinate 113,100,914 of CM053036.1, forward strand.
TCTGTTGTCAACACACCCCAGCACCCAGGAAATCGTAACTTAACCTTTTTTTTGGGAAAACATGGCAACACAATGTAGCGCATTACCATGTGTTGTCTCATTGGGATGATATTCAACATGCAGTGTGTGGGCCACCGCCTATTGCTACAATGCAAATGTTACCCAGACCTCGTATATAAACATTCCATGATGATTGAAGAAAAAAAAATGTTATACTTTAAAATGTGTAAGGCTACCACAAAAAAATACAACAAAAATGTTAATTTAGCAAGTATTCTAAAGATAACCTTTGACAAGGGATTCAAAGAAAACAAATCCGTACTGTACACCATACAGTACTTAAACCTTGTAGCAATGGGTAATGTAACAACCAGATGGATAAAGCCATGCAGCCACATGAGAGAAAAACATAAAAATTGCCAGCACACCTTTATCCTTCGGACCATGTAGGGTCTCTTCATCGAGGCACATACAGTGCCTTGCAAAAGTATTCACCCCCCTTGGCATTTTTCGTGTTTGTTGCCTCACAACCTGGAATTAACATGGATTGTTTGAGGATTTATATAATTTAATTTACAGAACATGCCCACAACTTTGAAGATGTTTATTTTTTATTTTTTTATTGTGAAATAAACAACAAATAGTACAAAATAATAGAAAAAGTCAATGTGCATAACTATTCACCCCCCCTAAAGTCAATACTTTGTAGAGCCACCTTTTGCGGCTATCACAGCTCCAAGTCGCTTTGGTTAAGTCTCAGTGAGCTTGCCACATCTTACCACTGGGATTTTTGCCCATTCCGCCTTACAAAACTTCTCCAGCTCCTTCAAGTTGGATAGTTTGTGCTTGTGAACAGCAATCTGTCTGACCACAGATTTTCTATTGGATTGAGGTCTGGGCTTTGACTGGGCCATTCCAACACATTTACATGTTTCCCCTTAAACCACTCAAGTGTTGCGTTAGCAGTGTGTTTGGGGTTATTGTCCTGCTGGAAGGTGAACCTCCATCCTAGCCTCAAATCACACACAGAGAGGTACAGGTTTAGCTCAAGAATTTTCCTGTATTTAGCACCATCAATCTTTCCCTCAACTCCTACCAGTTTCCCAGTCCTGACTGCTGAAAAACATCCCCACAGCATGATGCTGCCACCACCATGTTTCACTGTGGGGATGGTGTTCTTTTGGTGATGTGATGTGTTGGGTTTGCGCCAGACATAGCATTTTCTTTGATGGCCAAAAAGTTCAATTTTAGTCTCATCAGACCAGAGCACCTTCCTCCATACATTTTGGGAGTCTCCCACATGCCTTTTCGCAAACTCAAAATGTGCCATTTTGTTTTTTGCTGAAAGTAATGGTTTTCTTCTGGCCACTCTGCCATAAAACCCAACTCTATGGAGCGCACGGCTTATCGTCGTCCTCCAGTCTCTGCTGTGGAACTCTGCAGCTCCTCCAGGGTTACCTTAGGTCTCTGTGCTGCCTCTCTGATTAATGCCTTCCTTGCCCGATCTGTGAGTTTTGGTGTGCGGCCGTCTCTCGGCAGGTTTGCTGTTGTGCCATCTTCTTTCCATTTGGTTAGATAGATTTGATGGTGCTCCTAGGGATCATCAAAGATTTGGATATTTTGGTTATAACCTAACCCTGACTTGTACTTCTCAACAACATTGTCCCTTACTTGTTTGGAGAGTTCCTTGGTCTTCGTGGCAGTGTTTGGTTAGTGGTGCCTCTTGCTTAGGTGTTGCAGCCTCTGGGGCCTTTCAAAAAGGTGTGTATGTGTAACGACAGATCATGTGACACTTAGATTGCACACAGGTGGACATCATTTCACTAATTATGTGACTTCTGAAGGTAATTGGTTGCACCAGAGCTTTTCATGGGCTTCATAACAAAGGGGGTGAATACATACGCACATGCCAATTATCATTTTTTTATTTCTGAAAAATAGTTTTATGTATATATATTTCTAATTTACTTCACCAACTTAGACTATTGTGTTCTGATCCATCACATATAATTCAGATTTAAAAACATTGAACTAAAGGCTATAATGTAACAAAATAGGTAAAAAGCCAAGAGGGGTGAATACTTTTGCAAGGCACTGTATAAGAACTACAATTAATACAAATTAGGATAAAGGTGTTCTGATGGCAAATGTTTTTTCTTATAAGTGTTAGATAACTGTCACATGATCCAATTATGGGAGGATGAAGAAGTGTTAACATTATTAAGGCGCTGGGATGATCTCCATACAGCAGTGCAAAAAGATGTCAGGTAAACAATGGTCCTTTTTATTGTTATGCAGAATTTTTACAGCACAGCCACACAAATGATACAGGACAAACATAATTATTAGAATTCTTTTGCACTTAAAACTTCAAACAAACCAGGCAATTGACAGATGCCAATTGTGAAGGCTAGCAAAGCATCTAATGTGTAGTCCATGTTTGACAAAAACTAGTGATATCATACATGAATACATTTTACTCTCTATTTCAAAGGAAAGATTAGGGCTGTGCAAAGACCAAGGGGTTGACTTACTAAAGCTAAATAGACTGTGCACTCTGCAAGAGCAGTTGCTCCAGAGCTTATAAAATGAGCAGAAGCTCTGCTGACTTCCATCATTCAATCATGCACAGGCATAAATGCATTTTTTTTTTTTTAATTTTGCTTGCACACGCTTGAGTATTCTTTGCAAATGAAGCTTTACATGATTTACTAAGCTCTGATGCAACTGCAGTCTACAGTATTAGACTTTAGTAAGTCAACCCCTTGGTCTTTGCCTTTAGTAAATCAACCCCCAAGTATCAAGATTGACTCCTTAAAATTATAGAAGTGCTGTATATAATATACCTGGCCTTTTTTAGAGTCATATGCAGATCCAGAGGAAATAATATCACAATATATTGGGGGGGTTACTAAAACTCTGGTGCAGCAGTGCATAGTAACCAATCAGCTTCTAACTTCAGCTTGTTTAATTAGGCTTTGGCAATACAACCTAGAAGATGATTGGTTGCTATGCACATCTGCACCAGTATTATCTAAATTTTCCAAAGCATTATTCACAACAGAAAAGAATATTTACAGCGAACAAAGCATTCATTTTTATGGCCTTGAATCGGGACACTTCAATAAGTTTGAAAAGATATATCACTGCAAATTTAAAGTTTATTTTTACTTATTCATGTTTATACAAGATGTGGCTAGACAGTAAAATAGTAATATCAACCCTTGCATCAATGAAGCAGTGACAACTTACAATACTAACCTCACTGCTAGCCGTATACAGCCTAAATGCCAACCACATTGCTCTAATGCCATGGGCAACTACTTTATAAATGCTTTATAACACCTTACGCTCACTGATTAAATGGTTTTTAAACCAGACCCTCTTCTGTCCAGTGTTCTATAGTGGTATTTTGTGTGTCTGGCACTAGAACAACATCTTACTCATCTAAAAGAACTAGCATTGTTTAGCCCCCACTGCTGACCAATAAGGTCAGAAAATGTACCCAGGTTCAATTCTCCAAGGTTTTAGTGAACTTGTTACTTCTATGGAAGACATGTACCAATGCAAAAAAAATGAAAAATAAATTCTGTACATCAGGTAGAAAGTGTTTTCATGGCTTTCGAGGACAACAAAAAAATACAAAAATCCATGTTATCAAACAGTATGATTTTCATGGACAGTCTCAGCAAAAGGGTGCACTGGCTGCACAAACGTGGTTGCGGAATTGTTTTTTTTTATTTTCTTTTTTAATGATCTTGGTTTACTGTATAGCAGCAGCACCCCAATCTAATTTATTTCAGTTAAAAAAAAAAAAAAAGCCTTTTCTAGGTAGTTTTATCAGTGACATGTTTTTTATCAAACAGTAACAGTCCTGTTTTGACAAATAGATGGAAACTGGGGAGTAGTTTGGTGAGGCTGTCCCTCCTCTCACTGACCCAAACTGACCCGTCATTGGACAGTTTCTATCAAACACTCATTAGGGTTTAATCCACTGAACATAGGGACTAATACCTCTAAACTTGAACTGCTCTTGAGAGACAAACCCCTGTCTATAAAAAACTTACAGGAGGAGAACTGGGCTGATATGTGGGACTACTCCTTCTGGCATCACTATATTAGATATCAATCTGACCATTTCCACTTGTCTTTTGGAGTTGGTGGTGGGGATCAGGGACGTGTGGTGAGGTCAGTGGCTGTTGAGGCACTGGTTAATATCAGAGCCAGATACACACAGGTTACATACGCCGCAATCATTATCGCAAGAGCAATAATTCTAGCACTAGACCTCCTCTGTAACTCTAAACATGTAACATAACATAACAAAAATTTTAAAGCGTCGCCTATGGAGATTTTTAAGTACTGTAGTTTGGCACCATTCCACGAGTGTGTGCAATTTTAAAACGTGACATGTTAGGTATCTATTTACTTGGTGTAACATCATCTTTCACAGTATACAAAAAAATCATAGTATACAAAAAAATCGGGCTAACTTTATTGGGTTTTATTTTTTATTTAATCATGAAACATGAAAAATTGCTGTACAAATAAACCCCATTGTCATATTGCAATCAGATTCAATCATGGGACAGTATGTGAGGAGAAATATAGCTAATGGTGTCCCAGATAGTAGTAGAATCCAAAAGAGGCTCCTCTTCTTTATTATCTCTATCTAACAAAAAAAAAAAACAGCTGGACACTTAGTTTAAGAGCCAATGACCTCTGGACAATATTTGCATAATAAGCAGAGCTTTATATGTGCTAGTTGTTGAGCAAGTTTTTAAGCATCTGCTGTTAAACTCATCAAAGTGAACTTTATCTTTAAACAAGCCTTAGGCGCCATTCACACCCGTGTTGATTTGCATTGGCCTAATGCAGGCCCAATGCAATAATAAGCAGAAGTCCATTGTTTCCAATAGGCTCATTTCACACCAATGTATTGCATTGGTGTGCGCTTTGTAAAAAAATAATATGCTGTCTTTAACGCAGTACATTGCATCATGTTAGAACTCATCACAGTGCACTGCAACACATATTAAACTAAGAAAAATAATAATTTGTCTCTTTCTGTGATCAAAAAAAATCTGAACATCAAAGCAATGCATTACAAAAATACACACATCAACACAATGCAATGCATTAAAAGATGGATGTCAATGCATATCAACTCAAATGCATTTAACGAGCCAGTAAAGTGTGCTTGTTTACTTGTACCTACAGGTAAGCCTATAACAGGAGCTTACCTGAAGGTACAGTGAATATCTCCTAAACGTGTACCGTTTAGAACATATTCACATTTGTAGCAGCCGTAGACCTCACCAGCGCTTGCACATTGTGCCCTTAATGGACAGCACACTTGAGTGTGCAATCCATTTAGAGCGCTGTGCCGCAATCGTGACTCCCATTGTACCAGGTGTAATTAAAGAAGACCCATGATTGAATCTGATTGCAATATAGCAATGGGGTTTATTTACTAAAACTGGAGAGTACAAAATCTGATGAAACTTTGCATAAAAAACAATCAGCCTTTTTTTTTTTTGTCAAAGCTTAGTTGAACAAGCTGAAGTTAGAAGCTGATTGGCTACCATCCTTTCCAAACCCCCAGAATTTCAACCGACGCTTAACAACTTTTGAGGAATATTGCTCAGATGAAGGGACCTTGCCACAAGTCCTAACTAAAATGTGCAATCTGTTATGCACTCCCCCTAAACAACCACATCTACCTTGCATGAGAAACTGGGAAATGGAGCTAAACCATAAGTTCACAACGGCCAACAACAAAGCTTCATTAGATTTGCCCTAAAATCATCAATTTGTACAAAAATTCAAGAAACCAATTTTAAAAATTTGACGAGGTGGTATAACACTCCTCATATGTTACATAAATTCTATCCAAATACAACTGATTGCTGCTGGAGATGCCAGGAGGGAAATGGAACGCCACTTCATATATTCTGGTCCTGTCCTAAGTTAAAGTATTTTTGGGCGGCGGTCAGGAGAATTACTCAAAAATTCAAGGAATATATTTGTACTGTCTGCGGAAGGAACAGCTCTTTTTGGGTCATAATCTCTCTGACAGGCCATATTGCTTAACTGTCTCCAATGGCACAAGCCATTGCCATCCCAGACTTCTCTTTCCATCTCACTTCCCCCACCCCCTATTACCTCTTCTTGACATTTCTATTGTATCTTTAATCTTGTTCGCACAAAAAAGGAAAAAGCAGCAGGCAGCTCCATACTTACATACATACAAGTATGTAACTAGATGTATTAATGTTTAGACATTGTTAATGTAACGTCTTGGTTCTGCCCTTTCCGGGATTCAATAAAAAATATATTTGAAAAAAATAAATAAATTACAAGTCTCCCAGACTAGAAGAGTTTAAGGAAAGCAGTGCGTACTTAGGCCGGCCATACACGATGCGAATTTCGAACGAAACTACAAATGACAGTAAAATCATTCATTTTTTGTATCGTTAGTGTGGTATGTGCGACACGCGATTTTTGTACGACAGATGAAATTGACTGATCCAACATGTTGGGTTTTTCTACGAAAACCATTCAAATTTCATATCATTAATGGGAGAGTTGGACGATTTGACCTAAGAAACAGAACTGCGCATGATGTCGCGACCCAATTTTGTACAGTAGGGGGTGGGGTGTCCAGTAGAGGTGTGGTTAAAAGGTTAAACATTACATCACTTCCTCTATTGGCATGAAAACAGTGTTTGGAAGTACGATTTACGTACCTAATTGATGGTATAATCGCATGCTGTATGTGGGCGGCGCTTTCTTTTATCGCTCAACGGATCGTTCGAAAATTTGCATCGTGTATGGCCTGCCTAAGTCACGGTTCCCATATTTTACAGAATTAGGGTTGTGAGTTATTGAGATAACTTCTCATCGACTAACAGCAGATTTATGTGATCAACAGCTTTAAACCGGACCTAGGTTTTTTTTTGCAGGCCCGTGCTATCGACTGCGTAGCTGCCAAATTCTTTTTGTTTTTAACATTCAATTTTGGAGTGAATGAACTTTATCAAACGAAAACAAAACATTCACTGTTAGAAATTAATTTGAGAAAAATATTCCATCCTGCTTTCGGTTACTGCAGTCGAAAGCGAACATCGAAATGACCCAACCAACAATTAGAAAATTGAACGAACCTTCATAAAATGAAAACTTTTGACCAAAATCCTACTACTGTATGACCAGCTAAAGTAAAAAAAAATGATTTCTGTGTAAGCCTATTTGAACATCTTTCACTAGCGCAAACATGCTTTATTTAATTTGAACAGTTATTGGAAACAGATTTCCATCTTAGCAATGATTTTAGCGATTGATATTACCTAGTGATATGTAAGGTTTCTTATACTAGTCTACATAAGCTATGTTAGTCAATTCATTAGAATGCAACTTTACATTCCTGTTACTAATGAGGTTGCCCACTACAGAAGGCTCTCAAGTTCCCCATGCCTTCCTTATAGTCAGGTATCCTTTTTCAAAAGGTTAACTGCCCAACACCTCCTGTCCCCATCGGTTATAAAGCTGTTTAGAATGATTTACAGGCAATTTACCAACCACAAGCTTTACAATCATTGTGTTGGCTTAGGTCAGCAGATTGCAAGCTTGTGAAACCCACATTCATGCTATTTCTCCTGTTTCAGAGTCATTAGGGCATATTTTTGCACTTTCTACAAGCATTAATAAAGCAAATTATTTTTGTGACTAGCACTATATTATTTTAACAATGAAGATCCTTTAGTGTTTCTGCAATGAAAGCAATTTAGAAGAGCAGGTGTTACAATTTGATGTAAATACATTTACAAATAGCTATGAGATTGTAGAAAAGCCTTAAAGTGGATGTAAACCCAATGTCATCCTTTCTAAACTACTGCCATAGGAATTATCTATAAGGATATACATGCCTCCTGCATGTATCTTTACCTGTCAAATGTCTCCCCTCTGTCTGTTAAGAGACCCCAAAAACTGCAGATTCTGTGGGTGGGTCTGTTGTCTGGAGCTCGGTGGGTGGAGTCGTGATGTCAGTAGACTCCCCGCCCATCTCTACACTCCCCTTGTCAATATGCATTTTCTTCTGTGTATTTCTTCCACTGAACTTCTGCTATGATCTCTAACATCCAGTCAAAAGACATGAAAGTAACCACATGACTTCAGCATGCCCAATTGTGCTGAGGTGTGCAACATCCTATCCTCAGAGCAACAGAAGAAAGGAGTGGGAGGGAATTAAAAAAGAATGCATGTCTCTTAGGCTAGTGCACGAGATATGTAAATCACCTGTCACTCACAGCAAGGGGGAGGATTTGACAAAGTTTTTCTCTGTTTGTCAAGATTTATCTCACTGAACAATAAAAGACGATTGCTCAGAGCTGGATTAACTCTATGTGGCAAGACTGGGCTCAAATGATAGGAAATCGTATACTCTACATTATGACATCAAAAAAATAAATAAAAAAATGTGGGTTTACATCCACTTTAAACCATGCCTTTGACTATATGTGCCTACAAACACAGGATTAACCAAGTTTTCAATTTATGGCAGGAACAGGATGTGAATATGTAAATCCCAACTTAGATATTTTAAATGTTAGGATGGATTTTTTTCTGGTCTGTTGATATTTATTTTCCCTAAGATAGGACCCTACTGGAACTGTCCGCTTGGTGCTCCCTTCCTGCTCCATAAGCACAGACATGCGTGCCTGGCCACTTAAAATATGGAAGTCCTGTGTGGCCATCCTAAAGGGTCATTTTCATTAAAAAAAAAAGGTGGAGTTTGGCAAGTTTGATAAAAAAAAAAAAAAGAGAGTTTATGTCTTTTATATGTCTATGTATATTTATGTCATACTGCTTGTATTTTTGGGGCTTCTGAATGCTCCAATGGTCCAGGCTTACATACAATTAAAGTATAAACACACACATGCTGCTGGTACACCTTTCCCACTAAACTTCTCCAAAAAAATAAATGAGAAGTTTACAAGAGGCCATTCAAATGTTGGAAACTGTCTAAAACGAGCCAGCAGGATAGGTAGACCAAGGAAGCATGCATCATGCAGGTAAAACACCTTCTACTTAAATAAAACTGGCAAATATGCACCGAAAATATCCCCACTAGCCCCATTAGGAGGATACCCGTGGTTCCCCCCCTGGAGAGGAGAAGGGAGCACTAGGCCCATGGGAATCAGGGGGGAATACAAAGTGTCTAAGGTATGCCCCTCAGGGTGCTCTTATTTCTTTAGAATAAATGGAGACACAACATGGGAGTATGACGATGGCAAGGTGGAGATATAATCAAATGAAATTATTTTTTAAAAAGATAGAACATCAAGTAAGGCCTCAGAATACATTAACTGCATTCAAGAAGATGTGTTTGAAGGTATCTAGTCCTAACCATTTATTATCCCAAATGTACAAACTGATCCTTGGTATGGAAAAAAATACGATACCCTATTTCATTAAAGAATGGGAAAATGAATTAAATAGCACATTCACCCCATCACAAATAAAGAAATTAATGGAAGCAACACATTACCTGTCAATAAGTTCATCTATTCAGGAGATGTCATATAAATTCCTGACTAGATGGTACAGAACTCCAGCACGATTAGCACAAATATACCCAACGGTCGATAATCAATGCTGGAGAGGGTGTAAGGAAAAGGGAACTTTCCTCCATATTTGGTGGACATGCCCCAGGATCAGAGCATTTTGGGAGGAAATAGCCCCATGGGTCAAGAAGATGTCGAAGGAGCATATAGAGTTAGCACCGGAACACTTCTTGTTCCATGGGACTATGGATGCCATAAGGACATATAAAAACACTATAATACCACACTTATTAAATGCGGCGAAGAGGTTGATACTGAAACACTGGAAGCAAGTCATGGGATCAACATTGGGAGAATGGAAAAGGGAGGTAGATGAAATGAAGGAGGCAGAAAGGTGGGTATATAAGACCAGAGACAAACAGGATAATTTTGAAAAAATATGTGAGGAATGGGGAAATTATGCCCAAGATATAGAAATAGAAATCATTGCCAAAAGAAAATAGGATTAGATCGTAAAGAGAAATTTGATACAGAGAAAGAATAAGGAACGAACCACAACATATGTTTCTTGTGTTTTTAATTTTAGGTCCCTTATTACATTGTTAATGTAAAGGCGGGATTACATGATGTATGGTGGAGATGGAGAGAGGCTCCCCCCGCGGCAGCAGTTGGGTTGTCACCTATCCCTCCCCTTCAGGGGTTCTTTTTTTTTTTTTTTTTTCCTTTGAGAGAGGAGAAAGGGAAACACTATTAATAACACATAAAAACACAACACGGAAGGTTTTTGTAAGGTAAGAGGGAATTTTAAGTACATATATAAAGACACATACACGTTACACAAGTTTAGTTACGAGAGATTGAGGGGAAGAGAAGAACGGGGGGGAAGGAAGGGAAAGGGGGAAGAAAAAAGGAAAGACTTTTGAAATAACACATACAATGCATAAAGAACCAAAGTTTTAAATTGATAGATTCATACTAGTGCACAAACACATAAAGGAAGATGACACGGAGGAGAAGAGAGGGGGGGGGGGAGCAAATCTTTTTATTTTTTTATTATTATGAGTTTTATTTGGAAAGGGGGAGGGGGGAGAGCACAGACGGGCGCAGCTGTGGGAGCCAATCTCCAATCCCCATGATTGCTATATGTTAGATGATGGGAACTGATAATCTCACCCTTTTTTCCTTTTTTTTAATTATATATGCTGCTTATATGGATATGACAAATGTAATAAGGAAAAAAAAAAAAAAGTTTCATAAAGATTGTATTATAAAAATAAAAAAAACACCTTCTACTGCAGCAGAAGTAAAGACAGCCATGTTACCTCTGCAGCCTGTACTACTGTACAGGAGCCACACGAATTAATGGGCAAGGAGAAAAAACAGGTGCAACTCATTAGGGGACTAATACCTATGCATGCAGTAACCCCTTGGCGACACCAGAGGGACTACACCAAACTCAGGGATCCTTTTCAGCAGTAAAGTCACCAAATATAATATGGCTTATACCTGGGGATAATAATTCAATATCTGCTAACACAGCCACACACATACTGTAAATAATGCAGAGAAATGTGGCAGGACATGGCAAGTGAGTAATGAGTTTAAGATGTCAGGTATTGTGGAATATGCCTACTAAGTGAATTTTCCTTTATCTTGGTTATTGTGATGGAAACTCACCTTGCAAAGAATTCCCAACCACCTGCAAGGAAAGTAAAAAAAAAAAAAAAACAACAGTAATATTCCTTGCATGTGATTGCATGATAGAAGTCAGCAAAGCTTCACCACATTAAGCTAAGGGTATACAGACATACCCCATTTTTAAGTACACAGTGGGGTTTATTTACTAAAGCTGGAAAGTGCAAAATCAGGCCCACTTCTGCATAGAAACCAATGAGCTTCCAGGTTTTATTACCAAAGCTTAGTAGAACTAGCTGAATTTAGAAGCTCATTGGTTTCTATGCAGAAGTGAGCCTGATTTTGCACTTCTTTCCAGCTTTAGTAAATTAACCCAACTGTGTACTTAAAAGTGGGGTATGCCTGTAATTCCTTGGAATTCGAACAGTGTTTTGCCTTTAGTAAATACACCCCAATTGCTCCATATCTAATCATAGTTGACAAAATGATTATTCTTAAATATTGGAATTAGTACAAATCTCCCAGTTTTTCAGATTAAGTAAATTAAATCAACTAATTAGATTTACTATGAGGAAAGAAATGCTCTCTCCTCTTCTAGAAAAGATGCAAAAATGAAATCTAGGCCAGTTGGGGCAACTTTAAAGTGGAGCTCCAGTCTGGAAATACTGTAGCTCCTGACTTTTAATATAAGGACACTTACCTGTCGAGGGATGCCGCAATGTCGGCACCCCGAGCCGATTTGTCAATCGGCTTCGGCTGTAGGTGCCGGCATTATAAGTAAGGGAAACTACTGTGCATACGCGAGTCACACTGCGCTTTCTGAATGGTCCCACCATCTTCTGTGTGTCCCAGATAGCAGCAGGGGAAATGAGGAGGGGCCGTAAATGTCGTAGATCGGCGATCTTACCCAGATGTGGGAGCGGGTACCTTTCAAAACCAGGTTCCCGCTCCCCCCCAAAAAGTGCCAAATGTGGCAGTGGAGGGGGCACGACGAACAAGCGGAGCTTCCCCTTTTGGGTGTAGCTCCACTTTAGGATGATTAATATTTACAAGAAAACTTCCACACAAGGCCCCGTTCACATCTAGGTGTAGCGGAAACGTAGGCAGAAATGTGAGATTCTGCCCAGGTTTCTGCAAATGCGTCAATAATGCACTAAGACGTGCGATGTGCTTGTGGCATCATTATTTATTAATGGCACCCCAGACGCAGGTATCGGTCGCTCGTCTTGTTGTGCATTTTCCAAAAGTGTGAAAAATGCAGAAAAAAGCACATTGAGCCGAATCTCGATCCAATGCTGTGCCCATCTGCTGCAGCTCTTCTCCCATATCCCTCTTCTCACAAAAGACTTGACTGCAGTGGAAGCCACCGGTTCCTGCTGCTGTCAATAAAATCCTGTGAGGGGGAAGGGTGTGAGGGGGAAGGGGCTGTGCAAAGCTATATGTGTCCATAGACACACACAGCCTGGCTTGGGATCAAGCCCGCACATCTGCCCCCATAGCACTGCGGATTGCTATGGGAGCAGACAGAGAAGAGAAGAAATGGACAGCGCCAGCGGGGAACCTCAGAAGAGGAGGTGTGGGGCAACCTTATACAAAGCCATTGCACAGAGCTGGTTAGTATGACATGTTTATTTTTTATTTTTTTTAATTAACCTTTACAACCACTTTTAGTCAATTAAAAAAATAAATACTGGGGAGATTCTAATGTGTAAACAATGCTAGTGTGTTCCAAGTGCATTTGGTGGTCTGTGTAGTGTGATCTCTCTAATGCTGCCAGCACTGTTGTATAGCTCGTACAATGTGGTCTGTTAGTGGGTCATGCAAATGAGTTATTTCATATCACATTTTCTAATTGTGTTACATGAAACATGCTCTGAACATGACACAGACTCAGAAAATCGCAGACACAGCTACCACCCCTGAGGGATTCACTTTAAAAACCTCAGAAATATTATGTTGAATTAAATGGGGTCTATTTTATAATAGACCTATCCTATATTTTATAAATGTATATCTTTGCAAAAACGACACTGTGTACACTGTGTAACGATTCTGACCAAGAGTGTTTTGGCTCATCTAATGATTAATATATTAAATGGTTTTAGAACAGTGAGAAATATCATGCTGTCTCCAGATGTGTTATTTGCAAATGAATGAAGAGAGAAACACTCACTCATCTCTAGCTTCCTTTGGATGAGAACTTTCCTGACCCTAAATAAGAAAACAGATATTATTTGGCATAATGTTTTGACCTCTCCCAGAACCAGAATTGTTAGGCACCAAAGGTATGTACCTGCGGGAGGATATCTAAAGAGTGAATCAGTGTATCTTTCTGTAATGATGAATCCAGGCCCCTAGGTTGACTCACCTGCAGTGGATATTACAGAAGGAACCCTTTTTAACCATGCTAGACTTTTTATTTGTTGCATTATTGAAAATGAGGTTCTTCTGGCTACAGCAGAAGTGTGACTTTGTACTAAACTGTGGCAAAGGTAGTTAGTCTGGAGCCAATAGGTGATTCAGCTCATCAGTGTCTAAAAAATGTTGGCTGAGTGGACAGACCCTTTAAAATCACCTTCACTTTAAATATGTTCTCAAACTTATTACCCATTTACCCTAGTCTTTTCTTATACCCTTTTTGGTTTAAATTACTGTGTTTTTTTAATTTTGCTTTAGCCAGTACAAGAACTCCAAGTGATGTTAGTACAGACAATGGAAGGCAAAAGCTGAGAAGGGATTTGAAAAGCCAAACTGTTATTAACAGTATACATTTCAGGACTATATTTCAGGTAATAATTCAACAGGCTGGAATATTGTCCCCTAGATATTACTTAATAGTGCTGTGAGCACATTGTGAGACTCCAAAATGAATACAATTTTCTGATTTCATCCACCTTATGTTGCAGCAGATCAAAACCATACACTTATTCTAGCATAAGCCATTGTTCTGTCTCTTCCATTAAGGCACAATCTGCATACGGTAATTAAATTGTTTTAGTTAGCAACAATTTTCAAGATTATTGGCTGAGCATTTCTCTATAGGTATATACAGGGCTTTTTTTCTCAGGGAATAGGTGCAGGAACTCCATCCTTTCGAATCACTCCTTGTCTCCGCCTTGGGTTCCACCCCCTACCCACCCCCCAGTACCCTCCCTTCTAGAGAATACAGAACCAAGTAATTTGTATAGAATTTGATACTGATAACAAGAAAAGCAATAAAATAGATCCCCTGCGGCCAACAACAATAGACAACCCACATGCAATAATGTACCCCCAGCAACAATAGAACCCCACTAGCAATAATAGATCTCCAAACTTCCACCAAAAATAGACCCTCGACAGTAGATCCCTTCCAGCAACAAGTAACCCCCCTCCCACAACAATAGATCCTCCACCAGCAACAATAAACCTCCCCAGCAACACTAGAGCTCCCAGCGACCATAGATCTCCCAGCATCAGTAGTCCCTCCAGCATACTATAGTACCCCTCGCCTTTACATACATTCTGTGCTGGAGGTGCCGGAACTGCGTTCCCCCGCGTTCCCGTTGAATAAAAGCCCTGGGTATATAGCAATTCTGAAATAAAATTTTCTTATTTTTTAAATAAATACCTTAATTACTTGCCATAAGATCTGAATACACAAATGCCTACCGAGGTACAACAATATTATAGTCAGTGTTTATCAGTATATATATATATATATATATATATATATATATATATATATATATATATATATATATAATGCTTACATGCAAGACATTAGCGAAACAAAACATTTACCATGAAGTTGGACTACTGATTATGTATATCCTCTTGTAGGAAAAGAACCCAGCTTAAAAGTCGTGATGAATCAAGACTCCAGTTTACCTTGTTTATATCTGCTGGAAAAAAACACAAGCAATAGTAATATATTAAAAGGTGCTCATAGACAGTTATCCAGAGGAATTTTCTCTGCCGAACTCTACTAAACACATTACAACCGAGTTATTTATTCTAATATTTAAATTTGTATCACTGGGCAAAACTATTTTCATAAAAGCTATTCAGTCTAGGGAAGTGCACGCATATTGAATATGCTTGAGAACAAAGTTCAAGTTATACATACAGAATGTAATGTGTGTTAATTTATCTGTAAGAAGACATATCTTTTAATGGCTGGGAAGCTCTAGGAGTTCACACTAGTCTGAGAATACACTCATTTACCAGAGTGGCTGGACTAGGCCTGAGCTTTTTTTGCTGTGTCTTTTAGCACATCAGTCCGGATAACTTTGTCACTTAACCACTTTAAGACCAGCCTCGTTTTGGATTTTAGGTGTTTACATGTTTAAAACAGTTTTTTTTGCTAGAAAAAAACTTAGAACCCCCAAACATTATATATTGTTTTTTTTCTAACACCCTAGAGAATAAAATGGCGGTCGTTGCAATACTTTTTTTTTCACACCGTATTTGCGCAGCGGTCTTGCAAGCGCACTTTTTTTGGAAAAAATTCACTTTTTTGAAGAAAAAAATAAGACAACAGTAAAGTTAGTCCAATTTTTTTATATATTGTGAAAGAAAATGTTACGCTGAGTAAATTGATACCTAACATGTCACGCTTCAAAATTGCGCCCGCTCGTGGAATGGCATCAAACTTTTACCCTCAAAAATCTCCATAGGCGACGTTTAAAAAATTCTACAGGTTGCATATTTTGCGTTACAGAGGAGGTCTACGGCTATAATTATTGCTCTCGCTCTACCGATCGCGGCGATACCTCACATGTGTGGTTTGACCACCGTTTTCATATGCGGGCGCTACTCACGTATGCGTTCGCTTCTGCGCACGAGCTCGTCGGGACGGGGCGCTTTAAAAAAAAAAATTTTTGTTTTTCTTATTTATTTTTCTTGATTTTATTTATTTTTACACTGTTTTTAAAAAAAAAAATAATTGGCTCACTTTTATTCCTATTACAAGGAATGTAAACATTCCTTGTAATAGAAAAAAGCATGACAGGTCCTCTTAAAATATGAGATCTGGGGTCAAAAAGTCCTCAGATCTCATATTTGGACTTCAATGAAAAAAAAAAAAAAAAAATGTCATTTAAAAAAATGACATTTGAAAATTCCTCTTTAAGAGGTATGGGCGGAAGTGACGTTTTTGACGTCGCTTCCGCCCTCCTATGGTATAGAGATGAGTGGCGGCCATCTTAGCGTCACTCATCTCTATGCACAGGAGGGGAAAGGACCTGATCGCCTCCGCTGCTGCCGACGGTTCCGGTAAGGGGCGGCGGGAGGGGGGGGCACCTCTCCCGCCGCGATAACGGTGATCTCGCGGCGAATCCGCCGCGATGACCACCATTATCGGACAGCCGACTGGCGCCTGAAGAGATGGATATCTCGGTTGTGGCAGCAGCTGCTGCCGTTACCGAGATATCCCTCTTCAAAAAAGGGACGTACATCGTCGTGCGCCGGTCGGAAAGTGGTTAAAGTGGTTAACCACTTGGTTAAATTATATAAGGAAGATGGTATATAAAAGAGATCTGACCTGGCCTAAACAGCTTCCAGGGTAAAACAAAGTGCTGAATTGGAGGTTTCAAATCAGTCTCTGTGCCCTTGTAGAGCTTCTTGGATACTAGACTTAGGCTGCACATGGGGCTTAAACGTCTGCAGGTTTGACAGTTGATTGACAGGATGAGGTTTAGTGACAGAAGGGAGTGGGGCTTAATCTTAACTTGGGCAGAATTTGAATCCTGGGCTTAAAATCCAATGGGACTACAAGGAGACCAAGGGATTGATGGGAAGGCTCATGCAGGTCCTTGCAGGCACAACAAGGTTTCTGAACTCAACACTGATATCTATTTTAAGCACCGTGAGTTCAAATTGTATCCCTGTAGTCATTATTCCTGTTAGTTTTACTAGGCCTCCTACCACCTAAATCCAGGGCTTTATGGTACACAGTACAGGTTAATTTTAGTTTGAGAAAGCTTAAAATACATTGGGGTTTATTAAAGGCAAATAACTGTATACTTTGCAAGTGCAGATGCACTCATTTTCCTCAGAGCTTAGTAAATGTGGTGACGTTGTAAAGAATACCCAATGAGGTGCGTTTGTTCTTGCACATGATTGAATGATGGAAACCAGCAGAGCTTCACCACATTTACTAACTTCTGAGGAAAATAAGTGTAACTGCTCATGCAAAGTGCACAGTCTATTTGCCCTTAGTAAATGAACCCCACTGTTTCCTAAATGTTTAATACTGTTGCACATGATATTGCATTAGCTTTTAACAGATCTATTTAAAACAAGACAGCGACTAACCTAGACCTTTAAATACAACAGCTTTTTGCCTAGCCCAGTGTTTCTCAACTCCGGTCCTCAAGGCGCCCCAGCAGGTCATGTTTTCAGGCTTTCCACTATTTTGCACAGGTGATTTGATCAGTTTCCAGAGGCATAACTTCAATCTTCAGGGCTCCCGATGCAAGAAACCATGAAGGGCCCCCACCAGGGGCATTGCTAGGTCTACAAAAGATCTCTGGCTAGAGCCCATAGCAGCAAAGTAAATAAGGTCATACGCTTAGGTGGGCATACAACTGTATATAATATACATGTGTGTGTATGTATTTATATATATATATATATATATATATATATAAAAATCTTCACATATCTGAGTGCGGATCCGCCCTTACATCAGTGTCCCCAGAGATCCCCCCATACATCAATGCCCCCAGAGATCCCCCTTACATCAGTGTCCCCATGAGAGTCCCCCTTACATCAGTGTCCCAGAGAGCCCCCCCTTACATCAGGGTCACCAGAGAGACCCCCCTTACATCAGGGTCCCCAGATAGCCCCTCCTTACAACAGGGTCCCCAAAGAGCCTCCCCCTTACATCAGTGTTCCCAGAGAGCCCCCCATTACATTAGGGTCCCCAGAGAGCACCCCTTACATCAGGGTCCCCAGAGAGCCCCCCCTTACATCAGGGTCCAAGAGAGCCCCCCCTTAAATCAGGGTCCCCAGAGAGCCCCCCTTAAATCAGGGTCCCCAAATAGCCCCACCTTACATCAGGGTCCCCAGAGAGCCCCTCCTTGCATCAGTGTCCCCAGAGAGCCTCCCCTTACATCAGGGTCCCCAGACAGCTGCCCCTTACATCAGGGTCCCCAGACAGCTGCCCCCCCTTTCAGAGGTTTTCCTGTACCTGGATGGTCTCTGCTGTTTGTGCACCTCCAGCCCCCAGCACATCTCTGGGGGGAGGTGGGTGGGGGC
Source organism: Lithobates sylvaticus (assembly GCA_028564925.1). Lineage (NCBI taxonomy): Eukaryota > Metazoa > Chordata > Amphibia > Anura > Ranidae > Lithobates > Lithobates sylvaticus. Next base: position 113,119,357 of record CM053036.1, read on the forward strand.
GATTGACAGCTCTATGGTGCTCGTGGACCGCAGGATCTCACTGGGGCTAGTAGTTCTCCTAACGAATGTATACAGTGGAGAGGGGAGGGGCCTCTGACCCAAGCATGTATCAGTAACAGTGTAGGCCCCTCCCCTCTCCACTGTATATACTCAGGAGGAGAACCAATAGCCCCATGGAGATCCCGCTGGCACCATAGAGCTGCCGATCGCCGCCTCCCATCTCCCCCCATTGCATCTCAAACTGACAGCCAGGGGTGCAGGGGGAGATGCTGGGTCTTGGACCCCCCCCCCCCCCGAGGCGGCAGAACTGCCGGGCCGGTTTACTGCCTTAGTAATTACCACAGCCGTTTCATCTGAGGAAAACCTTAAAAACATGGCCTGTTGTGCTCAACCTTGAGTCCTTGAGGACTGGAGTTGAGAAACACTGCCCTAACTGACAATGCAGTGTTGTCCAAGGGGGTACTCTTCTTTACCCCAGGACTTTCACTAAATAGCAGAATTCATGTCAACAGTCACTGGGTGGAAGTATGAGCTACGGTATATGTTGACCTTCATAAAGGTAAGGGGTATATCATTTTCTTTGCTTAAACTATATATAAACCCAAGAACAGAAATTGACAGTTTACTAGTCATTATTTCTAGATATTAGGCTGCATTATCGGACCGAAGCTGCAGCCACCTAGGTAAGTATGAATCTGCAGTAACCCCGATTCCCATATTTCTCTTTTAATGCAGCTTAATATCTAGAAATAATGACTAGTAAGCTGTCAATTTCTGTCCCCCGGAACCTCTTCGCTGAGAACCGAGCTATCGACATCGCTGATGGCTCGGTTCTCTCAGCTCACTGTCAATCAGCAGCTCTCCACTCTGCTTCCTCCACGCTCACTGCAGTGCTGAGCTGTGGGGGTGTGGGGATCGCTGAGAGGCTGACACGGCTATCAGTCCAGGCACCTGGCAGATCCAGACTCAGACCCAGAGTGCCTGGACTGATATTGGTGACGTCAGCAGAGAGCGGACTTCAGATCGCAGTCTGCTGAAAAAGGGTCACAGGAGTGCAAAACCTCCATAGGAGAAGCCCAGCCAAACGAGCTCAGGCTGGACTTCTCCTTTAATTTACCATTTTCAGACTTAACATATTTTCTGTAAATACAAAAATACCTGATCTTGCCTGAAATCTTGCATCCTTGTAAACTTCTTGTGCACTGAACCAAAATATCAAACAATTATATCAGCCTTCCCATCTGTCTTGTGTGAACTAAAGGCAGTGTTGCCAACTGTCAGTATTTTTAGTGGCAGCCAGTAAAAAGAAAAGGCACTTTTCTCCTGCCAGTAAATGCCAGTGACAGGAAAAGATTGGCAGTTAAAAATGTGGCTGGTATGCTCAACTCATGCGTTGTTCCAGTCCATGGCCGGCCGAGACCATCCGAGTGCCTGCTACAGTGTGTTCAGGTGGGGGGCGGGTCTGGCAGAGGCGGTGCCTAACCGTGTCCCATGATGTCATGGTGCAAGAGAGCGGAGCGGCCGGAGCCTCATGTGCGGGTCTAGGGCACGGGAGCAAGGCAAGCCAAGAGTGGGACTGTCAGTGCTGTTTGCACTGGAGTGGACTGAAGGGATCACCTGGCATGGAGACAGACAGTCACTGTGACTCAGGAGGGGACGTGTTGTGTCGGTGAGGTGTCATCATCATCTGCTGTAAGTGTTACTGCGAGAGTTAATTTCATTTGTGTGTATCAAACATATATTGTTGCAAAAAGTAGGTACTGAGTAGGAGCCTAGAGTTCTCAGTAGGAATAGAGAAAGTTAAAAAATTCCTTAAAATTCAGTTAAATACATGTAAACTGCTCACTGTAGTGGCAGCTCAGTTTAGGAGCAATTAGCAGCTCTAGAAGACAACAGCGGAGAACACAAGCACCTTCTAAGTGTAGCATGTACAGAGTTTATTACAGGTAAAAAAGAGTATTACTTACTAAAGGTATTAAAATCACAAGCATGTAGTGCTGTTAGTAAGATCCTCAGCATCACTGTCCTGGGGGTGCCCGTGAATGTAGAAAGCTGTGTTTCCACGACAGGATTGCATCGGTGGACTCCGTTGCTTCCTGGGTCTGTGGAGCGCACTGTTGGGCTGCCGTGACGTCACTTCCGGGATGTAATGTGCAGACATTGGCGACGCGTTTGCAGAGCATGTGCTCCTTCTTCAGGCTTCTTCAGGATGGCCTGAAGAAGGAGCGCATGCTCCACAAATGCGTTGCCAACGTCTGCACATCACATCCTGGAAGTGACATCATGGCAGTCCGACAGTTCGTTCCAGGGACACAGGAAGCAACTGAGTCCACCGATGCTATCCGAATGCGGAAACACAGATTTCTACATTCACCGGACACTCCCAGGACAGTGATGCTGAGGATCTTACTAAAAGCACTACATGCTTGTTATTTTAATACCTTTGTAAGTAATACTCTTTTTTTTACCTGTTATAAACCCCATACATGCTACACTTAGAAGGTGCTTGTGTTCTCTCCCCTGTCATTTCATGTGTGTGTGCCTGCCCATTCTAATTTCTTGCCCTCCGGAGTCTTGTCCCTGAGTTACTTACTTACTATATTGAAAATAAAATAAGAAATATGTTTTTTGCCTTAAAGTGGAGCTCCACCCTAAAGTGGAACTTCCGCTTTTCGGATTCCTCCCCCCCCTCCGGTGCCACAATTGGCACCTTTCAGGGGGGTGCAGATACCTGTATAATACAGGTATCTGCATCCACTTCCGGGACGAAATATCCGGAGCTGCCCCACCCATATCCGAAGATGCCCCGTTGTGTCTTGGGAAACACAGTTCCCAGGACACAACGGGGACCAATAGAGACGCGCAGCGCGACTCGCGCATGCGCAGTAGGGAACCGGGCAGTGAAGACATTGCGTCTTCACTTCCTGATTCCCTGACAGAGGATGGCGGCGGGGCAGCCGAGAGACGAGCGGTCGCTCGTCACATTCTGCCGACACCGCTGGAACCTGGGACAGGTAAGTGTCCATTTATTAAAAGTCAGCAGCTGCAGTATTTGTAGCTGCTGACTTTTAATATTTTTGGTGCGGGTGGAGCTCCGCTTTAATATCTACCTTAAATCCCATTGCTAATTGCATATTGTACCTGTTTGTAGCCTACATATTGACATTAGCACTTAAAACTATAATTTTGTAACTTCTGAAAATGCCAGTAAATTTTGGGTGTCGTGTCAGTAAATTTAAATCTGCTGGTTGGCAACACTGACTAAAGGACACCTCCTTCCTATGTAATGGAGGTGAGATGAGGAGAGGGGGAGGTGTTTGTAGCCCAAATAAGGAGAGCACCACGCTACAACAGGAAGTATGTTACTGGCAGGATCCCCATGTGAAAAAAATGGGAAAAATATACTTATACTATAATGGGGGCTAAATATACTTTAAAAAGTTCCTCCAGAATAATCAAATTTTTTCAACATTCTGTCACTTTACAGGTGTCAATAAACCTCATCTGTCATCATTCAATCCTGACTAAGAAAAAGCATTAGGAATATCACTTTACATCTGTACCTGATCCCAGCAACCTCCTGTATGTTACTGGGTGAAGAAGACTCATCATGTGAAATATAGACAGCTGCACATTCTTATTTTATTACATTATAGCTGCACGTAAATATTTCTGGACTCTGAAGTCATTCATGGACTTACCTCATAGAAATAGGTATTACTTACTCAGGAGGCATTTACTCTATAAATGTGACACTAATAATATAGAGGGCATTTATCAGTGAACTTTGGGCACTGCTAGGAAATACTCTGAGCTATGGCTGCAGTGAATGTAATTATAAATCCAGGCAGCGCTGATTCATACTCAGATCACATGGCAACAGTCTGAATGTCAGTGACGACATGGGCATACTTTGAGCACAGCAGGCAATCTCTGCTTAGAAAATCTCAACTAAATAAGGTAAATAGATAAACTTTTTTGTATAAACATGGTTTTGTTACAGGCTTTCTGTAGCAATTTAAAAAAAAAAAATATTAAGAAACAAAAATGTAATATAGTGCAGCTTCACAGTAAATAGATATGGTGGTTGCATTAGTTTTCTTTTTCAGGATAATGAAAAAAGGGGTCACGATGTGGGCCCACTTTCCTGAGATTGTGGCCACCCCATCCCAGGTTATCTTAAATATAGCATTAGTAGCATTTAGTGGTAATGGGCATTTAAGGGATGCTGTCCCTTTAGGGATAGAGAATAAGGGATCCAGCAGGAACCAATTAAAACCCTGGGAATATTCTGGTATACCGGGATAGGCTATATAAGGACAGGTGGAAAGGGGCTTTCCCTCTTTTCCGGTGGCCAGAGAAAGAAGGTAAAAGCCCCTTCCATTGCTGACATGAAGTCCCTTGTCAGGCAGCTCCTTAAAAAGGCGGGTAGTAAGGGAGGAGAAGCCTGTTAGCTGAAGAAGAGGAAGAACAGCCAGATAGAAGCAGGGGAGGTGGAATGGTGTTGGAAGGAACGTGGGCACAGCGGGGAAGTTCAGGGCTGCAGGAGGCTCAGCGCGAGCGACCAAGGCGAAGCTCTCCTCCGGAGAGGAGCCCACAGGCTACAGAAGAGGTTTTTGTGCCACCAGGGAGAGCAGAGGAAGATGGCGGCAGCATGGCGTGTCAGGGCCACTGCATCGGCAAAAAGAGGCGAACATATTCACCATCACCAGCGGGTAGGGGAGGACACCAGGACCAGGCAAAGCAGCCCATAAGAATGGAAACAAGTGAGGGGTCACCCTCTCTGTGGTATGCAGAGGTGCCACAGGTGTTGGACAGGTACCACAAGTCCCAGACCCCAGGGTGCTGCTGGAGGAGGAGTCTCAGCAGGAGGCGGTACAGCCTCCAGCAGCTGGTGAGCTAGCACAGTTAAGTGCCTTGTCTGGTCTAGTAGGATCACTGTCCTCTGTTGTTAAATCTTTATCTAATGTGTCAGTTCCTACTCTGAGCATGTAGGCCCTTTACAAAATAATCTAGAGTGGGTGACTGGGGACAAAGAGAAGGCTAATTTATTAAATACCGTATTTATCGGTGTATAACACGCACTTTTTCTGTCTGTCTCGGCGGCGGGAAATTAAAACGTGGGCAAGCTGCAAATGATGCTGACAAGCTGCAAATGACACTGGGCAAGCTGCAAATGACACTGGGCAAGCTGCAAATGACGCTGGGCAAGCTGAAATGACTCTGGGCAAGCTGCAAATGACGCTGGGCAAGCTACAAATGTCGCTGGGCAAGCTGCAAATGACGCTGGGCAAGCTGCAAATGACGCTTAAATGTAAGTTTTTGTTTTCCCTAAACTTCCCTCCTAAAACTTTTTTCCCTTAAAATGCCCTCCTAAACTTAGGGTGCGTTTTATACGCCGGTGCGTGTTATACGCCGATAAATACGGTACTTCATTCAACTCTGTGTATACAAAAGAGCATGGGGGAGCTCATGTCCATAATGGGGTGGTATTGACACAGCCCTGAATGCTCCACAATGGCTCAAAAGTGATATGGTCCAGAAATATTTAGACAGAAAAGAGGTGGATAAAGCACCTGGACCAGATGGCATCCACCCATGGACCCTAAAAGAATTGAGCTCTGTAATTTCAAAGCCATTGTATTTTAGGGAATCATTAATGACAGGAATAGTACCACTGGATTGGCGCAGGGCGAACGTGGTGCCTACTGTATATTTAAAAAGGGAACAAAGTCTTTACCAAGTAACTATAGACCTGTTAGTTTAACTTCTATAGTTGGGAAGATACTGGAGAGATTAATAAAAGACCACATAGACGAGTTCTTGCTGGAAAAAAACATTTTAAGCAACAGACAGCATGGATTCATGAAAGACAGAAGTTGTCAGACAAACCTGATTTCTTTTTATGAAGAGGTAAGTAAAACCTTGGACAGAGGGGTGGCGGTGGACGTGGTATACTTGGATTTTGCAAAAGCGTTTGATACAGTTCCCCACACACGGCTCATGTGTAAGGTAAGGTCTACAGGCTTGGAAATATCAGTTTTTAAATGGATAGAAAACTGGCTAAAAGACAGAATTCAGAGAGTTGTGGTTAATGATTCTTACTCTGAATGGTCTAAGGTTATCAGTGGTGTACCCCAAGGTTCAGTGCTGGGACCCTTACTTTTTAATATCTTTATAAATGATATTGGGTCTGGGATCAAAAGTAACATTTCTGTCTTTGCAGATGACACCAAGCTATGTAGTGTAATAACGTCCTTACAGGAGGTCTCCAATTTACAAGCCGACATCAATGCTCTGTCTAATTGGGTGACTATGTGGCAGATGAGGTTTAATGTTGATGAATGTAAAGTTATGCACTTGGGGGCTAAGAATATGCATGCATCATACATGCTGGGGGGGGGGGGGGTACAATAGGGGGGATCCATAGTGGAGAAGGATCTGGGGATTTTGGTAGATCACAAGCTCAATAATAGCATGCAATGCCAAGCTGCGGTTTCCAAAGCGAGCAAAGTCCTTTCTTGTATTAAGAGTGGTATGGACTCCAGAGAGAGAGATATCATTTTGCCCCTGTTCAAATCATTAGTAAGACCTCATCTGGAATATGCAGTTCAGTTTTGGGCACAAGTTCTCAAAAGGACATCGGGGAACTGGAGAAAGTGCAGAGAAGGGCAACCAAACTGATACGAGGCATGGAGGAACTCAGCTATGAGGAAAGATTAGAGGAACTGAATTTATTCACTCTTGAGAAGAGGAGAATAAGGGGGGATATGATCAACATGTACAAATATATAAGGGGTCCATATAGTGAACTTGGTGTTGAGTTATTCACTTTATGGTCAACACAGAGGATAAGGGGGCACTCTTTACGTCTGGAGGAAAAGAGATTTCATCTCCAAATATGAAAGGTTTCTTCACAGTAAGAGCTGTGAAAATGTGGAATAGACTCCCTCCAGAGGTGGTTCTGGCTAACTCAGTAGATTTCTTTAAGAAAGGCCTGGATACTTTCCTAAATGTACATAATACAATATAACAAATATAATTGGGTACTAACATTTATAGGTAAAGTTGATCCAGGGAAAATCCAATTGCCTCTTGGGGGATCAGGAAGGGATTTTTTCCCCTGCTGTAGCAGATTGGAGCATGCTCTGCTGGGGGGGGGGGGGGGGGTTGGCCTTCCTCTGGATCAACTGTGGGTATAGAATTGGGTATATTGGATTGTACGATATTTTTTTTTTTATTTATTATTTTTTTTATTTATGATTGAACTGGATGGACTTGTTCAGCCTAGTTAACTAGTTAACTATGTGACTATGTAACTATGTACTGTCTCTGCAGCTCCTGTCTCTGCACCAGTTAATCCTTCTGCTGCTGTTCTTAATATTCAACCTGCTAACTTGTCTTCTCAACACAGCCCGTTTGTCGGTTTTAATGTTGGGATTCAGAGGGATGTATTAGGTCCTGAGCCATTACAAACAGCTGCGCCTGTCAGGGTTAATGTCCCTGAATCTTGCATAACAGATGCTATTCCCTGTGAGACGTCTCCCCTAGGCTACCATTTACGTTTATACGGTTAAGGAGAAAATATGGAAAGAGGAGTCTATATATATATATATATATATATATATATACTTCCTCTCCTGCCTTTTCATAAGGATTTCATGGTTAGAACAGAAAAAAGGGGGGAAGAGAGAAGTGAGGAGGATGTACACAGGTCCAGGGCCGTTTTTAAGGCAGGGCAAAAGGGGCAGCTGCCCTGGGCCCTGTCATTGTTGTGGGGCCCAAAGCAGCTGAATCATACTTGCCAACTATCCTGGTTTAAATTCCCTTTTTCCCTTGAGGTTTTAGTCCTGTGCTGTGTCCCAATATCTCAGTGTGAAATGCTGTTACTAATGCTGCCCAGCTCTGCCCTATTGTTGTGTACAGATGACTCACCTGCAGACCCTGTGTTTGTATGTATGTAAATAGTGGCGGCATTCAAATGTAAATAGCGGCGGCCGGCGGCATTGATATGTATATTATGCCCCCCTGAGGTCATATCCACAGTTATCTCTAGCAACCAATCAACAAGCAGAAATCATGTGCTGTAACCTCTAGCAACTAATCAGTGAGCCGTAATGTGTGCTGTAACCTCTAGCAAATATTAAAGACGGCCCTGCACAGGTCATTTAACAATTGGTTGCAGACATATTGTATCTATTCTGGCATAATGGCAGAAAACCATCCAGAATTGTGCGGGGGTCTGTTCCAGCATTTGGACCACATTTTGATAGCCTATAAACATTTTGGAGGGCTGGTGTGGTTCTATTACTATGAGTTTTTCAGACAAAAACTGTCCATTCACCCTTCATTCAAATAGGGAATGAAGGACATGGGTCTGTGGCTCAATTTGATTCTAATAAGGGAAAATAAGACCGCGCTACTCTCCAAATTAGATCACTAGCAAATATATAGGCTGCTGCTCAGGTGGGATACACACACTGAAAACGATTATTGTACAAAGGAGCAGCGCCAAAAAAACTTTTAACAAACTAACATCCCTATCATGCTAAATAAAGTATAGTGTAAACAAACAAATTATGAACCCAATTATGACACAGGATCATAGACAAAAACCAAGTGGATCTGCTGTAATAGTTCATATGGTAAAAATGATGGCTCAATTATAACCCGAACTGAGTTGGAAAGTCCTCTGGCAGTGGGTGGAATAAAATCACACTATGCCCATCCAGACGTGTTTCAAAGTGGTACACCGCAGTGACTTGTATACACAATTAGTGTGAAGTGCCCGGCACCCTGAATCACTATGCGCTTACCAGAGGGCAAAGCATGTACAGCTTTGTAATGGACCAATCAACAGGCTGGTATGGATATCCCTGGTCTCTCTCTCTCTCAATCCACAATCTCCACCGGCTAAGGTTAGGGGATGTCACATTTCCATGTCTGAGTAAAAAGACTTCAATAGGGACCAATCGGTAAACTAGTGTGGGTGTCCCCAGCTACTTCCTCTCCCGATCCACAGTCTCCTCCACTTGGGGTATGGGGGTAATTCCTACTTCCGTAAGCTCATTGGGATCCCAGGGATGTAGTCTCACGCAGGGCAGACAGCTTTTTAGACACACGTCTGTCTTCATGAATCAGCAACAAGCTGCACACACTCCACCTTTTTCCTAAACAAAATCAATTTGATTCGTGTGTGGGCTTCATCGGACCTTTGCTGTCGAAAAATCAGACGGACTTTAGATTTAGAACATGTTTCAAATCTTGTCCAACGGATTTGTTCCGTCAGACCTTTGCTGTCGAAAAGTCGTGTACACGGCATAAGGGTTTGTTCAAACCTGATCGGAGTAGCGCAGCATGTTTTGTGTTGTGCGTTTTAGTGCATTGTTGGTGCGACAGCCCTTTGATACAAATGGGCTGACTGTCACACGACAAACGCACCAAAGAAAATTAAGTAACAATTTTTGGTACTTGACATTGTGTGTTGTTGCGCGTTTTTCATGCTACTTGCGTCTGAGGTTTTATTGGAAAATAATGGCACCGCAAATGTGTCACGTTTTAGCGCATTTTTTGCACTTTCTGAAAACGAGTGCAGTAACACACATTTATGCCCGTGTTTTCACTGTGCCCAGGTGTGAAAGCCTACAGCCTGTTATACTGATAGCAGAGAAAGTGATAGTGATGCTAGCCAATCAGTTACAGGTACACTACAACCAAGCATTAATATTCCACATTTAACCACTTCCATACAGGGCACTTATACACCTTCATGCCCAGACCAATTTTCAGCTTTCAGCGCTGTTGCACTTTGAATGACAATTGCGCAATCATGCTACACTTTACCCAAACAAATTTTTTATAATTTTGTTCCCACAAATAGAGCTTTCTTTTGGTGGTATTTGATCACCTTTGAGATTTTTATTTTCTGCTAAACAAATAAAAATTAAATATATATTTTTTTTGTTTCTGTTACAAAACTTTGTAAATAAGTACATTTTCTCCTTCACTGATGGGCACTGGTAAGGTGGCACTGATGGGCACCAATGAGGTGGCACTGATGAGGTGGCATTGATGGGCACTAATATGCAGCACTGATGGGGCACTGATAGGCGGCACTGATATGCAGCACTGATGGGTACACGAATGGATGGGCACTGATAGGCAGCACGGATGGGCACTAATAGGTGGCATGGATGGGCACTGATAGGTGGCACTGATGTACACTAATGTATGGTACTGATGGGCATCACTGATTGGAAGGCATCCATTGTGGGCACTGACTGGCAGGCATTGTGGGCACTGATTGGCATCCATTTTGGGCGCTGACTGGCATCCATTTTGGGCGCTGACTGGAATCCGTTGTGGGCACCGATTGTTATCCCTGGTGGCCATGGGTGGCATACCTGGTGGTGACTAGTGGTGGGCATCCCTGGTGGTCCAGTGTGGGCATCCTCGGGGGGGGCTGTGCTGATAATAAATAAGCACAGACCCCCCCTGTCAGAGGAGCAGTCGATCGGCTGGACTTTCTAGCCATTAACAGTGTAGGAATAAAAGAAGTAGAAAGGCCCCTATCATTTAGAGTCTGGACTTCAACAGAAGATCCAGAGGATCTGGAAGGATCCACGAAGAGTCTGCCAGGACTGAATACGACATCTGCCTTGGCCAGTTCAGTGTGATTAGAGTTTTTGGAATTTTCTCCATCTCAATCCTTCAGAACAGACCAGTGAGAAGTCTAAGAAGAGGAAAGACATTAAGGCATCCACTACATAGGCCAGATGATCCCTGGACCTGAAAATTAACCTTTCCATTTTGTTGGTGAATCAGGAAGCCAGGAGGTGTATGTCTAGTGTCTAAACCTTGATGACCGAGGAAGTTTGCCTGACATTTTTTAATACCTGGAATGTGCATGGTGGACAGTACTGATATGTGAAGTTCCACTCGAGTCAGTCTAATCTGCCTCTCTATGAGCTGTTAGACTTCTAGTTCCCCCTGGTGGATAATGTAAGCCACTGATATTGCACTGTCCAAATGAATCATGCTTGGATGACTCCATAGTTGAGAGGTTCAACATTAAAGTGCTAACCAAGCTTCTTCCAGTGACCAAGTCCCTTGTACTGAGAGAGAGTACCAGACTTATCCCCAGACCAACAAGCAGGCATCTGTTGTGAGAATCTTCCAGCAGAGGGGAAAAAAAACTTCCCTTATTCCAGATCTAAATGTGTGACCCAACAGATCTTGGACAGGGAGGGTTGCAGAAGCAGTCCCAGTTACTCCAAGTAATAAATCAGTCCCAGCTCGGACTTCTGTTCATTCAGGATCCACTAAAATTGCTGCAGGGTTTGAAATGTTTGTTTTGCATCTGCCAGTCTTTGTAGAGACTTTGACAGGTTTAACAATAGGAAGCGGGGCAGGGTAAGACCCACAATCCTGGAATGTCCTGGATCCAGGTGGTTGCAAAAGGTCATCAGGTGCCCCCCTATATTGACAAGTGGGGGAATGCCTCTATTACAGAGAGGACTTGGCTGCAGGCTCGGTGGAGTTTGGAGTCCAGGGCTTGCGGCATAAATAGGTCCCAGGCTTCATCTTGGATTTTGACGCCTGTGGGGAATGAAATACTGTAAATATGTTTTAGTTACAGAAGCAGAGAATTTTTCAGACTGAAATGGTACTTTTCCTTCTTTTTACTTACTGGATAAACTTGTCCAGGGTTTTTCCAAAAAAGTGTTCCTCAAAGGGCATATTTAACAGGGGGTTTTCACACAGATTTTCTGCAACATTTTTAGCCAAAGGGTCTTTTGCATGTGCACAGTGAAGAGACTTCCTGGAGATTGGGCAGGTAACATCCACCAGGCCATCCACAAAATAGAGCAGTGTCACAGGCATGACTTTCAGTTGTTAAAGGACAAAGAGAATCGAGAGGCCGGAACACAGGTCACTGCACACATCCTTAGCCCAAACACCTAAGGTCTGGCATATGATCATAGCCATCCACAATAGCAAGTTTCATAGCAGACCCTACAAGGGAAAAAAGGCTCTGAAAAGGGCCTCTAGCCTTTAATTTACCTGATACTTGAATGCCATACACCCCATACTGGAACAGTTAAAGTCTTAGTTAACAGTTAAAACAGGCAAATCTACAGAGAAATACAAGGCTATATCTACAGAGTTCAAGACTACGCAGGCACCCCCTAGCAACAGGCATTTAGAGGTGAGTTAAAAAAAAAATTCAAACATTTTATTTTTTTATTTTTTTATGAATTTTAAGCATTTTTTTGTTTGAGTGCAACACCACTTTAAGTAAATCAGTCATGTTGTTCAAAGTCTAAACACGTGTGAACTGCATCTGTGAGAGCCGCAATAAGTTTTGGAGTTATGCCTGAGCCTAGACTGAGAGTCCTCAGATAACAAGTCATCTATCACAAATAAAGTACCATCCTTAGTATCTTCAACTAACCATGTCAAAAAGTGTACTAAGTGTACACAGTGCACAAAGTCACATTACAGGCCATCCCCGCTCCGTTCCCATTACCCAGTCCAGGATACGGCTTCCAAGCTTTGCCGAGGAGCAGCTAATCCAGAAAGCTGCAAAATGAGCCCTACGGTCTCTGCAGCACTGAAGAAATCTTGGTACTGTAGATGAAAAACAAGCTTGATAAAAGCAAGAAGGCAAGCTGGAAAAGGGTGTCCAGTGTCCAAATCTGAAAGTGGCAACATAACCTTACATCTCTGAATACAATCCTGAGTATGGTTAAGAAATAGTGTTTTGCAAAAAAAAGTTTTACCACACACAGTGCATTCGCAAACTAAATTTGGGATAATATTAAAGTGGACTTTGCACTACAAGCAATATCCACTTACTTACAATAATAATTTAAATATGTACTTACAGAAAAATTTTACAGTTCCAGTGTAAAATATATATCAGATTTTGGGTGGAGTGGGCTTTATATACTGCAAGCTGGTAAAGCACAGCATCACACACGCTCTGTTGTGCCGCCTACAGACAAGGAGAGGAGGAGGGAGCGGAGCACTGGTTTAACTTCCGCCTTCTGCCCACCAGCACACGCATCACACACGCTCTGTTCTCCACCCGGGCGGCGCGGCTGCACACTGTCCTCTCCAGCTGCCGCCCGGGTGGTTTTAATTAGCCTAGTGGTGGGGGGTGGTTTGTCTAGGGGGGGGTCTATACCAATGTGGGGGGGGGGTGGTTTGTCCTGGGGGGGGGGTCTATACTAATGGGGGGGGGTGGTTTGTCTAGGGGGGGTCTATACTAATGTGGGGGGGGTTTTGTCCTGGGGGGTCTATACTAATGTGGGGGGGGGTTGTCCTGGGGGGGTCTATACTAATGTGGGGGGGTTTGTCCTAGGGGTCTACTAATGTGGGGGGGGGGGGGTTTGTCCTGGGGGTCTATACTAATGTGGGGGGGTTTGTCCTGGGGGGGTCTATACTAATGGGGGGGGGGGTGGTTTGTCCTGGGGGGTCTATACCAATGTGGGGTGGGGGGGTTTGTCCTGGGGGGTCTATACTAATGTGGGGGGGTGGTGGTTTGTCCTGGGGGGTCTATACCAATGTGGGGGGGGCGGGTGGTTTGTCCTGGGGGGTCTATACTAATGTGGGGGGGGGTTTGTCCTGGGGGGTCTATACTAATGTGGGGGGGGAGTTGTCCTGGGGGGGTCTATACTAATGTGGGGGGGTGGTTTGTCCTGGGGGGGGGGGTCTATACCAATGTGGGGTGGGGGGGTTTGTCCTGGGGGGTCTATACTAATATGGGGGGTGGTTTTTCCTGGGGGGGTCTATACCAATGTGGGGGGGTGGTTTGTCCTGGGGGGGTCTATACTAATGTGGGGGGGGTTGTCCTGGGGGGTCTATACTAATCTGGGGGGTCTATACTAATGTGGGGGGGTGGTTTGTCCTGGGGGGGGTCTATACTAATGTGGGGGGGGGGGGTGGTTTGTCCTGGGGGGGTCTATACTAATGTGGGGGGTTCGTCCTAGGGGGTCTACTAATGTGGGGGGTTTGTCCCTGGGGGGGGGGTCTATACTAATGTGGGGGGGTGGTTTGTCTTGGGGGGTCTATACCAATGTGGGGGGTGGTTTGTCCTGGGGGGTCTATATTAATGTAGGGGTGGTTTGTCCTGGGGGGGTCTATATTAATGTAGGGGGGGGTTGTCCTGGGGGGGTCTATACTAATGTATGGGGGCTGGTTTGTCCTCGGGGGGGTCTATACTAATGTGGGGAGTGGTTCGTCCTGGGGGGTCTATACTAATGTGGGGGGGGGGTGGTTTGTCCCTGGGGGTCTATACTAATGTGGGGGGTGGTTCGGCCTGGGGGGGTCTATACTAATGTGGGGGGGGTGGTTTGTCCTGGGGGGGTCTATACTAATGTGGAAGGTTCGTTCTGGGGGGGTCTATACTAATGTGGGGGGGTGGTTTGTCCTGAGGGGGTCTATACTAATGTGGGGGGGTTGGTTTGTCCTGGGGGTCTATACTAATGTGGGTGGCGGGCTGGTTTGTCCTGGGGGGTTTATACTAATGTAGGGGGGGGTTTGTCCTGGGTGGTCTATACTAATGAATGGGGGGTTTGTCCTGGGGGGGCTATACTAATGTGGGGGGGGGGTCTGTACTAATGTGGGGGGGGGGTTGTCCTGGGGAGTCTATGCTAATGGAGGGGGTGGTTTGTTCTGGGGGGTCCGTACTAATGGAGGGGGGGTGGTTTGTTCTGGGGGGGTTTGTACTAATGTAGGGGGGGAAAGGTTTGTCCTAAGGGGGGTCTATACTGATAAAGGGGGGGTGTTTTGTCCTGGGGGTCTATACTGATGGGGGGGGTCTGTACTGAGGGAGGTGTTTATACTTAGTGGGGGGTCTGCACTGACGGAGGGGGGGTCTATACTTAATGGAGTGAGGTCTGTACTGAGGGACGACTATAGTTGGTGGAGGGGGTGATACCATGTTTTACTGCACCAGGTGACACCAACCCTAGTGATGCCACTGCAGCTGCGGGCTCTTATTTCCCCTCTCCCTCACCTCCTCGTGCGCTGCTGTACTAATCAGCGGCGCACTATGTTTCTTCCCCCGCCTTCTAAACGGCCAGGGAAGAAAAAACAAAGGAGCAAAGAAAAGGATTGTGGGACATGTGGTCCCAAGGACTGGCAGCCCCACTGTAACACGGAAACTGCAGCCCACACAGCATGCGTAGCTGAATGGGAGAGAGAAAGCCAGGAGCCCGGGGAAGCTTTCAGGGAAGGGCACCCAGGACTCCAGAGGGAGAGGGCAGTGCTGAGAGAACACCATCAGAGAGAGAAAGCCACACAGCCTGGCGCCATCCCTGGTGGAGAAAGGAATGGAGTCATTGCAGGAATACAGATCTGGGCTCTACCCAGCGGAGTCGCCACGGGCAATTCAGAGTGAGCCGACTCCTGATCAGAGGAACCGTTCTTGCTGTATCGCTGGGTCAGGTGAGAGGGCCGATCGGCCATTATTTACTACCATCTCTTGTAACATGTCTGCAGTCTCTGACCATCTCCTGTATTGTGTGCAGCCTGACCGTCTCCTGTACTATGATTGCAGTCTCTGACTGTCTCTAGTATCATGTCTGCAGTCTCTGACCATCTCCTGTACTATGTCTGGGGGCTCTTTCTAATAGACTCTCCAACAGAAGCCCCCTCTGTGTGCATCAGAGAGACTCCCCTCCAGGTCTCATTAGTTTACGCTCTTCCTGTATTTTATTTATTGGTAAAAGATCATGGGAGGATCCCAGGGTAACGAAGACTTCTTACATGAACATCTCTGTGTTGAAGTCGTTGTCATAGAAACATTTGTAAAGGGGAGGAGTTGGTAAGATGACCACGCCCACGTGGGGGCGCCAGAAATATTTCTGCACCCAGGCGTCTGTGACCCTAGGATCGGCCCTGCTGGTAAAGGTCTTGATACATTGAGACATTAGGTATTATTGCATATATTCATATAATGCCAACATACTACGAATTTCTTTGTCGTCCTATCCCTGGCACAGCTATGACACAGTATTTTGAGCTCAGCTGTACTGAGCTTGAAGTTTTTCTGACCTCAAGGAATGCACCAAATTATCCTACAGGGAAGAGACTGGAGGGCTTCCCTGGTGCCACATAATGATAAAGGAAAGAATTGCTAACATGATAGAGCAGTGATGGCGAACCTTGGCACCCCAGATGTTTTTAAACTACATTTCCCATGATGCTCATAGTTGAGCATCATGGGGAATGTAGTTCCAAAACATCTGGGGTGCCAAGGTTCGCCATTACTGTGATAGAGCAACAGGCAGTGATGTCTGTTTTATTCAGTCAATAAATTCTGCCATGTGTTCTAAGGTTAATAAAGTCATCAGTGAATTACAAAATAACAAAGAATTTTTGTGCTAGGGTAGCACTTGCAAAAACAAACATTATTAAAATCAATACATGTGAAACAAAGAAATATTAAATAATAATGATAAGTGGTCAGTCCAAAATATTAATAAGTGTCCAGTCCAAAGTAATATTGTTCCTGTAAGGGTCTTGTAAAGACCATCCCTTAATATTGACCTTACTTTGTGCTTTATTGTAACTTGTAACTTAAAGCGTTACTAAACCCAGTAATATGAAAATAGTTCATACACCCCCCCCCCCCCCCACAGTGCCCACAGCTTATAATAAATCTTCTTCTTACATTAAAATACTGCCACTATATACCTTTTTGGATGATCTGTATACCACAGTTACATGATAAACTGCACAGTAGGGATGAGCTTCGAGTTTGAGTCAAACTCATGTTCGACTCAAACATTGCCTGTTCGCCTGTTCACCGAACAGCGAACAATTTGGGGTGTTTGCGGCAAAAAAAGCATTCTAAAAGCCGCAAGCACCCTGTAAAAGTCTATGGGAGAAATCTAAAGTGCTAATTTTAAAAGCCTATATGCAAGTTATTGTCATAAAAAGTGTTTGGGGACCTGGGTCCTGCCCCAGGGGACATGTATCAATGCAAAAAAAAGTTTTAAAAACGTCCGTTTTTTCAGGAGCAGTGATTTTAATAATGCTTAAAGTGAAACAAAAGTGTAATATTCCTTTAAATTTCATACCTGGGGGGTGTCTATAGTATGCATGTAAAGGGGCGCATGTTTCCCGTGCTTAGAACTGTCCCTGCACAAAGTGTCATTTTTGCAGGAAAAAAAAGCTATTTAAAATCACTCGCGGCTATAATGAATTGTCGGCTCCCGTAATACAGAGAACAGTCATTGATAAAAAAAAAAAAAAAAAAGCTTGGGGTTTCAAATTCAATTACCAGGCCCTTCAGGTCTGGTATGGATATTAAGGGGAAACCCGGGTCAAATTAAAAAAAAAATGATGTGGGGTTCCCCCTAAATATCCATACCAGACCCTTCAGGTCTGGTATAGATTTTAAGGGGAACTCCACGGCAAATTAACAAAAAAAATGGCGTGGGGGTCCCCCTCAAAATCCATACCAGACCCTTATCCGAGCACGCAACCTGGCAGGCCGCAGGAAAAGAGGGGGGACGAGAGAGCGCCCCCTCCTGAACCGTACCAGGCCACATGCCCTCAACATTGGGAGGATGCTTTGGGGGTCTGTGACCCCTCAAAGCACCATGTCCCCATGTTGATGAGGAGAAGGGTCTCATCCCCACAACCCTTGCCGGTGGTTGTGGAGGTCTGCGGGTGGGGGCTTATCAGAATCTGAAAGCCCCCTTTAACAAGGGGACACCCAGATCCCGCCCCCCCTGTTTGAAATGGTAAGGGGGTACAAAAGTACCCCTACCATTTCACAAAGAAAGTGTAAAAAATTGTTAAAAAAACACACAGACACCGTTAAGAAAAGTCCTTTATTAAAAATAAAAAAAATAAAAAAAAGATTCCAGCGGTGGTAATCCACTCTTGCTATCCAGCGATGGGTGGTCTCTTCTCCGGGGTCCAGCGATGGCTGATCTCTTCTGACGACGTCCATCGCAGCGCATCCTGTCTCCACGGAGACACTGCAGGAATCCAGTCTTAGCAGAGGAGGACCGGGCCACTCGTCATCTGACCCCGCCCCCCTCTGACGGAACGCAAGGGGGAAGCTGGGCTTCCCCAGTGATGTACGGGTGACCCTGCCCCCCTCTGATGTAACGGAAACCTGCGTTACATCAGAGGGGGGCAGGGTCACCCGTACATCACTGGGGAAACCCAGGCTTCCCCAGTGATGTAAGGTTGACCCCGCCCCCTCTGACGCAAGGGAAAAGCTGGGCTTCCCCAATGATGTACGGGTGACCCCACCCCCCTCTCCATGGAGACAGGATGCGCTGCGCTGGACGTCGGAGAAGAGATCAGCCATCGCTGGACCCCGGAGAAGAGACCACCCATCGATGGATAGCAAGAGTGGATTACCACCGATGGAATCTTTTTTTTATTTTTTTTATTTTTAATAAAGGACTTTTCCCAACGGTGTCGTTTTTAAAACTTTTTTTTGTATTGATACATGTCCCCTTGGGCAGGACCCAGGTCCCCAAACACTTTTTATGACAATAACTTGCATATTAGCCTTTAAAATTAGCACTTTCGATTTTGAATGTTCGAGTCCCATAGACTTTAATAGGGTTCCAAAGTTCACACGAACTTTAGGTCTGTTCGCAGGTTCTGGTGCGAACCGAACAGGGGGGTGTTTGGCTCATCCCTACTGCACAGTTTCTCCAGTGCTGAGAGTTCAGGTAGGAAGAGATTTCCACTACAGCCTGTATACACGTTCACACGTGTTATGTCAATATCATGTGACCTGGCTATCTCTGAGAACAAGTAAATGTTCTCTCCAGCATAAAATACACAACTGAGCAGGTTGGCTACCCTGCCTGTGTTAGCTGGCCTTCCACGGATAGACACTGCAGGGAAGGATCTGTGCATACAGGATAAAACAGCCTTTTTACACAATGCAGAGGATTAATTCCTTAAGTTCCACAGTGAGTATAACAAGCATACTATGCTGCATATACAGACTGATTTTTCTGTTGTGGGTTTAGTAACACTTTAACTTAATCTAGAGTGCTTCTTTAACAATGATTTGTACCTTACAGTCTAGGATGAATTTGCTATATCAAAATACTGAATCTGAACGTGAGAAATATAACCATAGACAGTCTTGCAATATGCCCAGAGTTTTTTTTTAGAGAATGTAACCATAATATGCTGATATAATATGTCTAGAACTAAATAGCCTTCAGATATATATACTTTAACCACTTCATGACTCATTGATTAGGGATCAAGAATCAATTAGTAAAATCGAACAGGAATTGGAGAGTTTTTTTAGGCTTAACGAGACACCAGGAATTTCCAGTGCAGTCCTATGGGAATCCCATAAAGTGGTAATAAGGGGGATCCTAATAGGGATTGGGGCAGGGAAAAAAAAGAAAGGGAAAAAAGGAAAAAAGAGCTATACATAGAAATAAACGAGTTAGAGCAAAGACAATAAAATAAGGCAAAAGATACGCAAACATTTGAAATGTCGTACAAGCTCTTGGTGAGGTGGTATGTAACCCCACAGAGAGCGAATGCCTTCAGTGGAGACAACTCCCCAACTTGCTGGCGAGGCTGCCCTGTAGTTGGAACCTTCTCACACTTGTGGTGGGAGTGTCCCAAACTACAAAATTACTGGGACCAAGTAATAGAATTCATTTTGTATATAACAGGAGAAAGGGTCAAAAAACAGCCATGGGTATGCCTGTTCCATGATACAGAGACGGGAGTGAGACAATATAGGTCTACTTTAACTCCTTACCTACTGAATTCAGCAAAGGCGCTGATCCCCTGTTGCTGGAAATGTCCGAATGCCCCATCCATGAAAGAATTGATAGAGAGGGTGGAGTGGATAAGAACTATAGAAGAGTCAATTCATAAGATAGAAGATATAGAGGGGATACATCAAAGGATATGGAAACAATGGAGGGAGTTTAGGAAAACGGAGAGATACGTTAGGATGTTAGAAAGAGAGACCTGAGGGAAACATAAGGAAGCGAGTGAGACGGGGTAGGCCCCCCCCCCCCCCTTTAATTTTTTAATTTACTTTTACATTTTACATTTTTTTTTCTTTTTTTTCCTTTAGGAGAGGGGGGAGGAGGGGGGGGGGGGGGAGAAAAAGAGGAAATAATTGTATGATTAACTATGAATGTAAAAGAACAATGTATGTTTATTGAAATGGAAATAAGAAAATAAAGAATATATTAAAAAAAACAAAAAAAAAAACACTTCAGCTCTGGAAGGTTTTACCCCCTTCCTGACCAGGCCATTTTTTGCGATACTGAACTGCATTGATTTAAATGACATTTGCGCAGTCATGCGACACTGTACCCATATAAAATTTATGTCCTTTTTTTACCCACAAATAGAGCTTTCTTTCGGTGGTATGTGATCGCCTCTGCCATTTTTTATTTTTTGCACTATAAACAAAAAAAGATTGACAATTTTGAAAAAGAAACATACTATACTATACAAACCTGTCTGTCCATAGAAGAGTGAAGGAGATACTTGTGTCTTGACACCAGAAAAGTAACCCCTGGTAATGCTATGTCACCACCTGCTCATATAAAAGAAACCGCATCCTCCAGATTGCATTGACCTTGTTATGCAAGAAAAGTCAGCCTAGCTTTTTGTTCATTCAGGGACCCGATCATGCCACTAGGCTGATGCCTGGGATGGATATCCTTTCCTTGTGGTTAGATGGGTCAGTGATCCAATGGCTCAGATAGCAGGCATCCAGAATAAGTAAAAGGAGAAGAAGAATCTTCTCATGGTGTAAAAACTGCTTATTTATTGGTAAAAAGTCATTCGCTTTCAAAGCAAATACTTAAAAACATACAAACTGTATATGCCCAATCTACCTGATCATCTAGGAAGCCGCCAGGCAGTTCGCACACATTCCACCTAGACCGGAAATGACATACCGAGAGTTCTGCTTGAAGGCATTTCATCATCACGTGATGTTCTCAGAAGCAGGGACCTTCTGCTTTTTGGGGAGGTCACATGATGACGAAGCAGGTCAAGTGGAACTCTCGGCGTGTGGCGGGCATTGAGATTGATGATAGATTTACAATTTACATTTATTAGGAATTTATTTTTTTAAAAGACATGTCAAACAACTGTGTCTTTATTTGTAGCTTACATCTTTTTTTTTTTGTGGTAATGAGTAGGGGTACTATGTATTCCTTACTCATTCAATTGCAGTGAAAGTATCTGAAAACTATTCCAACAGCTAAGATTAGTAGCATAAGTACCATGAAAAGAAGTGGTGCATTTCAATGTTTACTGTATTGTACTGGGAATTTATTAGCCTCCGGCATTATTTCTGTGTGAAAGTGTATCAGAAAAGACCTCAATCACAATTGCCAACATATTCTACTAAGCACTTTCACAGAATGTTGTTTGGTAACATATTGTTACTAATAAATCCATGATAGTACATTGTTCTTTTGCTAACCAAATTAACTCCATATGTGTATGAAAGTATCTACTACACTAAAAATTCTTAGAACCTGGGTGTTTGGTATAGCCAACAAAAGCACTTTAAGCCCTCTTTTGGATGGTTTCATACATTGATATCAATATGTAAGTGCACAATTTGCCTTTGATTACCAAAAAAAAAAAAAGCATATTCTTGTAGTACAAAGATTATCATATAGCCAGATGGTATCAAAGATAAGAAGACTCCAGTTACTTATCTCGCAATACAATAGCAACTTGCATGTGAAACCCATATGTACTGTACTGTAGGGCCTACTAAAGTGACAGAATTCCAAAAATAAACCAGTAAATCAGATAGATCAAAGCAAAAAATAGGATGCTTGGTGGACAACAAATACAACACAAAAGAATAGTCAAAAATAAGGCAGACCACGTATAAGGGAAACTATAAACCAACAGTGCAAGCAATGTAACTAATTCAGGCTTGGATAGCAACAACTTGCAAAGAAAACTAACATCCAAGGACACTTAATGTATATGTGAACCCTTACTTTGTAAAACAGCCCATTTAGTTTAAAATAGAAATAAAAGGCAAAACTCTTGTGTACGTATTTAAAAGGACATTACAAATAACCTTTTTTTTTTTCCATACTTAATCCCATTACCTCTGTTCTCAGCAACATAAGTCGTTTGGAGAGGTGAGGGTGGAGAAACATCAGTACACTGATGTACTGATCTTCCTAGTATAAGGCTGTCAAATAAAAAAATATTGGGGAAACAAAACACTTTGTTGCATTGTATTGCATTTTCGTTCCTGGGTTTAGATTTGCTTTGAATAAAGTATATTTTCCAACATGCTGTAAAATCTAAACCCATTAAAAAATACTCCTCTTTAAACAGTACTGTATCTACATAAGCTGGCAAATTTTAGAGACTGAAGTGTGTGCTTCCCAAGGTCCCATTATCTGTTCCAAGTACATGAAATCACTGTACCTCTGTGTGAAACAGCTGATGGCCTGTTCAGGCTAAGAAACTTTAGTGGGTGTACCATATGGATATCTTTATTACAGCAAACATTTGTGTCAAGCAGGAGGGGGAAGGGTGCTCTAGTCTATATAAATAACATCACGTTTGATTGCGTGATAAGGAAATGGACTGCTCACCTAAAATGAACTTCCCAAAACACAAAGCGTCATATAGTACATCAATATTGCATATTTGAAAAAGAAAGGAATCAGAATAAGCACAATATATAAAATAAATGTGCTCTGCTAGCACAATGTAGTAAAGAAATTAAAGACACAAACAATAGCACTGTAAATAATACAGTCTGTTAAATAATACAGCCTGTTAACTTTTAGGCAGATATTTTCTTAAAAAATATTTGACTTCTGGCAAATAAAGTGAAATTTCATTTAAAAATAACATAATTTTCAAAGAAAATGTTTACTGCACTTTGTAACAAGCTATTATCTAATATTTTAGATATTAGCTCATCTAGAATCTGTTGCTGTACCAGATCATTATTAATAAGCTCTGACAAGTATTATATTCATGTGCATTGATTATGCTAATTTCTTAAAATGCCAAAAACATATGATTAAAGCAAAACCTTACAAACTGTCCTAAAACAGAAGAAAATGTTCTAATTGTATTTTCAGCAAACATATATAATGTAAGACAAAATGCTTATTAAGCCCAAAATCTTTAAAGAAAACTAAAACTAAAATCTAAAAACTCTAGGTATTTTTTTTTCAGTTTCACTATGTAAGAATAATTCTCGGTCTCATTGAACAATCACACAAACAGCTAAAATAATGACTGAAGTTTAGCGAAGTATTTTGCTAGAGTTTATAGAAATGAAATCTTACCGGTGACACACATCCAGCATCTGCACTTCCTCTCTCTTTCATGGTCCTTGGTCTCGTGCCTTCCTCTGTAAGGACAGTAATGGCTGCTTTCTTTTTTGCCTTTTTAGCATGCTAATTATAGGTGCCCTCCTCATCCTGCAATGGAAAAAAAAAAAACATAATGTCATGCCAAGAGCTGCTACCACTTGTTGTAGCTATGTACACAGCCTTCAAACTGAGGTTTAGACCAATTTAAGATAAGTCCCCTGATTGTAATAATCACAGATAAATTAACAAAGAATGTTTTTAAAGTAAATGCTTTTGCAGAGAGTATATGTTGTAAGTTACTTTTTAATGTGACTTTTATTATAACAACATCTAACATTTTTATACATTTGATCTTCTACATAGTTGTTGTATCAAATAAAGAGTGTATCTAAAAATATTTAGTATGAATTATTTCAATTTAAAAATGTTATTTAAAACTGTTATCTCTTTGTATAATTAAACTTCGTAAAGCAGAATTTCGTTTCGGTTTGCATTTTGGTGCCAAATGTAAAAACATTACAGCACGTTTTTTATATCTACAACAAAAAACTCCTCTTACATTAGGGGAACTATTTCAGTTTATCATCTATAAATAAATGATGCAATTACTTCTACCCACATTCTCAACTAATTGTTGCACCCTTAGGTGGAATTTTAAGAAGATATTTATTTCCTAAATGCTGACAGACTACACCTCTCCACCTGTGTTGCAAAAGCATATATATTTAGAAGTCCTGAAATTCTTTTCTCCACCACTTTTAACCACTTGCCCCCTCCTGCGCAGACCAATTTTTAGCTTTCAGCGCTGCCACACTTTGAATGACAATTGGGCGGTGATGACATTTTTATAATTATTTTCACACAAATAGAGATTTAGTTTGGTGGTATTTAATCACCACTGCTAAACAAACAAAAAAAAAAACATTTTTGAAAGAAAAAAAAACATGTTTCATAGTTTGTTATAAAATTTTGCAAACAGGTAATTTTTCTCCTTCATTGATATTCGCTGATGAGGCTGCGCTGATGGGCACTGATAGGCTGCACTGATGGGCACTGATGGGCTGAACTGACAGGCACAGATAAGGCGACACTGATAGGCACTGATAAGATGACACTGATGGGCACTGATAAGACGGCACTGATGAGGTGGCACTGATGGGCCCTGATAGGTGGCACTGATGGGCACTGATAGATGGCACTGATGAGCACTGATAGGTGGCACTGATGGGCACTGGTAAGTGGCACTGATAGGTAGCTCTGGTGATGAGGCACTGATTGGTGACATTTATAGGTAGCACTGTGGGCACTAATAGGTGGCACTGTCTGCAATGATAGGTGACACTGTGGGCACTGATGGGTGGTGCTGGTGGGTACTGGTAGGTGGCACTGGCAGGTGGCACAGGTGGGCACAGATGACTCTGCAGAGGCTCTCCACGATCGGGACTGATGTCCCTCTCACAGCCGCCGGTGATCGGTGATGACTGGCTCTGTTTACATCACATGATCAGCTGTCATTGGCTAATGGCTGATCACGTAGTAAGGAGACGGGATCGATCCCTTACTCTGATCTGTGATCAGCCGAGTCTCAGACTCGGCTGATCACAGAGCGTGCCATGCGTGCAGGCAGATCGAGCATGGGAGGACGTCTATTGACGCCCTCCCGGCAAAGTAGGTCAGCGCTGTAGCAGTCATTCGGCTATAGCGCGGACGGGAAGAGGTTAGTATGAACTATTCTCCAGCAGATTTGGGTGGAAATATGTGGTCTCAATTTTACAGATTGTTATATATCTATACAATTATTTCATATGAAAAAAAAGCCATCAACGTAAACCTTTCCCGTAAACCCTCTGGGCAACTATGACCAATTTTTTACTCCCACGTAAAAAAATAAAAATAAACTTCCTGTACTCACAAAGCAGTCAAATCAAT